>JAUIMM010000229.1:7500-412500 GCA_031769625.1 Taudactylus pleione | reverse complement strand
ACATTATAATCAGACCTATAGGGGTGACCTGCTAAACATATGGGAGCACCTTATAATCAGACCTATAGGGGTGACCTACTAAACATACATATTGGAGAACCTTATAAACAGACCTATAGGGGTGACCTGCTAAACATACATATGGGAGCACCTTATAATCAGACCTATAGTGGTGACCTGCTAAACATACATATTGGAGAACCTTCTAATCAGACCTATAGGGGTGAGCTGCTAAAGATACATATGGGAGCACCTTATAATCAGATCTATAGTGGTGACCTGCTAAACATAAATATGGGAGCACCTTATAATCGGACCTATAGGGGTGACTTGCTAAACATACATATGTGAGCACATTATAATCAGATCTATAGTGGTGACCTGCTAAACATACATATTGAACCTTATAATCAGAACTATAGGGGTGACCTGCTAAACATACATATGGGAGCACCTTATAATCAGACCTATAGTGGTGACCTGCTAAACATAAATATGGGAGCACCTTATAATCAGACCTATAGGGGTCACCTGCTAAACATACATATGGGAGCACCTTATAATCAGACCTATAGGGATCACCTGTAAACATGCATATGGGAGAACCTTATAATCAGACCTATAGGGGGTCACCTGCTAAACATACATATGGGAGCACCTTATAATCAGATCTATAGGGGCGACCTGCTAAACATACATATGGGAGCACCTTATAAGCAGACCTATAGGGGTCACCTGCTAAACATACATATGGGAGCACCTTGTAATCAGACCTATAGGGGTCACCTGCTAAACATACATATGGGAGCACCTTCTAATCAGACCAATAGGGGCCACCTGCTAAACATACATATGGGAGCACCTTATAATCAGAACTATAGGGGGTCACCTGCTAAACAGACATATGGGAGCACCTTATAATCAGATGTATAGGGGTCACCTGCTAAACATACATATGGGAGCACCTTGTAATCAGACCTATAGGGGTCACCTGCTAAACATACATATGGGAGCACCTTCTAATCAGACCAATAGGGGCCACCTGCTAAACATACATATGGGAGCACCTTATAATCAGAACTATAGGGGGTCACCTGCTAAACAGACATATGGGAGCACCTTATAATCAGATGTATAGGGGTCACCTGCTAAACATACATATGGGAGCACCGTCAGACCTATATAGATGACCTGCTAAACATACATATGGGAGCACCTTATAATCGGAGCTATAGGGGTCACCTGCTAGACATACATATGGGAGCACCTTATAATCAGACCTTTAGGGGTCACCTGCTAAATATGCATATGGGAGAACCTTATAATCAGACCTATAGGGGGTCACCTGCTAAACATACATATGTTAGCACCTTATCATCAGACCTATAGGGGTCATCTGCTAAACATACATAGGGGAGCACCTTATATTCAGACCTATAGGGGTCACCTGCTAAACATACATATGGTGGCACCTTATAATCAGACCTATAGGGGTCACCTGCTAAACATACATATGGCAGCATTTTTTAATCAGGACTATAGGGGTCACCTGCTAAACATACATATGGGTGCACCTTATAATCAGACCTATAGGAGTCACCTGCTATACATACATATGGCAGTACCTTATAATTAGACCTATAGGGGTAACCTGCTGAAAATACATATGGGAGCACATTATAATCAGACCTATAGGGGTGAACTGCTAAACATATGGTAGCACCTTATAATCAAACCTATAGGGGTGACCTACTAAACATACATATTGGAGAACCGTATAATCAGACCTATAGGGGTTACCTGTTAAACATATATATGAGAGCACCTTATAATCAGACCTATAGTGGTGACCTGCTAAACATAAATATGGGAGCACATTATAATCAGACCTATAGGGGTGACCTGCTAAACATACATATGGGAGCACCTTATAATCAGACCTATAGGGGTCACCTGCTAAACATACATATGGGAGAACCTTATAATCAGACCTATAGGGGGTCACCTGCTAAACATACATATGGGAGCACCTTATAATCAGATCTAGAGGGGCGACCTGCTAAACATACATATGGGAGCACCTTATAAGCAGAACTATAGGGGTCACCTGCTAAACATACATATGGGGGCACCTTATAATCAGACCTATAGGGGTCACCTGCTAAACATACATATGGGAGCACCTTATAATCAGAACTATAGGGGGTCACCTGCTAAACAGACATATGGGAGCACCTTATAATCAGATCTATAGGAGTCACCTGCTAAACATACATATGGGAGCACCTTATAATCAGACCTAAAGGAGCCACCTGCTAAACATACATATGGGAGCACCTTATAATCAGACCTATAGGGGTCAACTGCTAAACATGCATATGGGAGCATTTTATAATCAGGAATATAGGGGTCACCTGCTAAACATACATATGGGAGCATTTTATAATCAGGAATATAGGGGTCACCTGCTAAACATACATATGGGTGCACCTTATAATCAGACCTACAGGAGTCACCTGTTAACATACATATGGCAGCAGCATATAATCAGACCTATGGGGTGACCTGCTGAACATACATATGGGAGCACATTATAATCAGACCTAAAGGAGCCACCTGCTAAACATACATATGGGAGCATCTTATAATCAGACCTATAGGGGTCACCTGCTAAACATACATATGGCAGCAGCATATAATCAGACCTATGGGGTAACCTGCTAAATATACATATGGGAGCACCAATCAGACTTATATAGATGACCTGCTAAACATACATATGGGAGCACATTATAATCATACCTATAGGGGTGACCTGCTAAATATACATATGGGAGCACCTTATAATCAGAACTATAGGGGTCGTCTGTTAAACATAGACATACAAAGCGCTTGCTATATATGCTGTACATGCATGCACAGAAGTATATATATATGTGTGTGTGTGTGTGTGTGTGTATGTGTGAATGCAAATTTAAAACATCTAGTTATTCATAAGGAATCATGAGAAGTTATTGAAAAGGGACACTTGTTTCGCATAAATAGACAAGGATCACCTTGTAAACATATATTTAAGGGACAACATAATATCCCATAATCACAATGTACTGGCCAAACATATGAAACTGTAAGTATGCAACATAAACACTGGTGTGTACGTGTCTCAAATAACAACTTGTACAGTATACAGGAGGGCAGAGGGCACATTTATGAAGAGCACTAGTAGACAGACACGAGTTGGACATACACAGACATGAGAAGTACATACAGACACTGCAAGAGTGTGACTGCTGCTGCGCTATGGAGCCCATTCGTCATTCTGTGCACCTGGCCCTAGCCTCACACCTCGCAGTCCCGTGTACAATGAGCTCTCCCCGGCTGCAGCTGACGTGTGCATCAGAGCAGTCTCTCTCAGCCGTTGTGGTTACATCTGCTCTCTCTTTCCCCTTCTCTTCCTGTTCAATATGTTTGAAATTTTCCGCGCCCTGTGTAACAGTAACATCTCCTTCTCCTTCACCCAGCCCTGTGTGACAGTAACATCTCCTTCTCCTGCATCCAGCCCTGTGTGACAGTAACATCTCCTTCTCCTGCACCCAGCCCTGTGTGACAGTAACATCTCCTTCTCCTGCACCCAGCCCTGTGTGACAGTAACATCTCCTTCTCCTGAACCCAGCCCTGTGTGACAGTAACAGCTCCTTCTCCTGCACCCAGCCCTGTGTGACAGTAACATCTCCTTCTCCTGCACCCAGCCCTGTGTGACAGTAACATCTCCTTCTCCTGAACCCAGCCCTGTGTGACAGTAACATCTCCTTCTCCTGCACCCAGCCCTGTGTGACAGTTACAGCTCCTTCTCCTGCACCCTGTCCTGTGTGACAGTAACATCACCTTCTCCTGCACCCAGCCCTGTGTAACAGTAACATCTCCTTCTCCTTCACCCAGCCCTGTGTGACAGTAACATCTCCTTCTCCTGCATCCAGCCCTGTGTGACAGTAACATCTCCTTCTCCTGCACCCAGCCCTGTGTGACAGTAACATCTCCTTCTCCTGCACCCAGCCCTGTGTGACAGTAACATCTCCTTCTCCTGAACCCAGCCCTGTGTGACAGTAACAGCTCCTTCTCCTGCACCCAGCCCTGTGTGACAGTAACATCTCCTTCTCCTGCACCCAGCCCTGTGTGACAGTAACATCTCCTTCTCCTGAACCCAGCCCTGTGTGACAGTAACATCTCCTTCTCCTGCACCCAGCCCTGTGTGACAGTTACAGCTCCTTCTCCTGCACCCTGTCCTGTGTGACAGTAACATCACCTTCTCCTGCACCCAGCCCTGTGTGACAGTAACATCTCCTTCTCCTGCACCCAGCCCTGTGTGACAGTAACAGCTCCTTCTCCTGCACCCAGCCCTGTGTGACAGTAACAGCTCCTTCTCCTGCACCCAGCCCTGTGTGACAGTAACATCTCCTTCTCCTGCACCCAGCCCTGTGTAATAGTAACACCTCCTTCTCCTGCACCCAGCCCTGTGTGACAGTAACAGCTCCTTCTCCTGCACCCAGCCCTGTGTGACAGTAACATCTCCTTCTCCTGCACCCAGCCCTGTGTGACAGTAACATCTCCTTCTCCTGCACCCAGCCCTGTGTGACAGTAACATCTCCTTCTCCTGCACCCAGCCCAGTGTGACAGTAACATCTCCATCTCCTGCACCCAGCCCTGTGTGACAGTAACATCTCCTTCTCCTGCACCCAGCCCTGTGTGACAGTAACATCTCCTTCTCCTGCACCCAGCCCAGTGTGACAGTAACATCTCCTTCTCCTGCACCCTGCCCTGTGTGTGACAGTAACAGCTCCTTCTCCTGCACCCTGCCCTGTGTGTGACAGTAACATCTCCTTCTCCTGCACCCTGCCCTGTGTGACAGTAACATCTCCTTCTCCTGCACCCAGCCCTGTGTGACAGTAACATCTCCTTCTCCTGCACCCAGCCCTGTGTGACAGTAACATCTCCTCCTGTACCCAGCCCTGTGTGACAGTAACATCTCCTCCTGTACCCAGCCCTGTGTGACAGTAACATCTCCTTCTCCTGCACCCAGCCGTGTGTGACAGTTACAGCTCCTTCTCCTGCACCCAGCCCTGTGTGACAGTAGCAGCTCCTTCTCCTGCACCCAGCCCTGTGTGACAGTAGCATCTCCTTCTCCTGCACCCAGCCCTGTGTGACAGTAACAGTTCCTTCTCCTGCACCCAGCCCTGTGAAATACTAACACCTCCTTCTCCTGCACCCGGCCCTGTGTGACAGTAACATCTCCTCATGCACCCAGTCCTGTGTGACAGTAACAGCTACTTCTCCTGCGCCCAGCCCTGTGTGACAGTAGCAGCTCCTTCTCCTGCGCCCAGCCCTGTGTGACAGTAGCATCTCCTTCTCCTGCGCCCAGCCCTGTGTCACAGTAGCATCTCCTTCTCCTGCACCCAGCCCTGTGTGACAGTAACAGCTCCTTCTCCTGCACCCAGCCCTGTGTGACAGTAACAGCTCCTTCTCCTGCACCCTGCCCTGTGTGACAGTAGCATCTCCTTCTCCTGCACCCAGCCCTGTGTGACAGTAACAGCTCCTTCTCCTGCACCCAGCCCTGTGAAATAGTAACACCTCCTTCTCCTGCACCCAGCCCTGTGTGACAGTAACATCTCCTTCTCCTGCACCCAGCCCCGTGTGACAGTAACATCACCTCCTGCACCCAGCCCTGTGTGACAGTAGCATCTCCTTCTCCTGCACCCAGCCCTGTGTGACAGCAGCATCTCCTTCTCCTGCACCCAGCCCTGTGTGACAGTAGCATCTCCTTCTCCTGCAACCAGCCCTGTGTGACAGTAACAGCTCCTTCTCCTGCACCCAGCCCTGTGAAATAGTAACACCTCCTTCTCCTGCACCCAACCCTGTATGACAGTAACATCTCCTTCTCCTGCACCCAGCCCCGTGTGACAGTAACATCACCTCCTGCACCCAGCCCCGTGTGACAGTAACATCTCCTTCTCCTGCACCCAGCCCCATGTGACAGTAACATCCCCTTCTCCTGCACCCAGCCCTGTGTGACAGTAACAGCTCCTTCTCCTGCACCCAGCCCTGTGTGACAGTAACATCTACTTCTCCTGCTCCCAGCCCTGTGTGACAGTAACAGCTCCTTCTCCTGCACCCAGCCCTGTGTGACAGTAATAGCTCCTTCTCCTGCACCCAGCCCTGTGTGACAGTAACATCTCCTTCTCCTGCACCCAGCCCTGTGTGACAGTAACATTTCCATCTCCTGCACCCAGCCCTGAGTGACAGTAACAGCTCCTTCTCCTGCACCCAGCCCTGTGTGTGACAGTAACATCTCCTTCTCCTGAACCCAGTCCTGTTTGACAGTAACATCTCCTTCTCCTGCACCCAGTCCTGTTTGACAGTAACATCCCATTCTCCTGCACCCAGCCCTGTGTGACAGTAACATCTACTTCTCCTGCACCCAGCCCGGTGTGACAGTAACAGCTCCTTCTCCTGCACCCAGCCCTGTGTGTGACAGTAACAGCTCCTTCTCCTGCACCCAGCCCTGTGTGACAGTAACATCTCCTTCTCCTGCACCCAGCTCTGTGTGACAGTAACAGCTCCTTCTCCTGCACCCAGCCCTGTGAAATAGTAACACCTCCTCCTGCACCCAGCCCCATGTGACAGTAACAGATCCTTCTCCTGCACCCAGCCCCATGTGACAGTAACATCACCTCCTGCACCCAGCCCCGTGTGACAGTAACATCTCCTTCTCCTGCACCCAGCCCCGTGTGACAGTAACAACCCCTTCTCCTGCACCCAGCCCCGTGTGACATTAACATCTCCTTCTCCTGCGCCCAGCCCCGTGTGACAGTAACAGCTCCATCTCCTGCGCCCAGCCCCGTGTGACAGTAACAGCTCCTTCTCCTGCACCCAGCCCCGTGTGACAGTAACAGCTCCTTCTCCTGCACCCAGCCCCGTGCGACAGTAACAGCTCCTTCTCCTGCACCCAGCCCGGTGTGTCAGTAAAAGCTCCTTCTCCTGCGCCCAGCCCCGTGTGACATTAACATCTCCTTCTCCTGCGCCCAGCGCCGTGTGTCAGTAACAGCTCCTTCTCCTGCGCCCAGCTCCGAGTGACAGTAACAGCACCTTCTCCTGCGCCCAGCCCCGTGTGACAGTAACATCTCCTCATGCACCCAGTCCTGTGTGACAGTAACAGCTCCTTCTCCTGCGCCCAGCCCTGTGTGACAGTAACATCACCTCCTGCACCCAGCCCCGTGTGACAGTAACATCTCCTTCTCCTGCACCCAGCCCCGTGTGACAGTAACAACCCCTTCTCCTGCACCCAGCCCCGTGTGACAGTAACATCTCCTTCTCCTGCGCCCAGCCCCGTGTGACAGTAACAGCTCCATCTCCTGCGCCCAGCCCCGTGTGACAGTAACAGCTCCTTCTCCTGCACCCAGCCCCGTGTGACAGTAACAGCTCCTTCTCCTGCACCCAGCCCCGTGCGACAGTAACAGCTCCTTCTCCTGCACCCAGCCCGGTGTGTCAGTAAAAGCTCCTTCTCCTGCGCCCAGCCCCGTGTGACATTAACATCTCCTTCTCCTGCGCCCAGCGCCGTGTGTCAGTAACAGCTCCTTCTCCTGCGCCCAGCTCCGAGTGACAGTAACAGCACCTTCTCCTGCGCCCAGCCCCGTGTGACAGTAACATCTCCTCATGCACCCAGTCCTGTGTGACAGTAACAGCTCCTTCTCCTGCGCCCAGCCCTGTGTGACAGTAGCAGCTCCTTCTCCTGCGCCCAGCCCTGTGTGACAGTAGCATCTCCTTCTCCTGCGCCCAGCCCTGTGTCACAGTAGCATCTCCTTCTCCTGCACCCAGCCCTGTGTGACAGTAACAGCTCCTTCTCCTGCACCCAGCCCTGTGTGACAGTAACAGCTCCTTCTCCTGCACCCTGCCCTGTGTGACAGTAGCATCTCCTTCTCCTGCACCCAGCCCTGTGTGACAGTAACAGCTCCTTCTCCTGCACCCAGCCCTGTGAAATAGTAACACCTCCTTCTCCTGCACCCAGCCCTGTGTGACAGTAACATCTCCTTCTCCTGCACCCAGCCCCGTGTGACAGTAACATCACCTCCTGCACCCAGCCCTGTGTGACAGTAGCATCTCCTTCTCCTGCACCCAGCCCTGTGTGACAGCAGCATCTCCTTCTCCTGCACCCAGCCCTGTGTGACAATAACAGCTCCTTCTCCTGCACACTGCCCTGTGTGACAGTAGCATCTCCTTCTCCTGCAACCAGCCCTGTGTGACAGTAACAGCTCCTTCTCCTGCACCCAGCCCTGTGAAATAGTAACACCTCCTTCTCCTGCACCCAACCCTGTATGACAGTAACATCTCCTTCTCCTGCACCCAGCCCCGTGTGACAGTAACATCACCTCCTGCACCCAGCCCCGTGTGACAGTAACATCTCCTTCTCCTGCACCCAGCCCCGTGTGACAGTAACATCCCCTTCTCCTGCACCCAGCCCTGTGTGACAGTAACAGCTCCTTCTCCTGCACCCAGCCCTGTGTGACAGTAACATCTACTTCTCCTGCTCCCAGCCCTGTGTGACAGTAACAGCTCCTTCTCCTGCACCCAGCCCTGTGTGACAGTAATAGCTCCTTCTCCTGCACCCAGCCCTGTGTGACAGTAACATCTCCTTCTCCTGCACCCAGCCCTGTGTGACAGTAACATTTCCATCTCCTGCACCCAGCCCTGAGTGACAGTAACAGCTCCATCTCCTGCACCCAGCCCTGTGTGTGACAGTAACATCTCCTTCTCCTGCACCCAGTCCTGTTTGACAGTAACATCCCATTCTCCTGCACCCAGCCCTGTGTGACAGTAACATCTACTTCTCCTGCACCCAGCCCCGTGTGACAGTAACAGCTCCTTCTCCTGCACCCAGCCCTGTGTGTGACAGTAACAGCTCCTTCTCCTGCACCCAGCCCTGTGTGACAGTAACATCTCCTTCTCCTGCACCCAGCTCTGTGTGACAGTAACAGCTCCTTCTCCTGCACCCAGCCCTGTGAAATAGTAACACATCCTCCTGCACCCAGCCCCATGTGACAGTAACAGATCCTTCTCCTGCACCCAGCCCCATGTGACAGTAACATCACCTCCTGCACCCAGCCCCGTGTGACAGTAACATCTCCTTCTCCTGCACCCAGCCCCGTGTGACAGTAACAACCCCTTCTCCTGCACCCAGCCCCGTGTGACATTAACATCTCCTTCTCCTGCGCCCAGCCCCGTGTGACAGTAACAGCTCCATCTCCTGCGCCCAGCCCCGTGTGACAGTAACAGCTCCTTCTCCTGCACCCAGCCCCGTGTGACAGTAACAGCTCCTTCTCCTGCACCCAGCCCGGTGTGTCAGTAAAAGCTCCTTCTCCTGCGCCCAGCCCCGTGTGACATTAACATCTCCTTCTCCTGCGCCCAGCGCCGTGTGTCAGTAACAGCTCCTTCTCCTGCGGCCAGCTCCGAGTGACAGTAACAGCACCTTCTCCTGCGCCCAGCCCCGTGTGACAGTAACAGCTCCTTCTCCTGCGCCCAGCCCCGTGTGACTGTAACAGCTCCTTCTCCTGCGCCATGCCCCGTGTGACAGTAACAGCTCCTTCTCCTGCGCCCTGCCCCGTGTGACAGTAACATCTCCTTCTCCTGCGCCCAGCCCCGTGTGACAGTAACAGCTCCTTCTCCTGCGCCCAGCCCCGAGTGACAGTAACAACTCCTTCTCCTGCACCCAGCCCTGATTGACAGTAACAGCTCCTTCTCCTGCACCCAGCCCTGTGTGTGACAGTAACAGCTCCTTCTCCTGCACCCAGTCCTGTGTGACAGTAAATTCTCCTTCTCCTGCACCCAGTCCTGTGTGACAGTAAATTCTCCTTCTCCTGCACCCTGCCCTGTGTGACAGCAACATTCCCTTCTCCTGCACCCAGCCCTGTGTGACAGTAACAGCTCCTTCTCCTGCACCCAGCCCTGTGTGACAGTAACAGCTCCTTCTCCTGCACCCAGCCCTGTGTGACAGTAACATCTACTTCTCCTGCACCCAGCCCCGTGTGACCGTAACAGCTCCTTCTCCTGCACCCAGCCCCGTGTGACAGTAACATCTCCTTCTCCTGCGCCCAGCCCCGTGTGACAGTAACAGCTCCTTCTCCTGCACCCTGCCCTGTGTGTGACAGTAACAGTTCCTTCTCCTGCACCCAGCCCTGTGTGACAGTAACTTCTCCTTCTCCATCACCCAGCCCTGTGTGACAGTAACATGTCCTTCTCCTGCACCCAGCCCTGTGAAATAGTAACTCCTCCTCCTGCACCCAGCCCCGTGTGACAGTAACAGATCCTTATCCTGCACCCAGCCCCATGTGACAGTAACATCACCTCCTGCACCCAGCCCCTTGTGACAGTAACATCTCCTTCTACTGCACCCAGCCCTGTGTGACAGTAACAGCTCCTTCTCCTGCACTCAGCCCTGTGTGACAGTAACATCTCCTCCTCCTGCACCCTGCCTGTGTGTGACTTTAACAGCTCCTTCTCCTGCACCCAGCCCTGTGTAACAGTAATAGCTCCCTCTGCTGCACCAAGCACTGTGTGACAGTAACATCTCCTCCTGCACCCTGTTTTGTGTGACAGTAACATCTCCTCCTGCACCAAGCCCTGTGTGACAGTAACAGCTCCTTCTCCTGCACCCAGCCCTGTGCGACAGTAACAGCTCCTTCTCCAGCACCCAGCCCTGTGCGACAGTAAGATCTCCTTCTCCTGCACCCAGCCCAGTATGACAGTAAAATCTCCTTCTCCTGCACCCAACCCTGTGTAATAGAAACATCTCCTTCTCCTGCACCCAGCCCCGTGTGACAGTAACAGCTCCTTCTCCTGCACCCGGCCCCGTGTGCCAGTAACATCTCCTCCTGCACCCGGCCCCGTGTGACAGTAACAGCTCCTTCTCCTGCACCCGGCTCCGTGTGACAGTAACAGCTCCTTCTCCTGCACCCGGCCCCGTGTGACAGTAAAAGCTCCTTCTCCTGCGCCCGGCCCGTGTGACATTAACATCTCCTTCTCCTGTGCCCAGCCCCATGTGACAGTAACAGCTCTTTCTCCTGCGCCCAGCCCGTGTGACAGTAACAGCACCTTCTCCTGCGCCCACCCCGTTTGACAGTAACAGCTCCTTCTCCTGCGCCCAGCCCCGTGTGACTGTAACAGCTCCTTCTCCTGCGCCCAGCCCCGTGTGACAGTAACATCTCCTTCTCCTGCGCCCAGCCCCGTGTGACAGTAACAGCTCCTTCTCCTGCGCCCAGCCCCGAGTGACAGTAACAACTCCTTCTCCTGCACCCAGCCCTGATTGACAGTAACAGCTCCTTCTCCTGCACCCAGCCCTGTGTGTGACAGTAACAGCTCCTTCTCCTGCACCCAGTCCTGTGTGACAGTAAATTCTCCTTCTCCTGCACCCAGTCCTGTGTGACAGTAAATTCTCCTTCTCCTGCACCCTGCCCTGTGTGACAGCAACATTCCCTTCTCCTGCACCCAGCCCTGTGTGACAGTAACAGCTCCTTCTCCTGCACCCAGCCCTGTGTGACAGTAACAGCTCCTTCTCCTGCACCCAGCCCTGTGTGACAGTAACATCTACTTCTCCTGCACCCAGCCCCGTGTGACCGTAACAGCTCCTTCTCCTGCACCCAGCCCCGTGTGACAGTAACATCTCCTTCTCCTGCGCCCAGCCCCGTGTGACAGTAACAGCTCCTTCTCCTGCACCCTGCCCTGTGTGTGACAGTAACAGTTCCTTCTCCTGCACCCAGCCCTGTGTGACAGTAACTTCTCCTTCTCCATCACCCAGCCCTGTGTGACAGTAACATGTCCTTCTCCTGCACCCAGCCCTGTGAAATAGTAACTCCTCCTCCTGCACCCAGCCCCGTGTGACAGTAACAGATCCTTATCCTGCACCCAGCCCCATGTGACAGTAACATCACCTCCTGCACCCAGCCCCTTGTGACAGTAACATCTCCTTCTACTGCACCCAGCCCTGTGTGACAGTAACAGCTCCTTCTCCTGCACTCAGCCCTGTGTGACAGTAACATCTCCTCCTCCTGCACCCTGCCTGTGTGTGACTTTAACAGCTCCTTCTCCTGCACCCAGCCCTGTGTAACAGTAATAGCTCCCTCTGCTGCACCAAGCACTGTGTGACAGTAACATCTCCTCCTGCACCCTGTTTTGTGTGACAGTAACATCTCCTCCTGCACCAAGCCCTGTGTGACAGTAACAGCTCCTTCTCCTGCACCCAGCCCTGTGCGACAGTAACAGCTCCTTCTCCAGCACCCAGCCCTGTGCGACAGTAAGATCTCCTTCTCCTGCACCCAGCCCAGTATGACAGTAAAATCTCCTTCTCCTGCACCCAACCCTGTGTAATAGAAACATCTCCTTCTCCTGCACCCAGCCCCGTGTGACAGTAACAGCTCCTTCTCCTGCACCCGGCCCCGTGTGCCAGTAACATCTCCTCCTGCACCCGGCCCCGTGTGACAGTAACAGCTCCTTCTCCTGCACCCGGCTCCGTGTGACAGTAACAGCTCCTTCTCCTGCACCCGGCCCCGTGTGACAGTAAAAGCTCCTTCTCCTGCGCCCGGCCCGTGTGACATTAACATCTCCTTCTCCTGTGCCCAGCCCCATGTGACAGTAACAGCTCTTTCTCCTGCGCCCAGCCCGTGTGACAGTAACAGCACCTTCTCCTGCGCCCACCCCGTTTGACAGTAACAGCTCCTTCTCCTGCGCCCAGCCCCGTGTGACTGTAACAGCTCCTTCTCCTGCGCCCAGCCCCGAGTGAAAGTTACAGCTCCTTCTCCTGCGCCCTGCCCCGTGTGACAGTAACATCTCCTTCTCCTGCACCCAGCCCCGTGTGACAGTAACAGCTCCATCTCCTGCACCCAGCCCCGAGTGACAGTAACAGCACCTTCTCCTGCACTCAGCCCCGTGTGACAGTAACAGCTCCTTCTTCTGCACCCAGCCCCGTGTGACAGCAACAGCACCTTCTCCTGCACCCAGCCCCGTGTGACAGTAACACCTCCTTCTCCTGCACCCAGCCCTGTGTATGACAGTAACATCTCCTCCTGCACCCAGCCCTGTGTGACAGTAACATCCCCTTCTCCTGCACCCAGCCCTGTGTGACAGTAACAGCTGCTTCTCCTGCACTCAGCCCTGTGTGACAGTAACATCTACTTCTCCTGCACCCAGCCCTGTGTGACAGTAACAGCTCCTTCTCCTGCACCCAGCCCTGTGTGACAGTAAAAGCTCCTTCTCCTGCACCCAGCCCTGTGTGATAGTAAGACCTCCTTCTCCTGCACCCAGCCCTGTGTGACAGTAACAGGTTCTTCTCCTGCACACAGCCCTGTTAAATAGTAACACCTCCTCCTGCACCCAGCCCCGTGTGACAGAAACAGATCCTTAACCTGCACCCATCCCCATGTGACAGTAACATCACCTCCTGCACCCAGCTCCTTGTGACAGTAACATCTCCTTCTCCTGCACCCAGCCCTTTGTGACAGTAACATCCACTTCTCCTGCACCCAGTCCTGTGTGACAGTAACAGCTCCTTCTCCTGCACCCAGCCCTGTGTGACAGTAACATCTCCTTCTCCTGCTCCCAGCCCTGTGTGACAGTAACAGCTCCTTCTCCTGCACCCAGCCCTGTGTGACAGTAACATCTCCTTCTCCTGCGCCCAGCCCTGTGTGACAGTAGCAGCTCCTTCTCCTGCGCCCAGCCCTGTGTGACAGTAGCATCTCCTTCTCCTGCGCCCAGCCCTGTGTGACAGTAGCATCTCCTTCTCCTGCACCCAGCCCTGTGTGACAGTAACAGCTCCTTCTCCTGCACCCAGCCCTGTGTGACAGTAACATCTTCATCTCCTGCACCCTGCCCTGTGTGACAGTAGCATCTCCTTCTCCTGCACCCAGCCCTGTGTGACAGTAACAGCTCCTTCTCCTGCACCCAGCCCTGTGAAATAGTAACACCTCCTTCTCCTGCACCCAGCCCTGTGTGACAGTAACATCTCCTTCTCCTGCACCCAGCCCCGTGTGACAGTAACATCACCTCCTGCACCCAGCCCCGTGTGACAGTAACATCTCCTTCTCCTGCACCCAGCCCCTTGTGACAGTAACATCTCCTTCTCCTGCGCCCAGCGCCGTGTGTCAGTAACAGCTCCTTCTCCTGCGCCCAGCCCCGTGTGACAGTAACAGCTCCATCTCCTGCGCCCAGCCCCGTGTGACAGTAACAGCTCCTTCTCCTGCACCCAGCCCCGTGTGACAGTAACAGCTCCTTCTCCTGCACCCAGCCCCGTGTGACAGTAACAGCTCCTTCTTCTGCACCCAGCCCCGTGTGACAGCAACAGCACCTTCTCCTGCACTCAGCCCCGTGTGACAGCAACAGCTCCTTCTCCTGTACCCAGCCCGTGTGACAGTAACAGCTCCTTCTCCTGCACCCTGCCCCGTGTGACAGTAACATCTCCTTCTCCTGCACCCAGCCCCGTGTGACAGTAACAGCTCCTTCTCCAGCACCCAGCCCCGTGTGACAGTAACAGCTCCTTCTCCTGCTCCCAGCCCCGTGTGACAGTAACAGCTCCTTCTCCTGCGCCCAGCCCGTGTGACAGTAACAGCTCCTTCTCCTGCACCCTGCCCCGTGTGACAGTAACAGCTCCTTCTCCTGCACCCAGCCCCGTGTGACAGTAACACCTCCTTCTCCTGCACCCAGCCCTGTGTATGACAGTAACATCTCCTCCTGCACCCAGCCCTGTGTGACAGTAACATCCCCTTCTCCTGCACCCAGCCCTGTGTGACAGTAACACCTGCTTCTCCTGCACTCAGCCCTGTGTGACAGTAACATCTACTTCTCCTGCACCCAGCCCTGTGTGACAGTAACAGCTCCTTCTCCTGCACCCAGCCCTGTGTGACAGTAAAAGCTCCTTCTCCTGCACCCAGCCCTGTGTGATAGTAAGACCTCCTTCTCCTGCACCCAGCCCTGTGTGACAGTAACAGGTTCTTCTCCTGCACACAGCCCTGTTAAATAGTAACACCTCCTCCTGCACCCAGCCCCGTGTGACAGAAACAGATCCTTAACCTGCACCCATCCCCATGTGACAGTAACATCACCTCCTGCACCCAGCTCCTTGTGACAGTAACATCTCCTTCTCCTGCACCCAGCCCTTTGTGACAGTAACATCCACTTCTCCTGCACCCAGTCCTGTGTGACAGTAACAGCTCCTTCTCCTGCACCCAGCCCTGTGTGACAGTAACATCTCCTTCTCCTGCTCCCAGCCCTGTGTGACAGTAACAGCTCCTTCTCCTGCACCCAGCCCTGTGTGACAGTAACATCTCCTTCTCCTGCGCCCAGCCCTGTGTGACAGTAGCAGCTCCTTCTCCTGCGCCCAGCCCTGTGTGACAGTAGCATCTCCTTCTCCTGCGCCCAGCCCTGTGTGACAGTAGCATCTCCTTCTCCTGCACCCAGCCCTGTGTGACAGTAACAGCTCCTTCTCCTGCACCCAGCCCTGTGTGACAGTAACATCTTCATCTCCTGCACCCTGCCCTGTGTGACAGTAGCATCTCCTTCTCCTGCACCCAGCCCTGTGTGACAGTAACAGCTCCTTCTCCTGCACCCAGCCCTGTGAAATAGTAACACCTCCTTCTCCTGCACCCAGCCCTGTGTGACAGTAACATCTCCTTCTCCTGCACCCAGCCCCGTGTGACAGTAACATCACCTCCTGCACCCAGCCCCGTGTGACAGTAACATCTCCTTCTCCTGCACCCAGCCCCTTGTGACAGTAACATCTCCTTCTCCTGCGCCCAGCGCCGTGTGTCAGTAACAGCTCCTTCTCCTGCGCCCAGCCCCGTGTGACAGTAACAGCTCCATCTCCTGCGCCCAGCCCCGTGTGACAGTAACAGCTCATTCTCCTGCACCCAGCCCCGTGTGACAGTAACAGCTCCTTCTCCTGCACCCAGCCCCGTGTGACAGTAACAGCTCCTTCTCCTGCACCCAGCCCGGTGTGTCAGTAAAAGCTCCTTCTCCTGCGCCCAGCCCCGTGTGACATTAACATCTCCTTCTCCTGCGCCCAGCGCCGTGTGTCAGTAACAGCTCCTTCTCCTGCGCCCAGCTCCGAGTGACATTAACAGCACCTTCTCCTGCGCCCAGCCCCGTGTGACAGTAACAGCTCCTTCTCCTGCGCCCAGCCCCGTGTGACTGTAACAGCTCCTTCTCCTGCGCCATGCCCCGTGTGACAGTAACAGCTCCTTCTCCTGCGCCCTGCCCCGTGTGACAGTAACATCTCCTTCTCCTGCGCCCAGCCCCGTGTGACAGTAACAGCTCCTTCTCCTGCGCCCAGCCCCGAGTGACAGTAACAGCTCCTTCTCCTGCGCCCAGCCCCGAGTGACAGTAACAGCACCTTCTCCTGCGCCCAGCCCCGAGTGACAGTAACAGCACCTTCTCCTGCGCCCAGCCCCGTGTGACAGTAACAGCTCCTTCTCCTGCGCCCAGCCCCGTGTGACAGTAACAGCTCCTTCTCCTGCGCCCAGCCCGTGTGACAGTAACAGCTCCTTCTCCTGCGCCCAGCCCTGTGTGACAGTAACATCTCCTTCTCCTGCGCCCAGCCCCGTGTGACAGTAACAGCTCCTTCTCCTGCGCCCAGCCCCGTGTGACAGTAACAGCTCCTTCTCCTGCACCCAGCCCCTTGTGACAGTAACAGCTCCTTCTCCAGCACCCAGCCCTGTGTGACAGTAACATCTCCTCCTGCACCCTGCCCTGTGTGACAGTAACAGCTCCTTCTCCAGCACCCTGCCCTGTGTGACAGTAACAGCTCCTTCTCCTGCACCCAGCCCTGATTGACAGTAACAGCTCCTTCTCCTGCACCCAGCCCTGTGTGTGACAGTAACAGCTCCTTCTCCTGCACCCAGTCCTGTGTGACAGTAAATTCTCCTTCTCCTGCACCCAGCCCTGTGTGACAGTAACATCTACTTCTCCTGCACCCAGCCCTGTGTGACAGTAACAGCTCCTTCTCCTGCACCCAGCCCCGTGTGATAGTAAGACCTCCTTCTCCTGCGCCCATCCCCGTGTGACAGTAACATCTCCTTCTCCTGCGCCCAGCCCCGTGTGACAGTAACAGCTCCTTCTCCTGCACCCTGCCCTGTGTGTGACAGTAACAGCTCCTTCTCCTGCACCGAGCCCTGTGTGACAGTAACTTCTCCTTCTCCATCACCCAGCCCTGTGTGACAGTAACAGCTCCTTCTCCTGCACCCAGCCCTGTGTGACAGTAACATCTACTTCTCCTGCACCCTGCCCTGTGTGACAGTAACAGCTCCTTCTCCTGCACCCAGCCCCGTGTGACAGTAACAGCTCCTTCTTCTGCGCCCAGCCCCGTGTGACAGTAACATCTCCTTCTCCTGCGCCCAGGCCCGTGTGACAGTAACAGCTCCTTCTCCTGCACCCTGCCCTGTGTGTGACAGTAACAGCTCCTTCTCCTGCACCCAGCCCTGTGTGACAGTAACTTCTCCTTCTCCATCACCCAGCCCTGTGTGACAGTAACATGTCCTTCTCCTGCACCCAGCCCTGTGAAATAGTAACTCCTCCTCCTGCACCCAGCCCTGTGTGACAGTAACAGCTCCTTCTCCTGCACCCAGCCCCGTGTGACAGTAACAGCTCCTTCTCCTGCACCCAGCCCCGTGTGACAGTAACAGCTCCTTCTCCTGCACCCAGCCCGGTGTGTCAGTAAAAGCTCCTTCTCCTGCGCCCAGCCCCATGTGACATTAACATCTCCTTCTCCTGCGCCCAGCGCCGTGTGTCAGTAACAGCTCCTTCTCCTGCGCCCAGCTCCGAGTGACAGTAACAGCACCTTCTCCTGCGCCCAGCCCCGTGTGACAGTAACAGCTCCTTCTCCTGCGCCCAGCCCCGTGTGACTGTAACAGCTCCTTCTCCTGCGCCATGCCCCGTGTGACAGTAACAGCTCCTTCTCCTGCGCCCTGCCCCGTGTGACAGTAACATCTCCTTCTCCTGCGCCCAGCCCCGTGTGACAGTAACAGCTCCTTCTCCTGGGCCCAGCCCCGAGTGACAGTAACAGCTCCTTCTCCTGCACCCAGCCCTGATTGACAGTAACAGCTCCTTCTCCTGCACCCAGCCCTGTGTGTGACCGTAACAGCTCCTTCTCCTGCACCCAGTCCTGTGTGACAGTAAATTCTCCTTCTCCTGCACCCTGCCCTGTGTGACAGCAACATTCCCTTCTCCTGCACCCAGCCCTGTGTGACAGTAACAGCTCCTTCTCCTGCACCCAGCCCTGTGTGACAGTAACAGCTCCTTCTCCTGCACCCAGCCCTGTGTGACAGTAACATCTACTTCTCCTGCACCCAGCCCCGTGTGACCGTAACAGCTCCTTCTCCTGCACCCAGCCCCGTGTGACAGTAACAGCTCCTTCTTCTGCGCCCAGCCTCGTGTGACAGTAACATCTCCTTCTCCTGCGCCCAGCCCCGTGTGACAGTAACAGCTCCTTCTCCTGCACCCTGCCCTGTGTGTGACAGTAACAGCTCCTTCTCCTGCACCCAGCCCTGTGTGACAGTAACTTCTCCTTCTCCATCACCCAGCCCTGTGTGACAGTAACATGTCCTTCTCCTGCACCCAGCCCTGTGAAATAGTAACTCCTCCTCCTGCACCCAGCCCCGTGTGACAGTAACAGATCCTTATCCTGCACCCAGCCCCATGTGACAGTAACATCACCTCCTGCACCCAGCCCCTTGTGACAGTAACATCTCCTTCTCCTCCACCCAGCCCTGTGTGACAGTAACAGCTCCTTCTCCTGCACTCAGCCCTGTGTGACAGTAACATCTCCTCCTCCTGCACCCTGCCTGTGTGTGACTTTAACAGCTCCTTCTCCTGCACCCAGCCCTGTGTAACAGTAATAGCTCCCTCTGCTGCACCCAGCACTGTGTGACAGTAACATCTCCTCCTGCACCCTGTTTTGTGTGACAGTAACATCTCCTCCTGCACCCAGCCCTGTGTGACAGTAACAGCTCCTTCTCCTGCACCCAGCCCTGTGCGACAGTAACAGCTCCTTCTCCAGCACCCAGCCCTGTGCGACAGTAAGATCTCCTTCTCCTGCACCCAGCCCAGTATGACAGTAAAATCTCCTTCTCCTGCACCCAACCCTGTGTAATAGAAACATCTCCTTCTCCTGCACCCAGCCCCGTGTGACAGTAACAGCTCCTTCTCCTGCACCCGGCCCCGTGTGCCAGTAACATCTCCTCCTGCACCCGGCCCCGTGTGACAGTAACAGCTCCTTCTCCTGCACCCGGCTCCGTGTGACAGTAACAGCTCCTTCTCCTGCACCCGGCCCCGTGTGACAGTAACAGCTCCTTCTCCTGCACCCTGCCCTGTGTGTGACAGTAACAGCTCCTTCTCCTGCACCCAGCCCTGTGTGACAGTAACTTCTCCTTCTCCATCACCCAGCCCTGTGTGACAGTAACATGTCCTTCTCCTGCACCCAGCCCTGTGAAATAGTAACTCCTCCTCCTGCACCCATCCCCGTGTGACAGTAACAGATCCTTATCCTGCACCCAGCCCCATGTGACAGTAACATCACCTCCTGCACCCAGCCCCTTGTGACAGTAACATCTCCTTCTCCTCCACCCAGCCCTGTGTGACAGTAACAGCTCCTTCTCCTGCACCCAGCCCCGTGTGATAGTAAGACCTCCTTCTCCTGCGCCCATCCCCGTGTGACAGTAACATCTCCTTCTCCTGCGCCCAGCCCCGTGTGACAGTAACAGCTCCTTCTCCTGCACCCTGCCCTGTGTGTGACAGTAACAGCTCCTTCTCCTGCACCGAGCCCTGTGTGACAGTAACTTCTCCTTCTCCATCACCCAGCCCTGTGTGACAGTAACAGCTCCTTCTCCTGCACCCAGCCCTGTGTGACAGTAACATCTACTTCTCCTGCACCCTGCCCCGTGTGACAGTAACAGCTCCTTCTCCTGCACCCAGCCCCGTGTGACAGTAACAGCTCCTTCTTCTGCGCCCAGCCCCGTGTGACAGTAACATCTCCTTCTCCTGCGCCCAGGCCCGTGTGACAGTAACAGCTCCTTCTCCTGCACCCTGCCCTGTGTGTGACAGTAACAGCTCCTTCTCCTGCACCCAGCCCTGTGTGACAGTAACTTCTCCTTCTCCATCACCCAGCCCTGTGTGACAGTAACATGTCCTTCTCCTGCACCCAGCCCTGTGAAATAGTAACTCCTCCTCCTGCACCCAGCCCTGTGTGACAGTAACAGCTCCTTCTCCTGCACCCAGCCCCGTGTGACAGTAACAGCTCCTTCTCCTGCACCCAGCCCCGTGTGACAGTAACAGCTCCTTCTCCTGCACCCAGCCCGGTGTGTCAGTAAAAGCTCCTTCTCCTGCGCCCAGCCCCGTGTGACATTAACATCTCCTTCTCCTGCGCCCAGCGCCGTGTGTCAGTAACAGCTCCTTCTCCTGCGCCCAGCTCCGAGTGACAGTAACAGCACCTTCTCCTGCGCCCAGCCCCGTGTGACAGTAACAGCTCCTTCTCCTGCGCCCAGCCCCGTGTGACTGTAACAGCTCCTTCTCCTGCGCCATGCCCCGTGTGACAGTAACAGCTCCTTCTCCTGCGCCCTGCCCCGTGTGACAGTAACATCTCCTTCTCCTGCGCCCAGCCCCGTGTGACAGTAACAGCTCCTTCTCCTGCGCCCAGCCCCGAGTGACAGTAACAGCTCCTTCTCCTGCACCCAGCCCTGATTGACAGTAACAGCTCCTTCTCCTGCACCCAGCCCTGTGTGTGACAGTAACAGCTCCTTCTCCTGCACCCAGTCCTGTGTGACAGTAAATTCTCCTTCTCCTGCACCCTGCCCTGTGTGACAGCAACATTCCCTTCTCCTGCACCCAGCCCTGTGTGACAGTAACAGCTCCTTCTCCTGCACCCAGCCCTGTGTGACAGTAACAGCTCCTTCTCCTGCACCCAGCCCTGTGTGACAGTAACATCTACTTCTCCTGCACCCAGCCCCGTGTGACCGTAACAGCTCCTTCTCCTGCACCCAGCCCCGTGTGACAGTAACAGCTCCTTCTTCTGCGCCCAGCCTCGTGTGACAGTAACATCTCCTTCTCCTGCGCCCAGCCCCGTGTGACAGTAACAGCTCCTTCTCCTGCACCCTGCCCTGTGTGTGACAGTAACAGCTCCTTCTCCTGCACCCAGCCCTGTGTGACAGTAACTTCTCCTTCTCCATCACCCAGCCCTGTGTGACAGTAACATGTCCTTCTCCTGCACCCAGCCCTGTGAAATAGTAACTCCTCCTCCTGCACCCAGCCCCGTGTGACAGTAACAGATCCTTATCCTGCACCCAGCCCCATGTGACAGTAACATCACCTCCTGCACCCAGCCCCTTGTGACAGTAACATCTCCTTCTCCTCCACCCAGCCCTGTGTGACAGTAACAGCTCCTTCTCCTGCACTCAGCCCTGTGTGACAGTAACATCTCCTCCTCCTGCACCCTGCCTGTGTGTGACTTTAACAGCTCCTTCTCCTGCACCCAGCCCTGTGTAACAGTAATAGCTCCCTCTGCTGCACCCAGCACTGTGTGACAGTAACATCTCCTCCTGCACCCTGTTTTGTGTGACAGTAACATCTCCTCCTGCACCCAGCCCTGTGTGACAGTAACAGCTCCTTCTCCTGCACCCAGCCCTGTGCGACAGTAACAGCTCCTTCTCCAGCACCCAGCCCTGTGCGACAGTAAGATCTCCTTCTCCTGCACCCAGCCCAGTATGACAGTAAAATCTCCTTCTCCTGCACCCAACCCTGTGTAATAGAAACATCTCCTTCTCCTGCACCCAGCCCCGTGTGACAGTAACAGCTCCTTCTCCTGCACCCGGCCCCGTGTGCCAGTAACATCTCCTCCTGCACCCGGCCCCGTGTGACAGTAACAGCTCCTTCTCCTGCACCCGGCTCCGTGTGACAGTAACAGCTCCTTCTCCTGCACCCGGCCCCGTGTGACAGTAACAGCTCCTTCTCCTGCACCCTGCCCTGTGTGTGACAGTAACAGCTCCTTCTCCTGCACCCAGCCCTGTGTGACAGTAACTTCTCCTTCTCCATCACCCAGCCCTGTGTGACAGTAACATGTCCTTCTCCTGCACCCAGCCCTGTGAAATAGTAACTCCTCCTCCTGCACCCATCCCCGTGTGACAGTAACAGATCCTTATCCTGCACCCAGCCCCATGTGACAGTAACATCACCTCCTGCACCCAGCCCCTTGTGACAGTAACATCTCCTTCTCCTCCACCCAGCCCTGTGTGACAGTAACATCTCCTCCTCCTGCACCCTGCCTGTGTGTGACTTTAACAGCTCCTTCTCCTGCACCCAGCCCTGTGTAACAGTAATAGCTCCCTCTGCTGCACCCAGCACTGTGTGACAGTAACATCTCCTCCTGCACCCTGTTTTGTGTGACAGTAACATCTCCTCCTGCACCCAGCCCTGTGTGACAGTAACAGCTCCTTCTCCTGCACCCAGCCCTGTGCGACAGTAACAGCTCCTTCTCCAGCACCCAGCCCTGTGCGACAGTAAGATCTCCTTCTCCTGCACCCAGCCCAGTATGACAGTAAAATCTCCTTCTCCTGCACCCAACCCTGTGTAATAGAAACATCTCCTTCTCCTGCACCCAGCCCCGTGTGACAGTAACAGCTCCTTCTCCTGCACCCGGCCCCGTGTGCCAGTAACATCTCCTCCTGCACCCGGCCCCGTGTGACAGTAACAGCTCCTTCTCCTGCACCCGGCTCCGTGTGACAGTAACAGCTCCTTCTCCTGCACCCGGCCCCGTGTGACAGTAAAAGCTCCTTCTCCTGCGCCCGGCCCGTGTGACATTAACATCTCCTTCTCCTGCGCCCAGCCCCATGTGACAGTAACAGCTCCTTCTCCTGCGCCCAGCCCGTGTGACAGTAACAGCACCTTCTCCTGCGCCCAGCCCCGTGTGACAGTAACATCACCTCCTGCACCCAGCCCCGTGTGACAGTAACATCTCCTTCTCCTGCACCCAGCCCTGTGTGACAGTATCGGCTCCTTCTCCTGCACCCAGCCCTGTGTGACAGTAACATCTACTTCTCCTGCACCCAGCCCTGTGTGACAGTAACAGCTCCTTCTCTTGCACCCAGCCCTGTGTGACAGTAACAGCTCCTTCTCCTGCACCCAGCCCTGTGTGACAGTAACATCTCCTTCTCCTGCACCCAGTCCTGTGTGACAGTAACATTTCCTTCTCCTGCACCCAGCCCTGAGTGACAGTAACAGCTCCTTCTCCTGCACCCAGCCCTGTGTGTGACAGTAACATCTCCTTCTCCTGCACCCAGTCCTGTTTGACAGTAACATCCCATTCTCCTGCACCCAGCCCTGTGTGACAGTAACATCTACTTCTCCTGCACCCAGCCCCGTGTGACAGTAACAGCTCCTTCTCCTGCACCCAGCCCTGTGTGTGACAGTAACAGCTCCTTCTCCTGCACCCAGCCCTGTGTGACAGTAACATCTCCTTCTCCTGCTCCCAGCCCTGTGTGACAGTAACAGCTCCTTCTCCTGCACCCAGCCCTGTGTGACAGTAACATCTCCTTCTCCTGCACCCAGCCCTGTGTGACAGTAGCAGCTCCTTCTCCTGCGCCCAGCCCTGTGTGACAGTAGCATCTCCTTCTCCTGCGCCCAGCCCTGTGTGACAGTAGCATCTCCTTCTCCTGCGCCCAGCCCTGTGTGACAGTAACAGCTCCTTCTCCTGCACCCAGCCCTGTGTGACAGTAACATCTTCATCTCCTGCACCCTGCCCTGTGTGACAGTAGCATCTCCTTCTCCTGCACCCAGCCCTGTGTGACAGTAACAGCTCCTTCTCCTGCACCCAGCCCTGTGAAATAGTAACATTTCCTTCTCCTGCACCCAGCCCTGTGAAATAGTAACACCTCCTCCTGCACCCAGCCCCATGTGACAGTAACAGATCCTTCTCCTGCACCCAGCCCCATGTGACAGTAACATCACCTCCTGCACCCAGCCCCGTGTGACAGTAACATCTCCTTCTCCTGCACCCAGCCCCGTGTGACAGTAACAACCCCTTCTCCTGCACCCAGCCCCGTGTGACATTAACATCTCCTTCTCCTGCGCCCAGCCCCGTGTGACAGTAACAGCTCCATCTCCTGCGCCCAGCCCCGTGTGACAGTAACAGCTCCTTCTCCTGCGCCCAGCCCCGTGTGACAGTAGCAGCTCCTTCTCCTGCACCCAGCCCCGTGTGACAGTAACAGCTCCTTCTCCTGCACCCAGCCCGGTGTGTCAGTAAAAGCTCCTTCTCCTGCGCCCAGCCCCGTGTGACATTAACATCTCCTTCTCCTGCGCCCAGCGCCGTGTGTCAGTAACAGCTCCTTCTCCTGCGCCCAGCTCCGAGTGACAGTAACAGCACCTTCTCCTGCGCCCAGCCCCGTGTGACAGTAACAGCTCCTTCTCCTGCGCCCAGCCCCGTGTGACTGTAACAGCTCCTTCTCCTGCGCCATGCCCCGTGTGACAGTAACAGCTCCTTCTCCTGCGCCCAGCCCCGAGTGACCGTAACAGCTCCTTCTCCTGCGCCCAGCCCCGTGTGACAGTAACAGCACCTTCTCCTGCACCCAGCCCCGTGTGACAGTAACAGCTCCTTCTCCTGCACCCAGCCCCGTGTGACAGTAACAGCTCCTTCTCCTGCACCCAGCCCCGTGTGACAGTAAAAGCTCCTTCTCCTGCGCCCAGCCCCGTGTGACATTAACATCTCCATCTCCTGCGCCCAGCCCCTTGAGACAGTAACAGCTCCTTCTCCTGCGCCCAGCTCCGTTTGACAGTAACAGCACCTGCTCCAGCGCCCAGCCCCGTGTAACAGTAACAGCTCCTCCTCCTGCGCCCAGCCCCGTGTGACTGTAACAGCTCCTCCTCCTGCGCCCAGCACCGTGTGACAGTAACAGCTCCTTCTCCTGCGCCCTGCCCCGTGTGACAGTAACATCTCCTTCTCCTGCGCCCAGCCCCGTGTGACAGTAACAGCTCCTTCTCCTGCGCCCAGTCCCGAGTGACAGTAACAGCTCCTTCTCCTGCACCCTGCCCCGTGTGACAGTAACAGCACCTTCTCCTGCACCCAGCCCGTGTGACAGTAACAGCTCCTTCTCCTGCACCCAGCCCCGTGTGACAGTATCATCTCCTTCTCCTGCACCCAGCCCCGTGTGACAGTAACAGCTCCTTCTCCTGCACCCAGCCCCGTGTGACAGTAACAGCTCCTTCTCCTGCGCCCAGCTCCGTTTGACAGTAACAGCACCTGCTCCAGCGCCCAGCCCCGTGTAACAGTAACAGCTCCTCCTCCTGCGCCCAGCCCCGTGTGACTGTAACAGCTCCTCCTCCTGCGCCCAGCACCGTGTGACAGTAACAGCTCCTTCTCCTGCGCCCTGCCCCGTGTGACAGTAACATCTCCTTCTCCTGCGCCCTGCCCCGTGTGACAGTAACAGCACCTTCTCCTGCACCCAGCCCGTGTGACAGTAACAGCTCCTTCTCCTGCACCCAGCCCCGTGTGACAGTATCATCTCCTTCTCCTGCACCCAGCCCCGTGTGACAGTAACAGCTCCTTCTCCTGCACCCAGCCCCGTGTGACAGTAACAGCTCCTTCTCCTGCACCCAGCCTCGTGTGACAGTAACAGCTCCTTCTCCTGCACCCAGCCCCGTGTGACAGTAAAAGCTCCTTCTCCTGCGCCCAGCCCCGTGTGACATTAACATCTCCATCTCCTGCGCCCAGCCCCGTGTG
The DNA here is from genome assembly GCA_031769625.1 of Taudactylus pleione. Classification (NCBI taxonomy): domain Eukaryota; kingdom Metazoa; phylum Chordata; class Amphibia; order Anura; family Myobatrachidae; genus Taudactylus; species Taudactylus pleione. The sequence continues at coordinate 386,711 of JAUIMM010000229.1, read as the reverse complement.
ACAGTAACAGCTCCTTCTCCTGCGCCCAGCTCCGTGTGACAGTAACAGCCCCTGCTCCTGCGCCCTGCCCCGTGTGACAGTAACAGCCCCTGCTCCTGCGCCCAGCCCCGTGTGACTGTAACAGCTCCTCCTCTTGCGCCCAGCACCGTGTGACAGTAACAGCTCCTTCTCCTGCGCCCAGCCCCGTGTGACAGTAACATCTCCTTCTCCTGCGCCCAGCCCCGAGTGACAGTAACAGCTCCTTCTCCTGCGCCCAGCCCCGAGTGACAGTAACAGCACCTTCTCCTGCGCCCAGCCCCGTGTGACAGTAACAACTCCTTCTCCTGCGCCCAGCCCCGTGTGACAGTAACATCTCCTTCTCCTGCGCCCAGTCCTGTGTGACAGTAACATCTCCTTCTCCTGCGCCCAGCCCTGTGTGACAGTAACATCTCCTTCTCCTGCCCCCAGCCCTGTGTGACAGTAACATCTCCTTCTCCTGCACCCAGCCCTGTGTGACAGTAACATCTCCTTCTCCTGCACCCTGCCCTGTGTGTGACAGTAACAGCTCCTTCTCCTGCACCCAGCCCTGTGTGTGACAGTAACAGCTCCTTCTCCTGCACCCTGCCCTGTGTGTGACAGTAACAACTCCTTCTCGTGCACCCTGCCCTGTGTGACAGTAACATCTCCTTCTCCTGCACCCAGCCCTGTGTGACAGTAACATCTCCTTCTCCATCACCCAGCCCTGTGTGACAGTAACAGCTCCTTCTCCTGCACCCTGCCTGTGTGTGACTTTAACAGCTCCTTCTCCTGCACCCAGCCCTGTGTAACAGTAATAGCTCCCTCTCCTGCACCCAGCCCTGTGTGACAGTAACATCTCCTCCTGCACCCTGCTTTGTGCGACAGTAACTTCTCCTCCTGCACCCAGCCCTGTGCGACAGTAACAGCTCCTTCTCCTGCACCCAGCCCTGTGCGACAGTAACAGATCATTCTCCAGCACCCAGCCCTGTGCGACAGTAACATCTCCTTCTTCTCCTGCACCAAGCCCAGTGTGACAGTAAAATCTCCTTCTCCTGCACCCAGCCCTGTGTAATAGAAACATCTCCTTCTCCTGCACCCAGCCCCGTGTGGCAGTAACACCTCCTTCTCCTGCACCCAACCCGGTGTGACAGTAACATCTCCTCCTGCACCCAGCCCCGTGTGACAGTAACAGCACCTTCTCCTGTGCCCAGCCCCGTGTGACTGTAACAGCTCCTCCTCCTGCGCCCAGCACCGTGTGATAGTAACAGCTCCATCTCCTGCGCCCAGCCCCGTGTGACAGTAACAGCTCCATCTCCTGCGCCCAGCCCCGTGTGACAGTAACATCTCCTTCTCCTGCGCCCAGCCCCGAGTGACCGTAACAGCTCCTTCTCCTGCGCCCAGCCCCGTGTGACAGTAACAGCACCTTCTCCTGCACCCAGCCCCGTGTGACAGTAACAGCTCCTTCTCCTGCACCGAAGCCCCGTGTGACAGTAACAGCTCCTTCTCCTGCACCCAGCCCCGTGTGACAGTAAAAGCTCCTTCTCCTGCGCCCAGCCCCGTGTGACATTAACATCTCCATCTCCTGCGCCCAGCCCCTTGTGACAGTAACAGCTCCTTCTCCTGCGCCCGGCTCCGTTTGACAGTAACAGCACCTGCTCCTGCGCCCAGTCCCGTGTGACAGTAACTGCTCCTCCTCCTGCGCCCAGCCCCGTGTGACTGTAACAGCTCCTCCTCCTGCGCCCAGCACCGTGTGACAGTAACAGCTCCTTCTCCTGCGCCCAGCCCCGTCTGACAGTAACATCTCCTTCTCCTGCGCCCAGCCCTGTGTGACAGTAACAGCTCCTTCTCCTGCGCCCAGTCCCGAGTGACAGTAACAGCTCCTTCTCCTGCACCCTGCCCCGTGTGACAGTAACAGCACCTTCTCCTGCACCCAGCCCGTGTGACAGTAACAGCTCCTTCTCCTGCACCCAGCCCCGTGTGACAGTATCATCTCCTTCTCCTGCACCCAGCCCCGTGTGACAGTAACAGCTCCTTCTCCTGCACCCAGCCCCATGTGACAGTAACAGCTCCTTCTCCTGCACCCAGCCCCGTGTGACAGTAACAGCTCCTTCTCCTGCACCCAGCCCCGTGTGACAGTAACAGCTCCTTCTCCTGCTCCCAGCCCCGTGTTACAGTAAAAGCTCCTTCTCCTGCGCCCAGCCCCGTGTGACATTAACATCTCCATCTCCTGCGCCCAGCCCCGTGTGACAGTAACAGCTCCTTCTCCTGCGCCCAGCTCCGTGTGACAGTAACAGCACCTGCTCCTGCGCCCAGCCCCGTGTGACAGTACCAGCTCCTCCTCCTGCGCCCAGCCCCGTGTGACTGTAACAGCTCCTCCTCCTGCGCCCAGCACCGTGTGACAGTAACAGCTCCTTCTCCTGCGCCCAGCCCCGTGTGACAGTAACATCTCCTTCTCCTGCGCCCAGCCCCGAGTGACAGTAACAGCACCTTCTCCTGCGCCCAGCCCCGAGTCACAGTAACAGCACCTTCTCCTGCGCCCAGCCCCGTGTGACAGTAACAGCCCCTTCTCCTGCGCCCAGCCCCGTGTGACAGTAACATCTCCTTCTCCTGCGCCCAGTCCTGTGTGACAGTAACATCTCCTTCTCCTGCGCCCCGCCCTGTGTGACAGTAACATCTCCTTCTCCTGCCCCCAGCCCTGTGTGTCAGTAACATCTCCTTCTCCTGCACCCAGCCCTGTGTGACAGTAACATCTCCTTCTCCTGCACCCTGCCCTGTGTGTGACAGTAACAGCTCCTTCTCCTGCACCCAGCCCTGTGTGTGACAGTAACAGCTCCTTCTCCTGCACCCTGCCCTGTTTGTGACAGTAACATCTCCTTCTCCTGCACCCAGCCCTGTGTGACAGTAACATCTCCTTCTCCATCACCCAGCCCTGTGTGACAGTAACAGCTCCTTCTCCTGCACCCTGCCTGTGTGTGACTTTAACAGCTCCTTCTCCAGCACCCAGCCCTGTGTAACAGTAATAGCTCCCTCTCCTGCACCCAGCCCTTTGTGACAGTAACATCTCCTCCTGGACCCTGCTTTGTGTGACAGTAACATCTCCTCCTGCACCCAGCCCTGTGTGACAGTAACAGCTCCTTCTCCTGCACCCAGCCCTGTGCGATAGTAACAGCTCCTTCTCCTGCACCCAGCCCTGTGCGACAGTAACATCTCCTTCTCCTGCACGCAGCCCAGTGTGACAGTAAAATCTCCTTCTCCTGCACCCAGCCCCGTGTAATAGAAACATCTCCTTCTCCTGCACCCAGCCCCGTGTGACAGTAACAGCTCCTTCTCCTGCACCCAGCCCGGTGTGACAGTAGCATCTCCTCCTGCACCCAGCCCCGTGTGACAGTAACAGCTCCTTCTCCTGCGCCCAGCCTCGTGTGACAGTAACAGCTCCTTCTCCTGCGCCCAGCACCGTGTGACAGTAACAGCACCTTCTCCTGCGCCCAGCCCCGTGTGACAGTAACAGCTCCTTCTCCTGCGCCCAGCCCCGTGTGACTGTAACAGCTCCTTCTCCTGCGCCCAGCCCCGTGTGACAGTAACAGCTCCTTCTCCTGCGCCCAGCCCCGTGTGACAGTAACATCTCCTTCTCCTGCGCCCAGCCCCGTGTGACAGTAACAGCTCCTTCTCCTGCGCCCAGTCCCGAGTAACAGTAACAGCTCCTTCTCCTGCGCCCAGCCCGTGTGACAGTAACAGCACCTTCTCCTGCACCCAGCCCCGTGTGACAGTAACATCTCCTTCTCCTGCACCCAGCCCCGTGTGACAGTAACAGCAACCATCTCCTGCACACAGCCCCGTGTGACAGTAACAGCTCCTTCTCCTGCACCCAGCCCCGTGTGACAGTAACAGCTCCTTCTCCTGCACCCAGCCCCGTGTGACAGTAACAGCTCCTTCTCCTGCACCCAGCCTCGTGTGACAGTAACAGCTCCTTCTCCTGCACCCAGCCCCGTGTGACAGTAAAAGCTCCTTCTCCTGCGCCCAGCCCCGTGTGACATTAACATCTCCATCTCCTGCGCCCAGCCCCGTGTGACAGTAACAGCTCCTTCTCCTGCGCCCAGCTCCGTGTGACAGTAACAGCCCCTGCTCCTGCGCCCTGCCCCGTGTGACAGTAACAGCCCCTGCTCCTGCGCCCAGCCCCGTGTGACTGTAACAGCTCCTCCTCTTGCGCCCAGCACCGTGTGACAGTAACAGCTCCTTCTCCTGCGCCCAGCCCCGTGTGACAGTAACATCTCCTTCTCCTGCGCCCAGCCCCGAGTGACAGTAACAGCTCCTTCTCCTGCGCCCAGCCCCGAGTGACAGTAACAGCACCTTCTCCTGCGCCCAGCCCCGTGTGACAGTAACAACTCCTTCTCCTGCGCCCAGCCCCGTGTGACAGTAACATCTCCTTCTCCTGCGCCCAGTCCTGTGTGACAGTAACATCTCCTTCTCCTGCGCCCAGCCCTGTGTGACAGTAACATCTCCTTCTCCTGCCCCCAGCCCTGTGTGACAGTAACATCTCCTTCTCCTGCACCCAGCCCTGTGTGACAGTAACATCTCCTTCTCCTGCACCCTGCCCTGTGTGTGACAGTAACAGCTCCTTCTACTGCACCCAGCCCTGTGTGTGACAGTAACAGCTCCTTCTCCTGCACCCTGCCCTGTGTGTGACAGTAACAGCTCCTTCTCGTGCACCCTGCCCTGTGTGACAGTAACATCTCCTTCTCCTGCACCCAGCCCTGTGTGACAGTAACATCTCCTTCTCCATCACCCAGCCCTGTGTGACAGTAACAGCTCCTTCTCCTGCACCCTGCCTGTGTGTGACTTTAACAGCTCCTTCTCCTGCACCCAGCCCTGTGTAACAGTAATAGCTCCCTCTCCTGCACCCAGCCCTGTGTGACAGTAACATCTCCTCCTGCACCCTGCTTTGTGCGACAGTAACTTCTCCTCCTGCACCCAGCCCTGTGCGACAGTAACAGCTCCTTCTCCTGCACCCAGCCCTGTGCGACAGTAACAGATCATTCTCCAGCACCCAGCCCTGTGCGACAGTAACATCTCCTTCTTCTCCTGCACCAAGCCCAGTGTGACAGTAAAATCTCCTTCTCCTGCACCCAGCCCTGTGTAATAGAAACATCTCCTTCTCCTGCACCCAGCCCCGTGTGGCAGTAACACCTCCTTCTCCTGCACCCAACCCGGTGTGACAGTAACATCTCCTCCTGCACCCAGCCCCGTGTGACAGTAACAGCACCTTCTCCTGTGCCCAGCCCCGTGTGACTGTAACAGCTCCTCCTCCTGCGCCCAGCACCGTGTGACAGTAACAGCTCCATCTCCTGCGCCCAGCCCCGTGTGACAGTAACAGCTCCATCTCCTGCGCCCAGCCCCGTGTGACAGTAACATCTCCTTCTCCTGCGCCCAGCCCCGAGTGACCGTAACAGCTCCTTCTCCTGCGCCCAGCCCCGTGTGACAGTAACAGCACCTTCTCCTGCACCCAGCCCCGTGTGACAGTAACAGCTCCTTCTCCTGCACCGAAGCCCCGTGTGACAGTAACAGCTCCTTCTCCTGCACCCAGCCCCGTGTGACAGTAAAAGCTCCTTCTCCTGCGCCCAGCCCCGTGTGACATTAACATCTCCATCTCCTGCGCCCAGCCCCTTGTGACAGTAACAGCTCCTTCTCCTGCGCCCGGCTCCGTTTGACAGTAACAGCACCTGCTCCTGCGCCCAGTCCCGTGTGACAGTAACTGCTCCTCCTCCTGCGCCCAGCCCCGTGTGACTGTAACAGCTCCTCCTCCTGCGCCCAGCACCGTGTGACAGTAACAGCTCCTTCTCCTGCGCCCAGCCCCGTCTGACAGTAACATCTCCTTCTCCTGCGCCCAGCCCTGTGTGACAGTAACAGCTCCTTCTCCTGCGCCCAGTCCCGAGTGACAGTAACAGCTCCTTCTCCTGCACCCTGCCCCGTGTGACAGTAACAGCACCTTCTCCTGCACCCAGCCCGTGTGACAGTAACAGCTCCTTCTCCTGCACCCAGCCCCGTGTGACAGTATCATCTCCTTCTCCTGCACCCAGCCCCGTGTGACAGTAACAGCTCCTTCTCCTGCACCCAGCCCCATGTGACAGTAACAGCTCCTTCTCCTGCACCCAGCCCCGTGTGACAGTAACAGCTCCTTCTCCTGCACCCAGCCCCGTGTGACAGTAACAGCTCCTTCTCCTGCTCCCAGCCCCGTGTTACAGTAAAAGCTCCTTCTCCTGCGCCCAGCCCCGTGTGACATTAACATCTCCATCTCCTGCGCCCAGCCCCGTGTGACAGTAACAGCTCCTTCTCCTGCGCCCAGCTCCGTGTGACAGTAACAGCACCTGCTCCTGCGCCCAGCCCCGTGTGACAGTACCAGCTCCTCCTCCTGCGCCCAGCCCCGTGTGACTGTAACAGCTCCTCCTCCTGCGCCCAGCACCGTGTGACAGTAACAGCTCCTTCTCCTGCGCCCAGCCCCGTGTGACAGTAACATCTCCTTCTCCTGCGCCCAGCCCCGAGTGACAGTAACAGCACCTTCTCCTGCGCCCAGCCCCGAGTCACAGTAACAGCACCTTCTCCTGCGCCCAGCCCCGTGTTACAGTAACAGCCCCTTCTCCTGCGCCCAGCCCCGTGTGACAGTAACATCTCCTTCTCCTGCGCCCAGTCCTGTGTGACAGTAACATCTCCTTCTCCTGCGCCCCGCCCTGTGTGACAGTAACATCTCCTTCTCCTGCCCCCAGCCCTGTGTGTCAGTAACATCTCCTTCTCCTGCACCCAGCCCTGTGTGACAGTAACATCTCCTTCTCCTGCACCCTGCCCTGTGTGTGACAGTAACAGCTCCTTCTCCTGCACCCAGCCCTGTGTGTGACAGTAACAGCTCCTTCTCCTGCACCCTGCCCTGTTTGTGACAGTAACATCTCCTTCTCCTGCACCCAGCCCTGTGTGACAGTAACATCTCCTTCTCCATCACCCAGCCCTGTGTGACAGTAACAGCTCCTTCTCCTGCACCCTGCCTGTGTGTGACTTTAACAGCTCCTTCTCCAGCACCCAGCCCTGTGTAACAGTAATAGCTCCCTCTCCTGCACCCAGCCCTTTGTGACAGTAACATCTCCTCCTGGACCCTGCTTTGTGTGACAGTAACATCTCCTCCTGCACCCAGCACTGTGTGACAGTAACAGCTCCTTCTCCTGCACCCAGCCCTGTGCGATAGTAACAGCTCCTTCTCCTGCACCCAGCCCTGTGCGACAGTAACATCTCCTTCTCCTGCACGCAGCCCAGTGTGACAGTAAAATCTCCTTCTCCTGCACCCAGCCCCGTGTAATAGAAACATCTCCTTCTCCTGCACCCAGCCCCGTGTGACAGTAACAGCTCCTTCTCCTGCACCCAGCCCGGTGTGACAGTAGCATCTCCTCCTGCACCCAGCCCCGTGTGACAGTAACAGCTCCTTCTCCTGCGCCCAGCCTCGTGTGACAGTAACAGCTCCTTCTCCTGCGCCCAGCACCGTGTGACAGTAACAGCACCTTCTCCTGCGCCCAGCCCCGTGTGACAGTAACAGCTCCTTCTCCTGCGCCCAGCCCCGTGTGACTGTAACAGCTCCTTCTCCTGCGCCCAGCCCCGTGTGACAGTAACAGCTCCTTCTCCTGCGCCCAGCCCCGTGTGACAGTAACATCTCCTTCTCCTGCGCCCAGCCCCGTGTGACAGTAACAGCTCCTTCTCCTGCGCCCAGTCCCGAGTAACAGTAACAGCTCCTTCTCCTGCGCCCAGCCCGTGTGACAGTAACAGCACCTTCTCCTGCACCCAGCCCCGTGTGACAGTAACATCTCCTTCTCCTGCACCCAGCCCCGTGTGACAGTAACAGCAACCATCTCCTGCACACAGCCCCGTGTGACAGTAACAGCTCCTTCTCCTGCACCCAGCCCCGTGTGACAGTAACAGCTCCTTCTCCTGCACCCAGCCCCGTGTGACAGTAACAGCTCCTTCTCCTGCACCCAGCCCCGTGTGACAGTAACAGCTCCTTCTCCTGCACCCAGCACCGTGTGACAGTAACAGCTCCATCTCCTGCGCCCAGCCCCGTGTGACCGTAACATCTCCTTCTCCTGCGCCCAGCCCCGAGTGACCGTAACAGCTCCTTCTCCTGCGCCCAGCCCCGTGTGACAGTAACAGCACCTTCTCCTGCGCCCAGCCCCGTGTGACAGTAACAGCTCCTTCTCCTGCGCCCAGCCCCGTGTGACAGTAACAGCTCCTTCTCCTGCACCCAGCCCCGTGTGACAGTAAAAGCTCCTTCTCCTGCGCCCAGCCCCGTGTGACATTAACATCTCCATCTCCTGCGCCCAGCCCCTTGTGACAGTAACAGCTCCTTCTCCTGTGCCCAGCTCCGTTTGACAGTAACAGCATCTGCTCCAGCGCCCAGCCCCGTGTAACAGTAACAGATCCTCCTCCTGCGCCCAGCCCCGTGTTACTGTAACAGATCCTCCTCCTGCGCCCAGCACCGTGTGACAGTAACAGCTCCTTCTCCTGCGCCCTGCCCCGTGTTACAGTAACATCTCCTTCTCCTGCGCCCAGCCCCGTGTGACAGTAACAGCTCCTTCTCCTGCACCCAGTCCCGAGTGACAGTAACAGCTCCTTCTCCTGCACCCTGCCCCGTGTGACAGTAACAGCACCTTCTCCTGCACCCAGCCCGTGTGACAGTAACAGCTCCTTCTCCTGCACCCAGCCCCGTGTGAAAGTATCATCTCCTTCTCCTGCACCCAGCCCCGTGTGACAGTAACAGCTCCTTCTCCTGCACCCAGCCCCGTGTGACAGTAACAGCTCCTTCTCCTGCGCCCAGCTCCGTTTGACAGTAACAGCACCTGCTCCAGCGCCCAGCCCCGTGTAACAGTAACAGCTCCTCCTCCTGCGCCCAGCCCCGTGTGACTGTAACAGCTCCTCCTCCTGCGCCCAGCACCGTGTGACAGTAACAGCTCCTTCTCCTGCGCCCTGCCCCGTGTGACAGTAACATCTCCTTCTCCTGCGCCCAGCCCCGAGTGACAGTAACAGCTCCTTCTCCTGCGCCCAGCCCCGAGTGACAGTAACAGCACCTTCTCCTGCGCCCAGCCCCGTGTGACAGTAACAACTCCTTCTCCTGCGCCCAGCCCCGTGTGACAGTAACATCTCCTTCTCCTGCGCCCAGTCCTGTGTGACAGTAACATCTCCTTCTCCTGCGCCCAGCCCTGTGTGACAGTAACATCTCCTTCTCCTGCCCCCAGCCCTGTGTGACAGTAACATCTCCTTCTCCTGCACCCAGCCCTGTGTGACAGTAACATCTCCTTCTCCTGCACCCTGCCCTGTGTGTGACAGTAACAGCTCCTTCTCCTGCACCCAGCCCTGTGTGTGACAGTAACAGCTCCTTCTCCTGCACCCTGCCCTGTGTGTGACAGTAACATCTCCTTCTCCTGCACCCTGCCCTGTATGACAGTAACATCTCCTTCTCCTGCACCCAGCCCTGTGTGACAGTAACATCTCCTTCTCCATCACCCAGCCCTGTGTGACAGTAACAGCTCCTTCTCCTGCACCCTGCCTGTGTGTGACTTTAACAGCTCCTTCTCCTGCACCCAGCCCTGTGTAACAGTAATAGCTCCCTCTCCTGCACCCAGCCCTGTGTGACAGTAACATCTCCTCCTGCACCCTGCTTTGTGCGACAGTAACTTCTCCTCCTGCACCCAGCCCTGTGCGACAGTAACAGCTCCTTCTCCTGCACCCAGCCCTGTGCGACAGTAACAGATCCTTCTCCAGCACCCAGCCCTGTGCGACAGTAACATCTCCTTCTCCTGCACCCAGCCCAGTGTGACAGTAAAATCTCCTTCTCCTGCACCCAGCCCTGTGTAATAGAAACATCTCCTTCTCCTGCACCCAGCCCCGTGTGGCAGTAACACCTCCTTCTCCTGCACCCAACCCGGTGTGACAGTAACATCTCCTTCTCCTGCACCCAGCCCTGTGTGACAGTAACATCTCCTTCTCCATCACCCAGCCCTGTGTGACAGTAACAGCTCCTTCTCCTGCACCCTGCCTGTGTGTGACTTTAACAGCTCCTTCTCCTGCACCCAGCCCTGTGTAACAGTAATAGCTCCCTCTCCTGCACCCAGCCCTGTGTGACAGTAACATCTCCTCCTGCACCCTGCTTTGTGCGACAGTAACTTCTCCTCCTGCACCCAGCCCTGTGCGACAGTAACAGCTCCTTCTCCTGCACCCAGCCCTGTGCGACAGTAACAGATCCTTCTCCAGCAAACAGCCCTGTGCGACAGTAACATCTCCTTCTCTTGCGCCCAGCACCGTGTGACAGTAACAGCACCTTCTCTTGCGCCCAGCCCCGTGTGACAGTAACAGCTCCTTCTCCTGTGCCCAGCCCCGTGTGACTGTAACAGCTCCTTCTCCTGCGCCCAGCACCGTGTGACAGTAACAGCTACTTCTCCTGCGCCCAGCCCCGTGTGACAGTAACATCTCCTTCTCCTGCGCCCAGCCCCGTGTGACGGTAACAGCTCCTTCTCCTGCGCCCAGTCCCGAGTGACGGTAACAGCTCCTTCTCCTGCGCCAAGCCCCGTGTGACGGTAACAGCTCCTTCTCCTGCACCCAGCCCGGTGTGACGGTAACAGCTCCTTCTCCTGCACCCAGCCCCGTGTGACGGTAACAGCTCCTTCTCCTGCACCCAGCCCCGTGTGACAATAACAGCTCCTTCTCCTGCACCCAGCCCCGTGTGACAGTAACAGCTCCTTCTCCTGCACCCAGCCCCGTGTGACAGTAACAGCTCCTTCTCCAGCGCCCAGCACCGTGTGACAGTAACAGCTCCTTCTCCTGCCCCCAGCCCCGTGTGACAGTAACTTCTCCTTCTCCTGCACCCAGTCCTGTGTGACAGTAACATCTTCTTCTCCTGCCCCCAGCCCTGTGTGACAGTAACATCTCCTTCTCCTGCCCCCAGCCCTGTGTGACAGTAACATCTCCTTCTCCTGCACCCAGCCCTGTGTGACAGTAACATCTCCTTCTCCTGCACCCTGCCCTGTGTGTGACAGTAACAGCTCCTTCTCCTGCACCCTGCCCTGTGTGTGACAGTAACATCTCCTTCTCCTGCACCCTGCCCTGTGTGACAGTAACATCTCCTTCTGCACCCAGCCCTGTGTGACAGTAACATCTCCTTCTCCATCACCCAGCCCTGTGTGAGAGTAACAGCTCCTTCTCCTACACCCTGCCTGTGTGTGACTTTAACAGCTCCTTCTCCTGCACCCAGCCCTGTGTAACAGTAATAGCTCCCTCTCCTGCACCCAGCCCTTTGAGACAGTAACATCTCCTCCTGGACCCTGCTTTGTGTGACAGTAACATCTCCTGCTGCACACAGTCCTGTGTGACAGTAACAGCTCCTTCTCCTGCACCCAGCCCTCTGCGACAGTAACATCTCCTTCTCCTGCACCCAGCCCAGTGTGACAGTAAAATCTCCTTCTCCTGCACCCAGCCCTGTGTAATAGAAACATCTCCTTCTCCTGCACCCAGCCCCGTGTGACAGTAACAGCTCCTTCTCCTGCACCCAGCCCCGTGTGACAGTAACAGCACCTTCTCCTGCACACAGCCCCGTGTGACAGTAACAGCTCCTTCTCCTGCACCCAGCCCGTGTGACAGTAACAGCTCCTTCTCCTGCACCCAGCCCCGTGTGACAGTAACAGCTCCTTCTCCTGCACCCAGCCCCGTGTGACAGTAACAGCTCCTTCTCCTGCACCCAGCCCCGTGTGACAGTAACAGCTCCTTCTCCTGCACCCAGCCCTGTGTGACAGTAACATCTCCTTCTCCATCACCCAGCCCTGTGTGACAGTAACAGCTCCTTCTCCTGCACCCTGCCTGTGTGTGACTTTAACATCTCCTTCTCCTGCACCCAGCCCTGTGTGACAGTAACATTTCCTTCTCCTGCCCCCAGCCCTGTGTGACAGTAACATCTCCTTCTCCTGCACCCTGCCCTGTGTGTGACAGTAACAGCTCCTTCTCCTGCACCCTGCCCTGTGTGTGACAGTAACATCTCCTTCTCCTGCACCCTGCCCTGTGTGACAGTAACATCTCCTTCTCCTGCACCCAGCCCTGTGTGACAGTAACATCTCCTTCTTCATCACCCAGCCCTGTGTGACAATAACAGCTCCTTTTCCTGCACCCTGCCTCTGTGTGACTTTAACAGCTCCATCTCCTGCACCCAGCCCTGTGTAACAGTAATAGCTCCCTCTCCTGCACCCAGCCCTTTGAGACAGTAACATCTCCCCCTGGACCCTGCTTTGTGTGACAGTAACATCTCCTCCTGCACCCAGCCCTGTGTGACAGTAACAGCTCCTTCTCCTGCACCCAGCCCTGTGCGATAGTAACAGCTCCTTCTCCTGCACCCAGCCCTGTGCGACAGTAACATCTCCTTCTCCTGCACCCAGCCCTGTGTAATAGAAACATCTCCTTCTCCTGCACCCAGCCCCGTGTGACAGTAACAGCTCCTTCTCCTGCACCCAGCCCCGTGTGACAGTAACAGCACCTTCTCCTGCACACAGCCCCGTGTGACAGTAACAGCTCCTTCTCCTGCACCCAGCCCGTGTGACAGTAACAGCTCCTTCTCCTGCACCCAGCCCCGTGTGACAGTAACAGCTCCTTCTCCTGCACCCAGCCCCGTGTGACAGTAACAGCTCCTTCTCCTGCACCCAGCCCTGTGTGACAGTAACAGCTCCTTCTCCTGCACCCAGCCCTGTGTGACAGTAACATCTCCTTCTCCTGCACCCTGGCTGTGTGTGACTTTAACATCTCCTTCTCCTGCACCCAGCCCTGTGTGACAGTAACATTTCCTTCTCCTGCCCCCAGCCCTGTGTGACAGTAACATCTCCTTCTCCTGCCCCCAGCCCTGTGTGACAGTAACAGCTCCTTCTCCTGCACCCTGCCCTGTGTGTGAGAGTAACATCTCCTACTCCTGCACCCAGCCCTGTGTGACAGTAACATCTCCTTCTCCTTCACCCTGCCCTGTGTGACTTTAACAGCTCCTTCTCCTGCACCCAGCCCTGTGTAACAGTAATAGCTCCCTCTCCTGCACCCAGCCCTGTGTGACAGTAACATCTCCTCCTGCACCCTGCTTTGTGTGACAGTAACATCTCCTCCTGCACCCAGCCCTGTGCGACAGTAACAGCTCCTTCTCCTGCACCCAGCCCTGTGCGACAGTAACAGCTCCTTCTCCAGCACCCAGCCCTGTGCGACAGTAACATCTCCTTCTCCTGCACCCAGCCCAGTGTGACAGTAAAATCTCCTTCTCCTGCACCCAGCCACGTGTAATAGAAACATCTCCTTCTCCTGCACCCAGCCCCGTGTGACAGTAACAGCTCCTTCTCCTGCACCCAGCCCGGTGTGACAGTAACATCTCCTCCTGCACCCAGCCCCGTGTGACAGTAACAGCTCCTTCTCCTGCGCCCAGCCTCGTGTGACAGTAACAGCTCCTTCTCCTGCGCCCAGCACCGTGTGACAGTAACAGCACCTTCTCCTGCGCCCAGCCCCGTGTGACAGTAACAGCTCCTTCTCCTGCGCCCAGCCCCGTGTGACTGTAACAGCTCCTTCTCCTGCGCCCAGCCCCGTGTGACAGTAACATCTCCTGCGCCCAGCCCCGTGTGAAAGTAACAGCTCCTTCTCCTGCGCCCAGCCCCGTGTGACAGTAACAGCTCCTTCTCCTGCGCCCAGCCCCGTGTGACAGTAACATCTCCTTCTCCTGCGCCCAGCCCCGTGTGAAAGTAACAGCTCCTTCTCCTGCTCCCAGTCCCGAGTAACAGTAACAGCTCCTTCTCCTGCGCCCAGCCCCATGTGACAGTAACAGCACCTTCTCCTGCGCCCAGCCCCGTGTGACAGTAACAGCTCCTTCTCCTGCACCCAGCACGTGTGACAGTAACAGCTCCTTCTCCTGCACCCAGCCCCGTGTGACAGTAACATCTCCTTCTCCTGCACCCAGCCCCGTGTGACAGTAACAGCAACCATCTCCTGCACACAGCCCCGTGTGACAGTAACAGCTCCTTCTCCTGCACCCAGCCCCGTGTGACAGTAACAGCTCCTTCTCCTGCACCCAGCCCCGTGTGACAGTAACATCTCCTTCTCCTGCACCCTGCCCTGTGTGTGACAGTAACAGCTCCTTCTCCTGCACCCTGCCCTGTGTGTGACAGTAACATCTCCTTCTCCTGCACCCTGCCCTGTGTGACAGTAACATCTCCTTCTCCTGCACCCAGCCCTGTGTGACAGTAACATCTCCTTCTCCATCACTCAGCCCTGTGTGACAGTAACAGCTCCTTCTCCTGCACCCTGCCTGTGTGTGACTTTAACAGCTCCTTCTCCTGCACCCAGCCCTGTGTAACAGTAATAGCTCCCTCTCCTGCACCCAGCCCTGTGTGACAGTAACATCTCCTCCTGCACCCTGCTTTGTGCGACAGTAACTTCTCCTCCTGCACCCAGCCCTGTGCGACAGTAACAGCTCCTTCTCCTGCACCCAGCCCTGTGCGACAGTAACAGATCCTTCTCCAGCACCCAGCCCTGTGCGACAGTAACATCTCCTTCTCCTGCACCCAGCCCCGTGTGACAGTAAAATCTCCTTCTCCTGCACCCAGCCCTGTGTAATAGAAACATCTCCTTCTCCTGCACCCAGCCCCGTGTGGCAGTAACACCTCCTTCTCCTGCACCCAACCCGGTGTGACAGTAACATCTCCTCCTGCACCCAGCCCCGTGTGACAGTAACAGCACCTTCTCCTGTGACCAGCCTCGTGTGACAGTAACAGCTCCTTCTCTTGCGCCCAGCACCGTGTGACAGTAACAGCACCTTCTCTTGCGCCCAGCCCCGTGTGACAGTAACAGCTCCTTCTCCTGCGCCCAGCCCCGTGTGACTGTAACAGCTAATTCTCCTGCGCCCAGCACCGTGTGACAGTAACAGCTACTTCTCCTGCGCCCAGCCCCGTGTGACAGTAACATTTCCTTCTCCTGCGCCCAGCCCCGTGTGACGGTAACAGCTCCTTCTCCTGCGCCCAGTCCCCAGTGACGGTAACAGCTCCTTCTCCTGCACCAAGCCCCGTGTGACAGTAACAGCTCCTTCTCCTGCACCCAGCCCCGTGTGACAGTAACAGCTCCTTCTCCTGCACCCAGCCCCGTGTGACAGTAACAGCTCCTTCTCCAGCACCCAGCCCTGTGTGACAATAACAGCTCCTTCTCCTGCGCCCAGCCCCGTGTGACAGTAACAGCTCCTTCTCCTGCACCCAGCCCCGTGTGACAGTAACAGCTCCTTCTCCTGCGCCCAGCCCCGTGTGACAGTAACAGCTCCTTCTCCTGCCCCCAGCCCTGTGTGACAGTAACTTCTCCTTCTCCTGCACCCAGTCCTGTGTGACAGTAACATCTTCTTCTCCTGCCCCAGCCCTGTGTGACAGTAACATCTCCTTCTCCTGCCCCCAGCCCTGTGTGACAGTAACATCTCCTTCTCCTGCACCCAGCCCTGTGTGACAGTAACATCTCCTTCTCCTGCACCCTGCCCTGTGTGTGACAGTAACAGCTCCTCCTGCACCCTGCCCTGTGTGTGACAGTAACATCTCCTTCTCCTGCACCCTGCCCTGTGTTACAGTAACATCTCCTTCTGCACCCAGCCCTGTGTGACAGTAACATCTCCTTCTCCATCACCCAGCCCTGTGTGAGAGTAACAGCTCCTTCTCCTACACCCTGCCTGTGTGTGACTTTAACAGCTCCTTCTCCTGCACCCAGCCCTGTGTAACAGTAATAGCTCCCTCTCCTGCACCCAGCCCTTTGAGACAGTAACATCTCCTCCTGGACCCTGCTTTGTGTGACAGTAACATCTCCTGCTGCACACAGTCCTGTGTGACAGTAACAGCTCCTTCTCCTGCACCCAGCCCTCTGCGACAGTAACATCTCCTTCTCCTGCACCCAGCCCAGTGTGACAGTAAAATCTCCTTCTCCTGCACCCAGCCCTGTGTAATAGAAACATCTCCTTCTCCTGCACCCAGCCCCGTGTGACAGTAACAGCTCCTTCTCCTGCACCCAGCCCCGTGTGACAGTAACAGCACCTTCTCCTGCACCCAGCCCCGTGTGACAGTAACAGCTCCTTCTCCTGCACCCAGCCCGTGTGACAGTAACAGCTCCTTCTCCTGCACCCAGCCCCGTGTGACAGTAACAGCTCCTTCTCCTGCACCCAGCCCCGTGTGACAGTAACAGCTCCTTCTCCTGCACCCAGCCCCGTGTGACAGTAACAGCTCCTTCTCCTGCACCCAGCCCTGTGTGACAGTAACATCTCCTTCTCCATCACCCAGCCCTGTGTGACAGTAACAGCTCCTTCTCCTGCACCCTGCCTGTGTGTGACTTTAACATCTCCTTCTCCTGCACCCAGCCCTGTGTGACAGTAACATTTCCTTCTCCTGCCCCCAGCCCTGTGTGACAGTAACATCTCCTTCTCCTGCACCCTGCCCTGTGTGTGACAGTAACAGCTCCTTCTCCTGCACCCTGCCCTGTGTGTGACAGTAACATCTCCTTCTCCTGCACCCTGCCCTGTGTGACAGTAACATCTCCTTCTCCTGCACCCAGCCCTGTGTGACAGTAACATCTCCTTCTTCATCACCCAGCCCTGTGTGACAATAACAGCTCCTTCTCCTGCACCCTGCCTGTGTGTGACTTTAACAGCTCCTTCTCCTGCACCCAGCCCTGTGTAACAGTAATAGCTCCCTCTCCTGCACCCAGCCCTTTGAGACAGTAACATCTCGCCCTGGACCCTGCTTTGTGTGACAGTAACATCTCCTCCTGCACCCAGCCCTGTGTGACAGTAACAGCTCCTTCTCCTGCACCCAGCCCTGTGCGATAGTAACAGCTCCTTCTCCTGCACCCAGCCCTGTGCGACAGTAACATCTCCTTCTCCTGCACCCAGCCCTGTGTAATAGAAACATCTCCTTCTCCTGCACCCAGCCCCGTGTGACAGTAACAGCTCCTTCTCCTGCACCCAGCCCCGTGTGACAGTAACAGCACCTTCTCCTGCACACAGCCCCGTGTGACAGTAACAGCTCCTTCTCCTGCACCCAGCCCGTGTGACAGTAACAGCTCCTTCTCCTGCACCCAGCCCCGTGTGACAGTAACAGCTCCTTCTCCTGCACCCAGCCCCGTGTGACAGTAACAGCTCCTTCTCCTGCACCCAGCCCTGTGTGACAGTAACAGCTCCTTCTCCTGCACCCAGCCCTGTGTGACAGTAACATCTCCTTCTCCATCACCCAGCCCTGTGTGACAGTAACAGCTCCTTCTCCTGCACCCTGGCTGTGTGTGACTTTAACATCTCCTTCTCCTGCACCCAGCCCTGTGTGACAGTAACATTTCCTTCTCCTGCCCCCAGCCCTGTGTGACAGTAACATCTCCTTCTCCTGCCCCCAGCCCTGTGTGACAGTAACAGCTCCTTCTCCTGCACCCTGCCCTATGTGTGAGAGTAACATCTCCTACTCCTGCACCCAGCCCTGTGTGACAGTAACATCTCCTTCTCCTGCACCCTGCCCTGTGTGACTTTAACAGCTCCTTCTCCTGCACCCAGCCCTGTGTAACAGTAATAGCTCCCTCTCCTGCACCCAGCCCTGTGTGACAGTAACATCTCCTCCTGCACCCTGCTTTGTGTGACAGTAACATCTCCTCCTGCACCCAGCCCTGTGCGACAGTAACAGCTCCTTCTCCTGCACCCAGCCCTGTGCGACAGTAACAGCTCCTTCTCCAGCACCCAGCCCTGTGCGACAGTAACATCTCCTTCTCCTGCACCCAGCCCAGTGTGACAGTAAAATCTCCTTCTCCTGCACCCAGCCACGTGTAATAGAAACATCTCCTTCTCCTGCACCCAGCCCCGTGTGACAGTAACAGCTCCTTCTCCTGCACCCAGCCCGGTGTGACAGTAACATCTCCTCCTGCACCCAGCCCCGTGTGACAGTAACAGCTCCTTCTCCTGCGCCCAGCCTCGTGTGACAGTAACAGCTCCTTCTCCAGCGCCCAGCCCCGTGTGACTGTAACAGCTCCTTCTCCTGCGCCCAGCCCCGTGTGACAGTAACATCTCCTTCTCCTGCGCCCAGCCCCGTGTTAAAGTAACAGCTCCTTCTCCTGCGCCCAGCCCCGTGTGACAGTAACAGCTCCTTCTCCTGCGCCCAGCCCCGTGTGACAGTAACATCTCCTTCTCCTGCGCCCAGCCCCGTGTGAAAGTAACAGCTCCTTCTCCTGCGCCCAGTCCCGAGTAACAGTAACAGCTCCTTCTCCTGCGCCCAGCCCCATGTGACAGTAACAGCACCTTCTCCTGCACCCAGCCCCGTGTGACAGTAACAGCTCCTTCTCCTGCACCCAGCCCGTGTGACAGTAACAGCTCCTTCTCCTGCACCCAGCCCCGTGTGACAGTAACATCTCCTTCTCCTGCACCCAGCCCCGTGTGACAGTAACAGCAACCATCTCCTGCACACAGCCCCGGGTGACAGTAACAGCTCCTTCTCCTGCACCCAGCCCCGTGTGACAGTAACAGCTCCTTCTCCTGCACCCAGCCCCGTGTGACAGTAACAGCACCTTCTCCTGCACCCAGCCCCGTGTGACAGTAACAGCTCCTTCTCCTGCACCCAGCCCCGTGTGACAGTAAAAGATCCTTCTCCTACGCCCAGCCCCTTGTGACATTAACATCTCCTTCTCCTGCGCCCAGCCCCGTGTGACAGTAACAGCTCCTTCTCCTGCGCCCAGCTCCGTGTGACAGTAACAGCACCTTCTCCTGCGCCCAGCCCCGTGTGACAGTAACAGCTCCTTCTCCTGCGCCCAGCCCTGTGTCACTGTAACAGCTCCTCCTCCTGCGCCCAGCACCGTGTGACAGTAACAGCTCCATCTCCTGTGCCCAGCCCCGTGTGATAGTAACATCTCCTTCTCCTGCGCCCAGCCCCGAGTGACCGTAACAGCTCCTTCTCCTGCACCCAGCCCCGTGTGACAGTAACAGCACCTTCTCCTGCACCCAGCCCCGTGTGACAGTAACAGCTCCTTCTCCTGCACCCAGCCCCGTGTGACAGTAACAGCTCCTTCTCCTGCACCCAGCCCCGTGTGACAGTAAAAGCTCCTTCTCCTGTGCCCAGCCCCGTGTGACATTAACATCTCCATCTCCTGCGCCCAGCCCTGTGCGACAGTAACAGCTCCTTCTCCTGCACCCAGCCCTGTGCGACTGTAACAGCTCCTTCTCCAGCACCCAGCCCTGTGCGACAGTAACATCTCCTTCTCCTGCACAAAGCCCAGTGTGACAGTAAAATCTCCTTCTCCTGCACCCAGCCACGTGTAATAGAAACATCTCCTTCTCCTGCACCCAGCCCCGTGTGACAGTAACAGCTCCTTCTCCTGCACCCAGCCCGGTGTGACAGTAACATCTCCTCCTGCACCCAGCCCCGTGTGACTGTAACAGCTCCTTCTCCTGCGCCCAGCACCGTGTGACAGTAACAGCTCCTTCTCCTGCGCCCAGCCCCGTGTGACAGTAACATCTCCTTCTCCTGCGCCCAGCCCCGTGTGACAGTAACAGCTCCTTCTCCTGCGCCCAGTCCCGAGTAACAGTAACAGCTCCTTCTCCTGCACCCAGCCCCATGTGACAGTAACAGCTCCTTCTCCTACACCCAGCCCCGTGTGACAGTAACAGCTCCTTCTCCTGCACCCAGCCCGAGTGACAGTAACAGCTCCTTCTCCTGCACACAGCCCCGTGTGACAGTAACAGCTCCTTCTCCTGCACCCAGCCCCGTGTGACAGTAACAGCTCCTTCTCCTGCACCCAGCCCCGTGTGACAGTAACAGCTCCTCCTCCTGCGCCCAGCCCTGTGTGACTGTAACAGCTCCTCCTCCTGCGCCCAGCACCGTGTGACAGTAACAGCTCCTTCTCCTGCGCCCAGCCCCGTGTGACAGTAACATCTCCTTCTCCTGCGCCCAGCCCCGAGTGACAGTAACATCTCCTTCTCCTGCGCCCAGCACCGTGTGACAGTAACAGCTCCGTCTCCTGCGCCCAGCCCCGTGTGACAGTAACAGCTCCTTCTCCTGCACCCAGCCCTTTGTGACAGTAACATCTCCTTCTCCTGCACCCAGCCCTGTGTGACAGTAACTGCTCCTTCTCCTGCACCCAGCCCTGTGTGACAGTAACAGCTCCTTCTCCTGCACCCAGCCCTGTGTGACAGGGACAGCTCCTTCTCCTGCACCCAGCTCTGTGTGACAGTAACATCTCCTTCTCCAGCACCCAGCCCTGTGCGACAGTAACATCTCCTTCTCCTGCACAAAGCCCAGTGTGACAGTAAAATCTCCTTCTCCTGCACCCAGCCACGTGTAATAGAAACATCTCCTTCTCCTGCACCCAGCCCCGTGTGACAGTAACAGCTCCTTCTCCTGCACCCAGCCCCGTGTGACTGTAACAGCTCCTTCTCCTGCGCCCAGCACCGTGTGACAGTAACAGCTCCTTCTCCTGCGCCCAGCTCCATGTGACAGTAACATCTCCTTCTCCTGCGCCCAGCCCCGTGTGACAGTAACAGCTCCTTCTCCTGCGCCCAGTCCCGAGTAACAGTAACAGCTCCTTCTCCTGCACCCAGCCCCATGTGACAGTAACAGCTCCTTCTCCTACACCCAGCCCCGTGTGACAGTAACAGCTCCTTCTCCTGCACCCAGCCCGAGTGACAGTAACAGCTCCTTCTCCTGCACACAGCCCCGTGTGACAGTAACAGCTCCTTCTCCTGCACCCAGCCCCGTGTGACAGTAACAGCTCCTTCTCCTGCACCCAGCCCCGTGTGACAGTAACAGCTCCTCCTCCTGCGCCCAGCCCCGTGTGACTGTAACAGCTCCTCCTCCTGCGCCCAGCACCATGTGACAGTAACAGCTCCTTCTCCTGCGCCCAGCCCCGTGTGACAGTAACATCTCCTTCTCCTGCGCCCAGCCCCGAGTGACAGTAACATCTCCTTCTCCTGCGCCCAGCACCGTGTGACAGTAACAGCTCCTTCTCCTGCGCCCAGCCCCGTGTGACAGTAACAGCTCCTTCTCCTGCACCCAGCCCCTTGTGACAGTAACATCTCCTTCTCCTGCACCCAGCCCTGTGTGACAGTAACTGCTCCTTCTCCTGCACCCAGCCCTGTGTGACAGTAACAGCTCCTTCTCCTGCACCCAGCCCTGTGTGACAGGGACAGCTCCTTCTCCTGCACCCAGCTCTGTGTGACAGTAACATCTCCTTCTCCTGCACCCAGCCCTGTGTGACAGTAACATCTCCTTCTCCTCCACCCAGCCCTATGTAACAGTAACATCTCGTTCTCCTGCACCCAGCCCTGTGTGACAGTAACATCTCTTTCTCCTGCACCCAGCCCTGTGTGACAGTAACATCTCCTTCTCCTAATCCTAACCCCCCCTCCCCGCATCCTATCCTATCCCTCCCGGGGTCGGGTGCCTAACCCTAACCCCCGTAGTGGTACCTAACCCCCCCTTTCCTTACCCTAACCCTCCTGGGGGTTACCTAACCCTAAGTTCCCCTGGTGGTCCCTAAACCTAACCCCCCTTGTGGCTAGATGCTAATACACCCGACTTACCGTTATTCTGTATGCCAGGTATCAGTATTTTGTAGAGGGGTTAATTATAGGTGTCGGGATTTCAACTCCTTCTTTAGTCCCGTCGTGTTGGTGTCGGGATATCGGCGGGCTGGATAGCACCTGCCGGTATCCTGACTGCATCCTGCATGATATGTTACCTGAAAGATATGCCAGCCTTTAAATAAAGTAAAAATACACTATGACTTACCACACTGTCTGTCTGTCACTAACGATACAGGCTGTAGTTCTTGTCTGCCATCTCTTGCAAGGTCTTCTCAATGACAGTGCTTTCAGGGATAGGAGGAATGGTGTTTTCAGCCAGTCATCCTTAGTTCTCAACCCCTCATCACCTTCCTCAAATTCAGCCTCTCATCACCATCCTCAGCCCAGAAGCCCCCATCACCTCCCTCCATCCCCTTCCTCTTCCACCAGACCCTGTTACCTTCTTCTGCCCCCAGCCCCATCACCTTCCCCTGCCCCTAACACCTTCCTCTACCCCAGCCCACTTCATCTTTCTCTACCCCAGCCCCCTTCATCTTCCTCTGCCCCAACCCCTACACCTTCCTCTACCCCAGCTCCCTTCATCTTTCTCTACCCCAGCCCCCTTCATCTTCCTCTACCCCAGCCCCTACACCTTCCTCTACCCCTGCCCCCTTCACCTTTCTCTACCCTAGCCCCCTTCATCTTCCTCTACCCCAGCCCCTACACCTTCCTCTACCCCAGCCCCCTTCATCTTTCTCTACCCCAGCCCCCTTCATCTTCCTCTACCCCAGCCCCTACACCTTCCTCTACCCCAGCCCCCTTCATCTTCCTCTACCCCAGCCCCCTTCATCTTCCTCTACCCCAGCCCCCTTCATCTTCCTCTGCCCTCTTCACCTTCCTCCATCCCCTATTACCTTCTGTCCCCAGTCCCCTTCACTTTACTCTACCCAAGCCCCTATCAGCTTCCTCTGCCCCTTTCACTTTCCTCCATCCCCAGCCCCTATCAACTTCCTCTGCCCCATCCCCTATCAGCTTCCCCATTCACCTTCTTCTATCCCCAGCACCTATAATCTTCCTTTGCCCCCAGCCCCTATTCCTCTATGATCCCCTAAACTCCTCAAGTTTGTTGCTAGGGTAGTCACGTCACTTCCAGGTCCCTAGCACAAAGGGGAAACAAGCTCTATCTTGTTGCTAGATCCAAGTCCCCAGCACAGCCTGCCTGATGGGCAGAGAAGACTTGCAGCAAGGTGACCAATGACGTCACGCCACCCCATTGTTCATTAAAGGTCATTCTCGGCCCGGGCCCTAGCTGAGCCACCAGGAAGGACCCAGCGCTGCCCGAGCCAGGCTACAAGGGAGGCGGAGCTGTGGCTGGGTGGCTGTGGCCCCATTTTGTGCCCGTCCAGTCCTCAGGGCCCATCTAGATCTCGAGGCCCGGTACGGGTGTCCCATAGTCCCCCCCTGCCGCCGGGCCTGCCTGTGTGTGACAGTACAGTAACAGCTCCTTCTCCTGCACCCATCGCTGTGTAACAGTAACAACTCCTTCTCCTGCACCCAGACCTGTGTGACAGTAACAGCTCCTTCTCCTCCACCCAGACCTGTGTGACAGTAACAGCTCCTTCTCCTGCACCCAGACCTGTGTGAGAGTAACAGCTCCTTCTCCTGCACCCAGACCTGTGTGACAGTAACATCTCCTTCTCCTGCACCCAGCCCTGTCTGACAGTAAAAGCTCCATCTCCTGCACCCAGCCCTGTGTGACAGTAACAGCTCCTTCTCCTGCACCCAGCCCTCTGTGAGAGTAACAGCTCTTTCTCCTGCACCCAGCCCTGTGTGACAGTAACAGCTCCTTCTCCTGCACCCAGCCCTTTGTGACAGTAACATCTCCTTCTCCTGCACCCAGCCCTGTGTGACAGTAACAGCTCCTTCTCCTGCAGCCAGCCCTGTGTGACAGTAACATCTCCTTCTCCTGCACCCAGCCCTGTGTGACAGTAACATCTCCTTCTCCTGCACCCAGCCCTGTGTGACAGTAACATCTCCTTCTCCTGCACCCAGCCCTGTGTGACAGTAACAGCTCCTTCTCCTGCACCCAGCCCTGTGTGACAGTAACATCTCCTTCTCCTGCACCCAGCCCTGTGTGACAGTAAAATCTCCTTCTCCTGCACCCAGCCCTGTGTGACAGTAACATCTCCTTCTCCTAATCCTAACCCCCCCTCCCCGCATCCTATCCTATCCCTCCCGGGGTCGGGTGCCTAACCCTAACCCCCGTAGTGGTACCTAACCCCCCCTTTCCTTACACTAACCCTCCTGGGGGTTACCTAACCCTAAGTTCCCCTGGTGGTCCCTAAACCTAACCCCCCTTGTGGCTACATGCTAATACACCCGACTTACCGTTATTCTGTATGCCAGGTGTCAGTATTTTGTAGAGGGGTTAATTATAGGTGTCAGAATTTCAACTCCTTCTTTAGTCCCGTCGTGTTGGTGTCGGGATATCCGCGGGCTGGATAGCACCTGCCGGTATCCTGACTGCATCCTGCATGATATGTTACCTGAAAGATATGCCAGCCTTTAAATAAAGTAAAAAATACACTATGACTTACCACACTGTCTGTCTGTCACTAACGATACAGGCTGTAGTTCTTGTCTGCCGTCTCTTGCAAGGTCTTCTCAATGACAGTGCTTTCAGGGATAGGAGGAATGGTGTTTTCAGCCAGTCATCCTTAGTTCTCAACCCCTCATCACCTTCCTCAAATTCAGCCTCTCATCACCATCCTCAGCCCAGAAGCCCCCATCACCTCCCTCCATCCCCTTCCTCTTCCACCAGACCCTGTCACCTTCTTCTGCCCCCAGCCCCATCACCTTCCCCTGCCCCTAACACCTTCCTCTACCCCAGCCCACTTCATCTTTCTCTACCCCAGCCCCCTTCATCTTCCTCTGCCCCAGCCCCTACACCTTCCTCTACCCCAGCCCCCTTCATCTTTCTCTACCCCAGCCCCCTTCATCTTCCTCTACCCCAGCCCCTACACCTTCCTCTACCCCTGCCCCCTTCACCTTTCTCTACCCTAGCCCTCTCCATCTTCTTCTACCCCAGCCCCTACACCTTCCTCTACCCCAGCCCCCTTCATCTTTCTCTACCCCAGCCCCCTTCATCTTCCTCTACCCCAGCCCCTACACCATCCTCTACCCCAGCCCCCTTCATCTTCCTCTACCCCAGCCCCCTTCATCTTCCTCTGCCCTCTTCACCTTCCTCCATCCCCTATTACCTTCTGTCCCCAGTCCCCTTCACCTTACTCTACCCAAGCCCCTATCAGCTTCCTCTGCCCCTTTCACTTTCCTCCATCCCCAGCCCCTATCAACTTCCTCTGCCCCATCCCCTATCAGCTTCCCCATTCACCTTCTTCTATCCCCAGCATCTATAATCTTCCTTTGCCCCCAGCCCCTATTCCTCTATGATCCCCTAAACTCCTCAAGTTTGTTGCTAGGGTAGTCACATCACTTCCAGGTCCCTAGCGCAAAGGGGAAACAAGCTCTAACTTGTTGCTAGATCCAAGTCCCCAGCACAGCCTGACTGATGGGCAGGGAAGACTTGCGGCAAGGTGACCAATGACGTCACGCCACCCCATTGTTCATTAAAGGTCATGCTCGGCCAGGGCCCTAGCTGAGCCACCAGGAAGGAACCAGCGCTGCCCGAGCCAGGCTACAAGGGAGGCGGAGCTGTGGCTGGGTGGCTGTGGCCCCATTTTGTGCCCGTCCAGTCCTCAGGGCCCATCTAGATCTCGAGGCCCGGTACGGGTGTCCCATAGTCCCCCCCTGCCGCAGGGCCTGCCTGTGTGTGACAGTACAGTAACAGCTCCTTCTCCTGCACCCATCGCTTTGTAACAGTAACAGCTCCTTCTCCTGCACCCAGACCTGTGTGACAGTAACAGCTCCTTCTCCTCCACCCAGACCTGTGTGACAGTAACAGCTCCTTCTCCTGCACCCAGACCTGTGTGAGAGTAACAGCTCCTTCTCCTGCACCCAGACCTGTGTGACAGTAACATCTCCTTCTCCTGCACCCAGCCCTGTCTGACAGTAAAAGCTCCTTCTCCTGCACCCAGCCCTGTGTGACAGTAACAGCTCCTTCTCCTGCACCCAGCCCTCTGTGAGAGTAACAGCTCTTTCTCCAGCACCCAGCCCTGTGTGACAGTAACAGCTCCTTCTCCTGCACCCAGCCTTTTGTGACAGTAACATCTCCTTCTCCTGCACCCAGCCCTGTGTGACAGTAACAGCTCCTTCTCCTGCACCCAGCCCTGTGTGACAGTAACAGCTCCTTCTCCTGCACCCAGCCCTGTGTGACAGTAACATCTCCTTCTCCTGCACCCAGCCCTGTGTGACAGTAACATCTCCTTCTCCTGCACCCAGCCCTGTGTGACAGTAACAGCTCCTTCTCCTGCACCCAGCCCTGTGTGACAGTAACATCTCCTTCTCCTGCACCCAGCCCTGTGTGACAGTAAAATCTCCTTCTCCTGCACCCAGCCCTGTGTGACAGTAACATCTCCTTCTCGTGCACCCAGCCCTGTGTGTAACAGTAAAATCTCCTTCTCCTGCACCCAGCCCTGTTTGACAGTAACATCTCCTCCTGCACCCAGCCCCATGTGAGAGTAGCAGCTCCTTCTCCTGCACCCAGCCCTGTGTGACAGTAACAGCTCCTTCTCCTGCACCCAGCCCTGTGTGTGACAGTAACAGCTCCTTCTCCTGCACCCAGCCCTGTGTGTAACAGTAATATCTCCTTCTCCCACACCCAGCCCTGTGTGACAGTAACATCTCCTCCTGCACCCAGCCCTGTGTGACAGTAACAGCTCCTTCTCCTGCACCCTGCCCTGTGTGACAGTAGCAGCTCCTTCTCCTGCACCCAGCCCTGTGTGACAGTAACAGCTCCTTCTCCTGCACCCAGCCCTGTGTAATAGTAACATCTCCTTCTCCTGCACCCAGCCCTGTGTGACAGTAACAGCTCCTTCTCCTGCACCCAGCCCTGTGTGACAGTAACATCTCCTTCTCCTGCACCCAGCCCTGTGTGACAGTAAAATCTCCTTCTCCTGCACCCAGCCCTGTGTGACAGTAACATCTCCTTCTCCTGCACCCAGCCCTGTGTGTAACAGTAAAATCTCCTTCTCCTGCACCCAGCCCTGTTTGACAGTAACATCTCCTCCTGCACCCAGCCCCGTGTGAGAGTAGCAGCTCCTTCTCCTGCACCCAGACCTGTGTGACAGTAACAGCTCCTTCTCCCGCACCCAGCCCTGTGTGTGACAGTAACAGCTCCTTCTCCCGCACCCAGCCCTGTGTGTAACAGTAACATCTCTTTCTCCAGCACCCAGCCCTGTGTGACAGTAACAGCTCCTTCTCCTGCACCCAGCCCTGTGTGACAGTAGCAGCTCCTTCTCCTGCACCCAGCCCTGTGTGACAGTAACAGCTCCTTCTCCTGCACCCAGCCCTGTGTAATAGTAACATCTCCTTCTCCTGCACCCAGCCCTGTGTGACAGTAACAGCTCCTTCTCCTGCACCCAGCCCTGTGTGACATTAACATCTCCTCCTGCACCCAGCCCTGTGTGACAGTAACAGCTCCTTCTCCTGCACCCAGCCCTGTGTGACAGTAACAGCTCCTTCTCCTGCACCCAGTCCTGTGTGACAGTAACAGCTCCTTCTCCTGCACCCAACCCTGTGTGACAGTAAAAGCTCCTTTTCCTGCACCCAGCCCTGTGTGACAGTAACAGCTCCTTCTCCTGCACCCAGCCCTGTGTAATAGTAACATCTCCTTCTCCTGGACCCAGTCCTGTGTGACAGTAACAGCTCCTTCTCCTGCACCCAGCCCTGTGTAACAGTAACATCTCCTCCTGCACCCAGCCCTGTGTGACAGTAAAATCTCCTTCTCCTGCACCCAGCCCTGTGTGACAGTAACATCTCCTTCTCCTGCACCCAGCCCTGTGTGACAGTAACATCTCCTTCTCCTGCACCCAGCCCTGTGTGACAGTAACATCTCCTTCTCCTGCACCCAGTTCTGTGTGACAGTAACAGCTCCTTCTCCTGCATCCAGCCCTGTGTGTAATAGTAACATCTCCTTCTCCTGCACCCAGCCCTGTGAGACAGTAACAGCTCCTCCTGAACCCAGCCCTGTGTGTGACAGTAACAGCTCCTTCTCCTGCACCCAGCCCCATGTGACAGTAACAGCACCTTCTCCTGCACCCAGACCTGTGTGACAGTAACAGCTCCTTCTCCTGCACCAAGCCCTGTGTGACAGTAACAGCTCCATCTCCTGCACACAGCCCTGTGTGTGACAGTAACAGCTCCTTCTCCTGCACCCAGCCCTGTGTGTGATAGTAACATCTCCTTCTCCTGCACCCAGCCCTGTGTGACAGTAACATCTCCTCCTGCACCCAGCCCTGTGTGACAGTAACAGCTCCTTCTCCTACACCCAGCCCTGTGTGACAGTAACAGCTCCTTCTCCTGCACCCTGCCCTGTGTGACAGTAACAGCTCCTTCTCCTGCACCCAGCCCTGTGTGACAGTAACATCTCCTTCTCCTGCACCCAGCCCTGTGTAATAGTAACATCTCCTTCTCCTGCACCCAGCCCTGTGTGACAGTAACAGCTCCTGCTCCTGCACCCAGCCCTGTGTGACAGTAACATCTCCTGCTGCACCCAGCCCTGTGTGACAGTAATATCTCCTCCTGCACCCAGCCCTGTGTGACAGTAACATCTCCTTCTCCTGCACCCAGCCCTGTGTGACAGTAAAAGCTCCTTCTCCGGTACCCAGCCCTGTGTAATAGTAACATCTCCTCCTGCACCCAGTCCTGTGTGACAGTAAAAGCTCCTTCTCCTGCACCCAGCCCTGTGTGACAGCAACATGTCCTCCTGCACCCAGCCCTGTGTGACAGTAACATCTCCTTCTCCTGCACCCAGCCCTGTGTGACAGTAACATCTCCTCCTGCACCCAGCCCTGTGTGACAGTAACATCTCCTTCTCCTGCACCCAGCCCTGTGTGACAGTAACATCTCCTTCTCCTGCACCCAGTCCTGTGTGACAGTAACATCTCCTCCTGCACCCAGCCCTGTGTGACAGTAAAATCTCCTTCTCCTGCACCCAGCCCTGTGTGACAGTAACATCTCCTTCTCCTGCACCCAGCCCTGTGTGACAGTAACAGCTCCTTCTCCTGCACCCAGCCCTGACAGTAACATCTCCTTCTCTTGCACCCAGCCCTGTGTGACAGTAACAGCTCCTTCTCCTGCACCCAGCCCTGTGTGACAGTAACAGCTCCTTCTCCTGCACCCAGCCCTGTGTGACAGTAACATCTCCTTCTCCTGCACCCAGCCCTGTGTGACAGTAACATCTCCTTCTCCTGCACCCAGCCCTGTGTGACAGTAACATCCCCTTCTCCTGCACCCAGCCCTGTGTGTGACAGTAACATCTCCTTCTCCTGCACCCAGCCCTGTGTGACAGTAACATCTCCTTCTCCTGCACCCAGCCCTGTGTGACAGTAACAGCTCCTTCTCCTGCACCCAGCCCTGACAGTAACATCTCCTTCTCCTGCACCCAGCCCTGTGTGACAGTAACATCTCCTTCTCCTGCACCCAGCCCTGTGTGACAGTAAAAGCTCCTTCTCCGGTACCCAGCCCTGTGTAATAGTAACATCTCCTCCTGCACCCAGTCCTGTGTGACAGTAAAAGCTCCTTCTCCTGCACCCAGCCCTGTGTGACAGCAACATGTCCTCCAGCACCCAGCCCTGTGTGACAGTAACATCTCCTTCTCCTGCACCCAGCCCTGTGTGACAGTAACATCTCCTCCTGCACCCAGCCCTGTGTGACAGTAACATCTCCTTCTCCTGCACCCAGCCCTGTGTGACAGTAACATCTCCTTCTCCTGCACCCAGTCCTGTGTGACAGTAACATCTCCTTCTCCTGCACCCAGCCCTGTGTGACAGTAAAATCTCCTTCTCCTGCACCCAGCCCTGTGTGACAGTAACATCTCCTTCTCCTGCACCCAGCCCTGTGTGACAGTAACAGCTCCTTCTCCTGCACCCAGCCCTGACAGTAACATCTCCTTCTCTTGCACCCAGCCCTGTGTGACAGTAACAGCTCCTTCTCCTGCACCCAGCCCTGTGTGACAGTAACATCTCCTTCTCCTGCACCCAGCCCTGTGTGACAGTAACATCTCCTTCTCCTGCACCCAGCCCTGTGTGACAGTAACATCTCCTTCTCCTGCACCCAGCCCTGTGTGACAGTAACATCCCCTTCTCCTGCACCCAGCCCTGTGTGTAACAGTAACATCTCCTTCTCCTGCACCCAGCCCTGTGTGACAGTAACATCTCCTTCTCCTGCACCCAGCCCTGTGTGAAAGTAACAGCTCCTTCTCCTGCACCCAGCCCTGACAGTAACATCTCCTTCTCCTGCACCCAGCCCTGTGTGACAGTAACATCTCCTTCTCCTGCACCCAGCCCTGTGTGACAGTAACATCTCCTACTCTTGCACCCAGCCCTGTGTGACAGTAACAGCTCCTTCTCCTGCACCCAGCCCTGACAGTAACATCTCCTTCTCCTGCACCCAGCCCTGTGTGACAGTAACAGCTCCTTCTCCTGCACCCAACCCTGACAGTAACATCTCCTTCTCTTGCACCCAACCCTGTGTGACAGTAACATCTCCTTCTCCTGCACCCAGCCCTGTGTGACAGTAACAGCTCCTTCTCCTGCACCCAGCCCTGTGTGACAGTAACATCTCCTTCTCCTGCACCCAGCCCTGTGTGACAGTAACATCTCCTTCTCCTGCTCCCTGTCAAGTGTGACAGTAACAGCTCCTTCTCCTGCATTCAGCCCTGTGTGTAACATCTCCTTCTCCTGCACCCAGCCCCGTGTGACAGTAACAACTCCTTCTCCTGCACCCAGCCCCGTGTGACAGTAACAGCTCCTTCTCCAGCACCCAGACCTGTGTGTCAGTAACTGCTCCTTCTCCTGCACCCAGCCCTGTGTGTGACAGTACCAGCTCCTTCTCCTGCACCCAGCCCTGTGTGTGACAGTACCAGCTCCTTCTCCTGCACCCAGCCCTGTGTGTGACAGTAACATCTCCTTCTCCTGCACCCAGCCCTGTGTGACAGTAACATCTCCTCCTGCACCCAGCCCTGTGTGACAGTAACAGCTCCTTCTCCTACACCCAGCCCTGTGTGACAGTAACAGCTCCTTCTCCTGCACCCTGCCCTGTGTGACAGTAACAGCTCCTTCTCCTGCACCCAGCCCTGTGTAATAGTAACATCTCCTTCTCCTGCACCCAGCCCTGTGTGACAGTAACAGCTCCTTCTCCTGCACCCAGCCCTGTGTGACAGTAACATCTCCTCCTGCACCCAGCCCTGTGTGACAGTAACAGCTCCTTCTCCTGCACCAAGCCCTGTGTGACAGTAACATCTCCTTCTCCTGCACCCAGCCCTGTGCGACAGTAAAATCTCCTTCTCCTGCACCCAGCCCTGTGTGACAGTAACATCTCCTTCTCCTGCACCCAGCCCTGTGTGTAACAGTAAAATCTCCTTCTCCTGCACCCAGCCCTGTTTGACAGTAACATCTCCTCCTGCACCCAGCCCCGTGTGAGAGTAGCAGCTCCTTCTCCTGCACCCAGACCTGTGTGACAGTAACAGCTCCTTCTCCTGCACCCAGCCCTGTGTAACAGTAACAGCTCCTTCTCCTGCACCCAGCCCTGTGTGACAGCAACATGTCCTCCTGCACCCAGCCCTGTGTGACAGTAACATCTCCTTCTCCTGCACCCAGCCCTGTGTGACAGTAACATTTCCTCCTGCACCCAGCCCTGTGTGACAGTAATATCTCCTCCTGCACCCAGCCCTGTGTGACAGTAACAGCTCCTTCTCCTGCACCCAGTCCTGTGTGACAGTAACATCTCCTTGTCCTGCACCCAGCCCTGTGTGACAGTAACAGCTCCTTCTCCTGCACCCAGCCCTGACAGTAACATCTCCTTCTCTTGCACCCAGCCCTGTGTGACAGTAACAGCTCCTTCTCCTGCACCCAGCCCTGTGTGACAGTAACATCTCCTTCTCCTGCATCCAGCCCTGAGTGACAGTAACATCTCCTTCTCCTGCACCCAGCCCTGTGTGACATTAACATCTCCTTCTCCTGCACCCAGCCCTGTGTGACAGTAACATCCCCTTCTCCTGCACCCAGCCCTGTGTGTGACAGTAACATCTCCTTCTCCTGCACCCAGCCCTGTGTGACAGTAACATCTCCTTCTCCTGCACCCAGCCCTGTGTGACAGTAACAGCTCCTTCTCCTGCACCCAGCCCAGACAGTAACATCTCCTTCTCCTGCACCCAGCCCTGTGTGACAGTAACATCTCCTTCTCCTGCACCCAGCCCTGTGTGACAGTAACATCTCCTTCTCTTGCACCCAGCCCTGTGTGACAGTAACAGCTCCTTCTCCTGCACCCAGCCCTGACAGTAACATCTCCTTCTCCTGCACCCAGCCCTGTGTGACAGTAACAGCTCCTTCTCCTGCACCCAGCCCTGACAGTAACATCTCCTTCTCTTGCACCCAACCCTGTGTGACAGTAACATCTCCTTCTCCTGCACCCAGCCCTGTGTGACAGTAACAGCTCCTTCTCCTGCACCCAGCCCTGTGTGACAGTAACATCTCCTTCTCCTGCACCCAGCCCTGTGTGACAGTAACATCTCCTTCTCCTGCATCCAGTCCTGTGTGACAGTAACATCTCCTTCTCCTGCACCCAGCCCTGTGTGATAGTAACAGCTCCTCCTGCACCCAGCCCCGTGTGACAGTAACAGCTCCTTCTCCTGCACCCAGCCCTGTGTGACAGTAACAGCTCCTTCTCCTTCACCCAGCCCTGTGTGACAGTAACATCTCCTTCTCCTGCACCCAGCCCTGTGTGACAGTAACATCTCCTTCTCCTGCACCCAGCCCTGTGTGACAGTAACATCCCCTTCTCCTGCACCCAGCCCTGTGTGTGACAGTAACATCTCGTTCTCCTACACCCAGCCCTGTGTGACAGTAACATCTCCTTCTCCTGCACCCAGCCCTGTGTGACAGTAACAGCTCCATCTCCTGCACCCAGCCCTGACAGTAACATCTCCTTCTCCTGCACCCAGCCCTGTGTGACAGTAACATCTCCTTCTCCTGCACCCAGCCCTGTGTGACAGTAACATCTCCTTCTCTTGCACCCAGCTCTGTGTGACTGTAACAGCTCCTTCTCCTGCACCCAGCCCTGACAGTAACATCTCCTTCTCCTGCACCCAGCCCTGTGTGACAGTAACAGCTCCTTCTCCTGCACCCAGCCCTGACAGTAACATCTCCTTCTCTTGCAAACAACCCTGTGTAACAGTAACATCTCCTTCTCCTGCACCCAGCCCTGTGTGACAGTAACAGCTCCTTCTCCTGCACCCAGCCCTGTGTGACAGTAACATCTCCTTCTCCTGCACCCAGCCCTGTGTGACAGTAACATCTCCTTCTCCTGCACCCAGTCCTGTGTGACAGTAACAGCTCCTTCTCCTGCATCCAGCCCTGTGTGTAATAGTATCATCTCCTTCTCCTGCACCCAGCCCTGTGTGACAGTAACAGCTCCTCCTGCACCCAGCCCCGTGTAACAGTAACAGCTCCTTCTCCTGCACCCAGCCCCGTGTGACAGTAACAGCTACTTCTCCTGCACCCAGACCTGTGTGACAGTAACAGCTCCTTCTCCTGCACCCAGCCCTGTGTGACAGTAACATCTCCTCCTGCACCCAGCCCTGTGTGACAGTAACAGCTCCTCCTGCACCCAACCCTGTGTGACAGTAACAGCTCCTTCTCCTACACCCAGCCCTGTGTGACAGTAACAGCTCCTTCTCCTGCACCCTGCCCTGTGTGACAGTAACAGCTCCTTCTCCTGCACCCAGCCCTGTGTAATAGTAACACCTCCTTCTCCTGCACCCAGCCCTGTGTGACAGTAACAGCTCCTTCTCCTGCACCCAGCCCTGTGTGACAGTAACAGCTCCTTCTCCGGCACCCAGCCCTGTGTAATAGTAACATCTCCTTCTCCTGCACCCAGTCCTGTGTGACAGTAACAGCTCCTTCTCCTGCACCCAGCCCTGTGTGACAGCAACATGTCCTCCTGCACCCAACCCTGTGTGACAGTAACATCTCCTTCTCCTGCACCCAGCCCTGTGTGACAGTAACATCTCCTTCTCCTGCACCCAGACCTGTGTGACAGTAATATCTCCTCCTGCACCCAGCCCTGTGTGACAGTAACATCTCCTTCTCCTGCACCCAGTCCTGTGTGACAGTAACATCTTCTTCTCCTGCACCCAGCCCTGTGTGACAGTAAAATCTCCTTCTCCTGCACCCAGCGCTGTGTGACAGTAACATCTCCTTCTCCTGCACCCAGCCCTGTGTGACAGTAACAGCTCCTTCTCCTGCACCCAGCCCTGACAGTAACATCTCCTTCTCTTGCACCCAGCCCTATGTGACAGTAACAGCTCCTTCTCCTGTACCCAGCCCCGTGTGACAGTAACAACTCCTTCTCCTGCACCCAGCCCCGTGTGACAGTAACAGCTCCTTCTCCAGCACCCAGACCTGTGTGTCAGTAACAGCTCCTTCTCCTGCACCCAGCCCTGTGTGACAGTAACAGCTCCTTCTCCTGCACCCAGCCCTGTGTAATAGTAACATCTCCTTCTCCTGCACCCAGCCCTGTGTGACAGTAACAGCTCCTTCTCGTGCACCCAGCCCTGTGTGACAGTAACATCTCCTCCTGCACCCAGCCCTGTGTGACAGTAACAGCTCCTTCTCCTGCACCAAGCCCTGTGTGACAGTAACATCTCCTTCTCCTGCACCCAGCCCTGTGCGACAGTAAAATCTCCTTCTCCTGCACCCAGCCCTGTGTGACAGTAACATCTCCTTCTCCTGCACCCAGCCCTGTGTGTAACAGTAAAATCTCCTTCTCCTGCACCCAGCCCTGTTTGACAGTAACATCTCCTCCTGCACCCAGCCCCGTGTGAGAGTAGCAGCTCCTTCTCCTGCACCCAGACCTGTGTGACAGTAACAGCTCCTTCTCCTGCACCCAGCCCTGTGTAACAGTAACAGCTCCTTCTCCTGCACCCAGCCCTGTGTGACAGCAACATGTCCTCCTGCACCCAGCCCTGTGTGACAGTAACATCTCCTTCTCCTGCACCCAGCCCTGTGTGACAGTAACATTTCCTCCTGCACCCAGCCCTGTGTGACAGTAATATCTCCTCCTGCACCCAGCCCTGTGTGACAGTAACATCTCCTTCTCCTGCACCCAGTCCTGTGTGACAGTAACATCTCCTTCTCCTGCACCCAGCCCTGTGTGACAGTAACATCTCCATCTCCTGCACCTAGCCCTGTGTGACAGTAACATCTCCTTGTCCTGCACCCAGCCCTGTGTGACAGTAACAGCTCCTTCTCCTGCACCCAGCCCTGACAGTAACATCTCCTTCTCTTGCACCCAGCCCTGTGTGACAGTAACAGCTCCTTCTCCTGCACCCAGCCCTGTGTGACAGTAACACCTCCTTCTCCTGCATCCAGCCCTGAGTGACAGTAACATCTCCTTCTCCTGCACCCAGCCCTGTGTGACATTAACATCTCCTTCTCCTGCACCCAGCCCTGTGTGACAGTAACATCCCCTTCTCCTGCACCCAGCCCTGTGTGTGACAGTAACATCTCCTTCTCCTGCACCCAGCCCTGTGTGACAGTAACATCTCCTTCTCCTGCACCCAGCCCTGTGTGACAGTAACAGCTCCTTCTCCTGCACCCAGCCCTGACAGTAATATCTCCTTCTCTTGCACCCAACCCTGTGTGACAGTAACATCTCCTTCTCCTGCACCCAGCCCTGTGTGACAGTAACAGCTCCTTCTCCTGCACCCAGCCCTGTGTGACAGTAACATCTCCTTCTCCTGCACCCAGCCCTGTGTGACAGTAACATCTCCTTCTCCTGCATCCAGTCCTGTGTGACAGTAACAGCTCCATCTCCTGCATCCAGCCCTGTGTGTAATAGTAACATCTCCTTCTCCTGCACCCAGCCCTGTGTGATAGTAACAGCTCCTCCTGCACCCAGCCCCGTGTGACAGTAACAGCTCCTTCTCCTGCACCCAGCCCTGTGTGACAGTAACAGCTCCTTCTCCTTCACCCAGCCCTGTGTGACAGTAACATCTCCTTCTCCTGCACCCAGCCCTGTGTGACAGTAACATCTCCTTCTCCTGCACCCAGCCCTGTGTGACAGTAACATCCCCTTCTCCTGCACCCAGACCTGTGTGTGACAGTAACATCTCTTTCTCCTGCACCCAGCCCTGTGTGACAGTAACATCTCCTTCTCCTGCACCCAGCCCTGTGTGACAGTAACAGCTCCATCTCCTGCACCCAGCCCTGACAGTAACATCTCCTTCTCCTGCACCCAGCCCTGTGTGACAGTAACATCTCCTTCTCCTGCACCCAGCCCTGTGTGACAGTAACATCTCCTTCTCTTGCACCCAGCTCTGTGTGACTGTAACAGCTCCTTCTCCTGCACCCAGCCCTGACAGTAACATCTCCTTCTCCTGCACCCAGCCCTGTGTGACAGTAACAGCTCCTTCTCCTGCACCCAGCCCTGACAGTAACATCTCCTTCTCTTGCAAACAACCCTGTGTAACAGTAACATCTCCTTCTCCTGCACCCAGCCCTGTGTGACAGTAACAGCTCCTTCTCCTGCACCCAGCCCTGTGTGACAGTAACATCTCCTTCTCCTGCACCCAGCCCTGTGTGACAGTAACATCTCCTTCTCCTGCACCCAGTCCTGTGTGACAGTAACAGCTCCTTCTCCTGCATCCAGCCCTGTGTGTAATAGTATCATCTCCTTCTCCTGCACCCAGCCCTGTGTGACAGTAACAGCTCCTCCTGCACCCAGCCCCGTGTAACAGTAACAGCTCCTTCTCCTGCACCCAGCCCCGTGTGACAGTAACAGCTCCTTCTCCTGCACCCAGACCTGTGTGACAGTAACAGCTCCTTCTCCTGCACCCAGCCCTGTGTGACAGTAACATCTCCTCCTGCACCCAGCCCTGTGTGACAGTAACAGCTCCTCCTGCACCCAACCCTGTGTGACAGTAACAGCTCCTTGTCCTACACCCAGCCCTGTGTGACAGTAACAGCTCCTTCTCCTGCACCCTGCCCTGTGTGACAGTAACAGCTCCTTCTCCTGCACCCAGCCCTGTGTAATAGTAACACCTCCTTCTCCTGCACCCAGCCCTGTGTGACAGTAACAGCTCCTTCTCCTGCACCCAGCCCTGTGTGACAGTAACAGCTCCTTCTCCGGCACCCAGCCCTGTGTAATAGTAACATCTCCTTCTCCTGCACCCAGTCCTGTGTGACAGTAACAGCTCCTTCTCCTGCACCCAGCCCTGTGTGACAGCAACATGTCCTCCTGCACCCAACCCTGTGTGACAGTAACATCTCCTTCTCCTGCACCCAGCCCTGTGTGACAGTAACATCTCCTTCTCCTGCACCCAGACCTGTGTGACAGTAATATCTCCTCCTGCACCCAGCCCTGTGTGACAGTAACATCTCCTTCTCCTGCACCCAGTCCTGTGTGACAGTAACATCTTCTTCTCCTGCACCCAGCCCTGTGTGACAGTAAAATCTCCTTCTCCTGCACCCAGCGCTGTGTGACAGTAACATCTCCTTCTCCTGCACCCAGCCCTGTGTGACAGTAACAGCTCCTTCTCCTGCACCCAGCCCTGACAGTAACATCTCCTTCTCTTGCACCCAGCCCTATGTGACAGTAACAGCTCCTTCTCCTGCACCCAGCCCTGACAGTAACATCTCCTTCTCTTGCACCCAGCCCTGTGTGACAGTAACATCTCCTTCTCCTGCACCCAGCCCTGTGTGACAGTAACAGCTCCTTCTCCTGCACCCTGCCCTGTGTGACAGTAACAGCTCCTTCTCCTGCACCCTGCCCTGTGTGACAGTAACAGCTCCTTCTCCTGCACCCAGCCCTGTGTAATAGTAACATCTCCTTCTCCTGCACCCAGCCCTGTGTGACAGTAACAGCTCCTTCTCCTGCACCCAGCCCTGTGTGACAGCAACATGTCCTCCTGCACCCAACCCTGTGTGACAGTAACATCTCCTTCTCCTGCACCCAGCCCTGTGTGACAGTAACATCTCCTTCTCCTGCACCCAGACCTGTGTGACAGTAACATCTCCTTCTCCTGCACCCAGACCTGTGTGACAGTAATATCTCCTCCTGCACCCAGCCCTGTGTGACAGTAATATCTCCTTCTCCTGCACCCAGTCCTGTGTGACAGTAACATCTTCTTCTCCTGCACCCAGCCCTGTGTGACAGTAAAATCTCCTTCTCCTGCACCCAGCGCTGTGTGACAGTAACATCTCCTTCTCCTGCACCCAGCCCTGTGTGACAGTAACAGCTCCTTCTCCTGCACCCAGCCCTGACAGTAACATCTCCTTCTCTTGCACCCAGCCCTATGTGACAGTAACAGCTCCTTCTCCTGTACCCAGCCCCGTGTGACAGTAACAACTCCTTCTCCTGCACCCAGCCCCGTGTGACAGTAACAGCTCCTTCTCCAGCACCCAGACCTGTGTGTCAGTAACTGCTCCTTCTCCTGCACCCAGCCCTGTGTGTGACAGTACCAGCTCCTTCTCCTGCACCCAGCCCTGTGTGTGACAGTACCAGCTCCTTCTCCTACACCCAGCCCTGTGTGTGACAGTAACATCTCCTTCTCCTGCACCCAGCCCTGTGTGACAGTAACATCTCCTCCTGCACCCTGCCCTGTGTGACAGTAACAGCTCCTTCTCCTACACCCAGCCCTGTGTGACAGTAACAGCTCCTTCTCCTGCACCCTGCCCTGTGTGACAGTAACAGCTCCTTCTCCTGCACCCAGCCCTGTGTGTGACAGTAACATCTCCTTCTCCTGCACCCAGCCCTGTGTGACAGTAACATCTCCTTCTCCTGCACCCAGCCCTGTGTGACAGTAACATCTCCTTCTCCTGCACCCAGTCCTGTGTGACAGTAACATCTCCTTCTCCTGCACCCAGCCCTGTGTGACAGTAAAATCTCCTTCTCCTGCACCCAGCGCTGTGTGACAGTAACATCTCCTTCTCCTGCACCCAGCCCTGTGTGACAGTAACAGCTCCTTCTCCTGCACCCAGCCCTGACAGTAACATCTCCTTCTCTTGCACCCAGCCCTATGTGACAGTAACAGCTCCTTCTCCTGTACCCAGCCCTGTGTGACAGTAACAGCTCCTTCTCCTGCACCCAGACCTGTGTGACAGTAACATCTCCTCCTGCACCCTGCCCTGTGTGACAGTAACAGCTCCTTCTCCTGTACCCAGCCCCGTGTGACAGTAACAACTCCTTCTCCTGCACCCAGCCCCGTGTGACAGTAACAGCTCCTTCTCCAGCACCCAGACCTGTGTGTCAGTAACTGCTCCTTCTCCTGCACCCAGCCCTGTGTGTGACAGTACCAGCTCCTTCTCCTGCACCCAGCCCTGTGTGTGACAGTACCAGCTCCTTCTCCTGCACCCAGCCCTGTGTGTGACAGTAACATCTCCTTCTCCTGCACCCAGCCCTGTGTGACAGTAACATCTCCTCCTGCACCCAGCCCTGTGTGACAGTAACAGCTCCTTCTCCTACACCCAGCCCTGTGTGACAGTAACAGCTCCTTCTCCTGCACCCTGCCCTGTGTGACAGTAACAGCTCCTTCTCCTGCACCCAGCCCTGTGTAATAGTAACATCTCCTTCTCCTGCACCCAGCCCTGTGTGACAGTAACAGCTCCTTCTCCTGCACCCAGCCCTGTGTGACAGTAACATCTCCTCCTGCACCCAGCCCTGTGTGACAGTAACAGCTCCTTCTCCTGCACCAAGCCCTGTGTGACAGTAACATCTCCTTCTCCTGCACCCAGCCCTGTGCGACAGTAAAATCTCCTTCTCCTGCACCCAGCCCTGTGTGACAGTAACATCTCCTTCTCCTGCATCCAGTCCTGTGTGACAGTAACATCTCCTTCTCCTGCACCCAGCCCTGTGTGATAGTAACAGCTCCTCCTGCACCCAGCCCCGTGTGACAGTAACAGCTCCTTCTCCTGCACCCAGCCCTGTGTGACAGTAACAGCTCCTTCTCCTGCACCCAGCCCTGTGTGACAGTAACAGCTCCTTCTCCTTCATCCAGCCCTGTGTGACAGTAACATCTCCTTCTCCTGCACCCAGCCCTGTGTGACAGTAACATCTCCTTCTCCTGCACCCAGCCCTGTGTGACAGTAACATCCCCTTCTCCTGCACCCAGCCCT
Source organism: Taudactylus pleione (assembly GCA_031769625.1). Classification (NCBI taxonomy): domain Eukaryota; kingdom Metazoa; phylum Chordata; class Amphibia; order Anura; family Myobatrachidae; genus Taudactylus; species Taudactylus pleione. The sequence goes on along the minus strand of JAUIMM010000229.1, from coordinate 346,844 downwards.
GTGTGTGACAGTAACATCTCGTTCTCCTACACCCAGCCCTGTGTGACAGTAACATCTCCTTCTCCTGCACCCAGCCCTGTGTGACAGTAACAGCTCCATCTCCTGCACCCAGCCCTGACAGTAACATCTCCTTCTCCTGCACCCAGCCCTGTGTGACAGTAACATCTCCTTCTCCTGCACCCAGCCCTGTGTGACAGTAACATCTCCTTCTCTTGCACCCAGCTCTGTGTGACTGTAACAGCTCCTTCTCCTGCACCCAGCCCTGACAGTAACATCTCCTTCTCCTGCACCCAGCCCTGTGTGACAGTAACAGCTCCTTCTCCTGCACCCAGCCCTGACAGTAACATCTCCTTCTCTTGCAAACAACCCTGTGTAACAGTAACATCTCCTTCTCCTGCACCCAGCCCTGTGTGACAGTAACAGCTCCTTCTCCTGCACCCAGCCCTGTGTGACAGTAACATCTCCTTCTCCTGCACCCAGCCCTGTGTGACAGTAACATCTCCTTCTCCTGCACCCAGTCCTGTGTGACAGTAACAGCTCCTTCTCCTGCATCCAGCCCTGTGTGTAATAGTATCATCTCCTTCTCCTGCACCCAGCGCTGTGTGACAGTAACATCTCCTTCTCCTGCACCCAGCCCTGTGTGACAGTAACAGCTCCTTCTCCTGCACCCAGCCCTGACAGTAACATCTCCTTCTCTTGCACCCAGCCCTATGTGACAGTAACAGCTCCTTCTCCTGTACCCAGCCCCGTGTGACAGTAACAACTCCTTCTCCTGCACCCAGCCCCGTGTGACAGTAACAGCTCCTTCTCCAGCACCCAGACCTGTGTGTCAGTAACTGCTCCTTCTCCTGCACCCAGCCCTGTGTGTGACAGTACCAGCTCCTTCTCCTGCACCCAGCCCTGTGTGTGACAGTACCAGCTCCTTCTCCTACACCCAGCCCTGTGTGTGACAGTAACATCTCCTTCTCCTGCACCCAGCCCTGTGTGACAGTAACATCTCCTCCTGCACCCTGCCCTGTGTGACAGTAACAGCTCCTTCTCCTACACCCAGCCCTGTGTGACAGTAACAGCTCCTTCTCCTGCACCCTGCCCTGTGTGACAGTAACAGCTCCTTCTCCTGCACCCAGCCCTGTGTGTGACAGTAACATCTCCTTCTCCTGCACCCAGCCCTGTGTGACAGTAACATCTCCTTCTCCTGCACCCAGCCCTGTGTGACAGTAACATCTCCTTCTCCTGCACCCAGTCCTGTGTGACAGTAACATCTCCTTCTCCTGCACCCAGCCCTGTGTGACAGTAAAATCTCCTTCTCCTGCACCCAGCGCTGTGTGACAGTAACATCTCCTTCTCCTGCACCCAGCCCTGTGTGACAGTAACAGCTCCTTCTCCTGCACCCAGCCCTGACAGTAACATCTCCTTCTCTTGCACCCAGCCCTATGTGACAGTAACAGCTCCTTCTCCTGTACCCAGCCCTGTGTGACAGTAACAGCTCCTTCTCCTGCACCCAGACCTGTGTGACAGTAACATCTCCTCCTGCACCCTGCCCTGTGTGACAGTAACAGCTCCTTCTCCTGTACCCAGCCCCGTGTGACAGTAACAACTCCTTCTCCTGCACCCAGCCCCGTGTGACAGTAACAGCTCCTTCTCCAGCACCCAGACCTGTGTGTCAGTAACTGCTCCTTCTCCTGCACCCAGCCCTGTGTGTGACAGTACCAGCTCCTTCTCCTGCACCCAGCCCTGTGTGTGACAGTACCAGCTCCTTCTCCTGCACCCAGCCCTGTGTGTGACAGTAACATCTCCTTCTCCTGCACCCAGCCCTGTGTGACAGTAACATCTCCTCCTGCACCCAGCCCTGTGTGACAGTAACAGCTCCTTCTCCTACACCCAGCCCTGTGTGACAGTAACAGCTCCTTCTCCTGCACCCTGCCCTGTGTGACAGTAACAGCTCCTTCTCCTGCACCCAGCCCTGTGTAATAGTAACATCTCCTTCTCCTGCACCCAGCCCTGTGTGACAGTAACAGCTCCTTCTCCTGCACCCAGCCCTGTGTGACAGTAACATCTCCTCCTGCACCCAGCCCTGTGTGACAGTAACAGCTCCTTCTCCTGCACCAAGCCCTGTGTGACAGTAACATCTCCTTCTCCTGCACCCAGCCCTGTGCGACAGTAAAATCTCCTTCTCCTGCACCCAGCCCTGTGTGACAGTAACATCTCCTTCTCCTGCACCCAGCCCTGTGTGACAGTAACATCTCCTTCTCCTGCATCCAGTCCTGTGTGACAGTAACATCTCCTTCTCCTGCACCCAGCCCTGTGTGATAGTAACAGCTCCTCCTGCACCCAGCCCCGTGTGACAGTAACAGCTCCTTCTCCTGCACCCAGCCCTGTGTGACAGTAACAGCTCCTTCTCCTGCACCCAGCCCTGTGTGACAGTAACAGCTCCTTCTCCTTCATCCAGCCCTGTGTGACAGTAACATCTCCTTCTCCTGCACCCAGCCCTGTGTGACAGTAACATCTCCTTCTCCTGCACCCAGCCCTGTGTGACAGTAACATCCCCTTCTCCTGCACCCAGCCCTGTGTGTGACAGTAACATCTCGTTCTCCTACACCCAGCCCTGTGTGACAGTAACATCTCCTTCTCCTGCACCCAGCCCTGTGTGACAGTAACAGCTCCATCTCCTGCACCCAGCCCTGACAGTAACATCTCCTTCTCCTGCACCCAGCCCTGTGTGACAGTAACATCTCCTTCTCCTGCACCCAGCCCTGTGTGACAGTAACATCTCCTTCTCTTGCACCCAGCTCTGTGTGACTGTAACAGCTCCTTCTCCTGCACCCAGCCCTGACAGTAACATCTCCTTCTCCTGCACCCAGCCCTGTGTGACAGTAACAGCTCCTTCTCCTGCACCCAGCCCTGACAGTAACATCTCCTTCTCTTGCAAACAACCCTGTGTAACAGTAACATCTCCTTCTCCTGCACCCAGCCCTGTGTGACAGTAACAGCTCCTTCTCCTGCACCCAGCCCTGTGTGACAGTAACATCTCCTTCTCCTGCACCCAGCCCTGTGTGACAGTAACATCTCCTTCTCCTGCACCCAGTCCTGTGTGACAGTAACAGCTCCTTCTCCTGCATCCAGCCCTGTGTGTAATAGTATCATCTCCTTCTCCTGCACCCAGCCCTGTGTGACAGTAACAGCTCCTCCTGCACCCAGCCCCGTGTAACAGTAACAGCTCCTTCTCCTGCACCCAGCCCCGTGTGACAGTAACAGCTCCTTCTCCTGCACCCAGACCTGTGTGACAGTAACAGCTCCTTCTCCTGCACCCAGCCCTGTGTGACAGTAACATCTCCTCCTGCACCCAGCCCTGTGTGACAGTAACAGCTCCTCCTGCACCCAACCCTGTGTGACAGTAACAGCTCCTTGTCCTACACCCAGCCCTGTGTGACAGTAACAGCTCCTTCTCCTGCACCCTGCCCTGTGTGACAGTAACAGCTCCTTCTCCTGCACCCAGCCCTGTGTAATAGTAACACCTCCTTCTCCTGCACCCAGCCCTGTGTGACAGTAACAGCTCCTTCTCCTGCACCCAGCCCTGTGTGACAGTAACAGCTCCTTCTCCGGCACCCAGCCCTGTGTAATAGTAACATCTCCTTCTCCTGCACCCAGTCCTGTGTGACAGTAACAGCTCCTTCTCCTGCACCCAGCCCTGTGTGACAGCAACATGTCCTCCTGCACCCAACCCTGTGTGACAGTAACATCTCCTTCTCCTGCACCCAGCCCTGTGTGACAGTAACATCTCCTTCTCCTGCACCCAGACCTGTGTGACAGTAATATCTCCTCCTGCACCCAGCCCTGTGTGACAGTAACATCTCCTTCTCCTGCACCCAGTCCTGTGTGACAGTAACATCTTCTTCTCCTGCACCCAGCCCTGTGTGACAGTAAAATCTCCTTCTCCTGCACCCAGCGCTGTGTGACAGTAACATCTCCTTCTCCTGCACCCAGCCCTGTGTGACAGTAACAGCTCCTTCTCCTGCACCCAGCCCTGACAGTAACATCTCCTTCTCTTGCACCCAGCCCTATGTGACAGTAACAGCTCCTTCTCCTGCACCCAGCCCTGACAGTAACATCTCCTTCTCTTGCACCCAGCCCTGTGTGACAGTAACATCTCCTTCTCCTGCACCCAGCCCTGTGTGACAGTAACAGCTCCTTCTCCTGCACCCTGCCCTGTGTGACAGTAACAGCTCCTTCTCCTGCACCCTGCCCTGTGTGACAGTAACAGCTCCTTCTCCTGCACCCAGCCCTGTGTAATAGTAACATCTCCTTCTCCTGCACCCAGCCCTGTGTGACAGTAACAGCTCCTTCTCCTGCACCCAGCCCTGTGTGACAGCAACATGTCCTCCTGCACCCAACCCTGTGTGACAGTAACATCTCCTTCTCCTGCACCCAGCCCTGTGTGACAGTAACATCTCCTTCTCCTGCACCCAGACCTGTGTGACAGTAACATCTCCTTCTCCTGCACCCAGACCTGTGTGACAGTAATATCTCCTCCTGCACCCAGCCCTGTGTGACAGTAACATCTCCTTCTCCTGCACCCAGTCCTGTGTGACAGTAACATCTTCTTCTCCTGCACCCAGCCCTGTGTGACAGTAAAATCTCCTTCTCCTGCACCCAGCGCTGTGTGACAGTAACATCTCCTTCTCCTGCACCCAGCCCTGTGTGACAGTAACAGCTCCTTCTCCTGCACCCAGCCCTGACAGTAACATCTCCTTCTCTTGCACCCAGCCCTATGTGACAGTAACAGCTCCTTCTCCTGTACCCAGCCCCGTGTGACAGTAACAACTCCTTCTCCTGCACCCAGCCCCGTGTGACAGTAACAGCTCCTTCTCCAGCACCCAGACCTGTGTGTCAGTAACTGCTCCTTCTCCTGCACCCAGCCCTGTGTGTGACAGTACCAGCTCCTTCTCCTGCACCCAGCCCTGTGTGTGACAGTACCAGCTCCTTCTCCTGCACCCAGCCCTGTGTGTGACAGTAACATCTCCTTCTCCTGCACCCAGCCCTGTGTGACAGTAACATCTCCTTCTCCTGCACCCAGACCTGTGTGACAGTAATATCTCCTCCTGCACCCAGCCCTGTGTGACAGTAACATCTCCTTCTCCTGCACCCAGTCCTGTGTGACAGTAACATCTTCTTCTCCTGCACCCAGCCCTGTGTGACAGTAAAATCTCCTTCTCCTGCACCCAGCGCTGTGTGACAGTAACATCTCCTTCTCCTGCACCCAGCCCTGTGTGACAGTAACAGCTCCTTCTCCTGCACCCAGCCCTGACAGTAACATCTCCTTCTCTTGCACCCAGCCCTATGTGACAGTAACAGCTCCTTCTCCTGCACCCAGCCCTGACAGTAACATCTCCTTCTCTTGCACCCAGCCCTGTGTGACAGTAACATCTCCTTCTCCTGCACCCAGCCCTGTGTGACAGTAACAGCTCCTTCTCCTGCACCCTGCCCTGTGTGACAGTAACAGCTCCTTCTCCTGCACCCTGCCCTGTGTGACAGTAACAGCTCCTTCTCCTGCACCCAGCCCTGTGTAATAGTAACATCTCCTTCTCCTGCACCCAGCCCTGTGTGACAGTAACAGCTCCTTCTCCTGCACCCAGCCCTGTGTGACAGCAACATGTCCTCCTGCACCCAACCCTGTGTGACAGTAACATCTCCTTCTCCTGCACCCAGCCCTGTGTGACAGTAACATCTCCTTCTCCTGCACCCAGACCTGTGTGACAGTAACATCTCCTTCTCCTGCACCCAGACCTGTGTGACAGTAATATCTCCTCCTGCACCCAGCCCTGTGTGACAGTAATATCTCCTTCTCCTGCACCCAGTCCTGTGTGACAGTAACATCTTCTTCTCCTGCACCCAGCCCTGTGTGACAGTAAAATCTCCTTCTCCTGCACCCAGCGCTGTGTGACAGTAACATCTCCTTCTCCTGCACCCAGCCCTGTGTGACAGTAACAGCTCCTTCTCCTGCACCCAGCCCTGACAGTAACATCTCCTTCTCTTGCACCCAGCCCTATGTGACAGTAACAGCTCCTTCTCCTGTACCCAGCCCCGTGTGACAGTAACAACTCCTTCTCCTGCACCCAGCCCCGTGTGACAGTAACAGCTCCTTCTCCAGCACCCAGACCTGTGTGTCAGTAACTGCTCCTTCTCCTGCACCCAGCCCTGTGTGTGACAGTACCAGCTCCTTCTCCTGCACCCAGCCCTGTGTGTGACAGTACCAGCTCCTTCTCCTACACCCAGCCCTGTGTGTGACAGTAACATCTCCTTCTCCTGCACCCAGCCCTGTGTGACAGTAACATCTCCTCCTGCACCCTGCCCTGTGTGACAGTAACAGCTCCTTCTCCTACACCCAGCCCTGTGTGACAGTAACAGCTCCTTCTCCTGCACCCTGCCCTGTGTGACAGTAACAGCTCCTTCTCCTGCACCCAGCCCTGTGTGTGACAGTAACATCTCCTTCTCCTGCACCCAGCCCTGTGTGACAGTAACATCTCCTTCTCCTGCACCCAGCCCTGTGTGACAGTAACATCTCCTTCTCCTGCACCCAGTCCTGTGTGACAGTAACATCTCCTTCTCCTGCACCCAGCCCTGTGTGACAGTAAAATCTCCTTCTCCTGCACCCAGCGCTGTGTGACAGTAACATCTCCTTCTCCTGCACCCAGCCCTGTGTGACAGTAACAGCTCCTTCTCCTGCACCCAGCCCTGACAGTAACATCTCCTTCTCTTGCACCCAGCCCTATGTGACAGTAACAGCTCCTTCTCCTGTACCCAGCCCTGTGTGACAGTAACAGCTCCTTCTCCTGCACCCAGACCTGTGTGACAGTAACATCTCCTCCTGCACCCTGCCCTGTGTGACAGTAACAGCTCCTTCTCCTGTACCCAGCCCCGTGTGACAGTAACAACTCCTTCTCCTGCACCCAGCCCCGTGTGACAGTAACAGCTCCTTCTCCAGCACCCAGACCTGTGTGTCAGTAACTGCTCCTTCTCCTGCACCCAGCCCTGTGTGTGACAGTACCAGCTCCTTCTCCTGCACCCAGCCCTGTGTGTGACAGTACCAGCTCCTTCTCCTGCACCCAGCCCTGTGTGTGACAGTAACATCTCCTTCTCCTGCACCCAGCCCTGTGTGACAGTAACATCTCCTCCTGCACCCAGCCCTGTGTGACAGTAACAGCTCCTTCTCCTACACCCAGCCCTGTGTGACAGTAACAGCTCCTTCTCCTGCACCCTGCCCTGTGTGACAGTAACAGCTCCTTCTCCTGCACCCAGCCCTGTGTAATAGTAACATCTCCTTCTCCTGCACCCAGCCCTGTGTGACAGTAACAGCTCCTTCTCCTGCACCCAGCCCTGTGTGACAGTAACATCTCCTCCTGCACCCAGCCCTGTGTGACAGTAACAGCTCCTTCTCCTGCACCAAGCCCTGTGTGACAGTAACATCTCCTTCTCCTGCACCCAGCCCTGTGCGACAGTAAAATCTCCTTCTCCTGCACCCAGCCCTGTGTGACAGTAACATCTCCTTCTCCTGCACCCAGCCCTGTGTGACAGTAACATCTCCTTCTCCTGCATCCAGTCCTGTGTGACAGTAACATCTCCTTCTCCTGCACCCAGCCCTGTGTGATAGTAACAGCTCCTCCTGCACCCAGCCCCGTGTGACAGTAACAGCTCCTTCTCCTGCACCCAGCCCTGTGTGACAGTAACAGCTCCTTCTCCTGCACCCAGCCCTGTGTGACAGTAACAGCTCCTTCTCCTTCATCCAGCCCTGTGTGACAGTAACATCTCCTTCTCCTGCACCCAGCCCTGTGTGACAGTAACATCTCCTTCTCCTGCACCCAGCCCTGTGTGACAGTAACATCCCCTTCTCCTGCACCCAGCCCTGTGTGTGACAGTAACATCTCGTTCTCCTACACCCAGCCCTGTGTGACAGTAACATCTCCTTCTCCTGCACCCAGCCCTGTGTGACAGTAACAGCTCCATCTCCTGCACCCAGCCCTGACAGTAACATCTCCTTCTCCTGCACCCAGCCCTGTGTGACAGTAACATCTCCTTCTCCTGCACCCAGCCCTGTGTGACAGTAACATCTCCTTCTCTTGCACCCAGCTCTGTGTGACTGTAACAGCTCCTTCTCCTGCACCCAGCCCTGACAGTAACATCTCCTTCTCCTGCACCCAGCCCTGTGTGACAGTAACAGCTCCTTCTCCTGCACCCAGCCCTGACAGTAACATCTCCTTCTCTTGCAAACAACCCTGTGTAACAGTAACATCTCCTTCTCCTGCACCCAGCCCTGTGTGACAGTAACAGCTCCTTCTCCTGCACCCAGCCCTGTGTGACAGTAACATCTCCTTCTCCTGCACCCAGCCCTGTGTGACAGTAACATCTCCTTCTCGTGCACCCAGTCCTGTGTGACAGTAACAGCTCCTTCTCCTGCATCCAGCCCTGTGTGTAATAGTATCATCTCCTTCTCCTGCACCCAGCCCTGTGTGACAGTAACAGCTCCTCCTGCACCCAGCCCCGTGTAACAGTAACAGCTCCTTCTCCTGCACCCAGCCCCGTGTGACAGTAACAGCTCCTTCTCCTGCACCCAGACCTGTGTGACAGTAACAGCTCCTTCTCCTGCACCCAGCCCTGTGTGACAGTAACATCTCCTCCTGCACCCAGCCCTGTGTGACAGTAACAGCTCCTCCTGCACCCAACCCTGTGTGACAGTAACAGCTCCTTGTCCTACACCCAGCCCTGTGTGACAGTAACAGCTCCTTCTCCTGCACCCTGCCCTGTGTGACAGTAACAGCTCCTTCTCCTGCACCCAGCCCTGTGTAATAGTAACACCTCCTTCTCCTGCACCCAGCCCTGTGTGACAGTAACAGCTCCTTCTCCTGCACCCAGCCCTGTGTGACAGTAACAGCTCCTTCTCCGGCACCCAGCCCTGTGTAATAGTAACATCTCCTTCTCCTGCACCCAGTCCTGTGTGACAGTAACAGCTCCTTCTCCTGCACCCAGCCCTGTGTGACAGCAACATGTCCTCCTGCACCCAACCCTGTGTGACAGTAACATCTCCTTCTCCTGCACCCAGCCCTGTGTGACAGTAACATCTCCTTCTCCTGCACCCAGACCTGTGTGACAGTAATATCTCCTCCTGCACCCAGCCCTGTGTGACAGTAACATCTCCTTCTCCTGCACCCAGTCCTGTGTGACAGTAACATCTTCTTCTCCTGCACCCAGCCCTGTGTGACAGTAAAATCTCCTTCTCCTGCACCCAGCGCTGTGTGACAGTAACATCTCCTTCTCCTGCACCCAGCCCTGTGTGACAGTAACAGCTCCTTCTCCTGCACCCAGCCCTGACAGTAACATCTCCTTCTCTTGCACCCAGCCCTATGTGACAGTAACAGCTCCTTCTCCTGCACCCAGCCCTGACAGTAACATCTCCTTCTCTTGCACCCAGCCCTGTGTAACAGTAACATCTCCTTCTCCTGCACCCAGCCCTGTGTGACAGTAACAGCTCCTTCTCCTGCACCCTGCCCTGTGTGACAGTAACAGCTCCTTCTCCTGCACCCTGCCCTGTGTGACAGTAACAGCTCCTTCTCCTGCACCCAGCCCTGTGTAATAGTAACATCTCCTTCTCCTGCACCCAGCCCTGTGTGACAGTAACAGCTCCTTCTCCTGCACCCAGCCCTGTGTGACAGCAACATGTCCTCCTGCACCCAACCCTGTGTGACAGTAACATCTCCTTCTCCTGCACCCAGCCCTGTGTGACAGTAACATCTCCTTCTCCTGCACCCAGACCTGTGTGACAGTAACATCTCCTTCTCCTGCACCCAGACCTGTGTGACAGTAATATCTCCTCCTGCACCCAGCCCTGTGTGACAGTAACATCTCCTTCTCCTGCACCCAGTCCTGTGTGACAGTAACATCTTCTTCTCCTGCACCCAGCCCTGTGTGACAGTAAAATCTCCTTCTCCTGCACCCAGCGCTGTGTGACAGTAACATCTCCTTCTCCTGCACCCAGCCCTGTGTGACAGTAACAGCTCCTTCTCCTGCACCCAGCCCTGACAGTAACATCTCCTTCTCTTGCACCCAGCCCTATGTGACAGTAACAGCTCCTTCTCCTGTACCCAGCCCCGTGTGACAGTAACAACTCCTTCTCCTGCACCCAGCCCCGTGTGACAGTAACAGCTCCTTCTCCAGCACCCAGACCTGTGTGTCAGTAACTGCTCCTTCTCCTGCACCCAGCCCTGTGTGTGACAGTACCAGCTCCTTCTCCTGCACCCAGCCCTGTGTGTGACAGTACCAGCTCCTTCTCCTGCACCCAGCCCTGTGTGTGACAGTAACATCTCCTTCTCCTGCACCCAGCCCTGTGTGACAGTAACATCTCCTCCTGCACCCTGCCCTGTGTGACAGTAACAGCTCCTTCTCCTACACCCAGCCCTGTGTGACAGTAACAGCTCCTTCTCCTGCACCCTGCCCTGTGTGACAGTAACAGCTCCTTCTCCTGCACCCAGCCCTGTGTGTGACAGTAACATCTCCTTCTCCTGCACCCAGCCCTGTGTGACAGTAACATCTCCTTCTCCTGCACCCAGCCCTGTGTGACAGTAACATCTCCTTCTCCTGCACCCAGTCCTGTGTGACAGTAACATCTCCTTCTCCTGCACCCAGCCCTGTGTGACAGTAAAATCTCCTTCTCCTGCACCCAGCGCTGTGTGACAGTAACATCTCCTTCTCCTGCACCCAGCCCTGTGTGACAGTAACAGCTCCTTCTCCTGCACCCAGCCCTGACAGTAACATCTCCTTCTCTTGCACCCAGCCCTATGTGACAGTAACAGCTCCTTCTCCTGTACCCAGCCCTGTGTGACAGTAACAGCTCCTTCTCCTGCACCCAGACCTGTGTGACAGTAACATCTCCTCCTGCACCCTGCCCTGTGTGACAGTAACAGCTCCTTCTCCTGTACCCAGCCCCGTGTGACAGTAACAACTCCTTCTCCTGCACCCAGCCCCGTGTGACAGTAACAGCTCCTTCTCCAGCACCCAGACCTGTGTGTCAGTAACTGCTCCTTCTCCTGCACCCAGCCCTGTGTGTGACAGTACCAGCTCCTTCTCCTGCACCCAGCCCTGTGTGTGACAGTACCAGCTCCTTCTCCTGCACCCAGCCCTGTGTGTGACAGTAACATCTCCTTCTCCTGCACCCAGCCCTGTGTGACAGTAACATCTCCTCCTGCACCCAGCCCTGTGTGACAGTAACAGCTCCTTCTCCTACACCCAGCCCTGTGTGACAGTAACAGCTCCTTCTCCTGCACCCTGCCCTGTGTGACAGTAACAGCTCCTTCTCCTGCACCCAGCCCTGTGTAATAGTAACATCTCCTTCTCCTGCACCCAGCCCTGTGTGACAGTAACAGCTCCTTCTCCTGCACCCAGCCCTGTGTGACAGTAACATCTCCTCCTGCACCCAGCCCTGTGTGACAGTAACAGCTCCTTCTCCTGCACCAAGCCCTGTGTGACAGTAACATCTCCTTCTCCTGCACCCAGCCCTGTGCGACAGTAAAATCTCCTTCTCCTGCACCCAGCCCTGTGTGACAGTAACATCTCCTTCTCCTGCACCCAGCCCTGTGTGACAGTAACATCTCCTTCTCCTGCATCCAGTCCTGTGTGACAGTAACATCTCCTTCTCCTGCACCCAGCCCTGTGTGATAGTAACAGCTCCTCCTGCACCCAGCCCCGTGTGACAGTAACAGCTCCTTCTCCTGCACCCAGCCCTGTGTGACAGTAACAGCTCCTTCTCCTGCACCCAGCCCTGTGTGACAGTAACAGCTCCTTCTCCTTCATCCAGCCCTGTGTGACAGTAACATCTCCTTCTCCTGCACCCAGCCCTGTGTGACAGTAACATCTCCTTCTCCTGCACCCAGCCCTGTGTGACAGTAACATCCCCTTCTCCTGCACCCAGCCCTGTGTGTGACAGTAACATCTCGTTCTCCTACACCCAGCCCTGTGTGACAGTAACATCTCCTTCTCCTGCACCCAGCCCTGTGTGACAGTAACAGCTCCATCTCCTGCACCCAGCCCTGACAGTAACATCTCCTTCTCCTGCACCCAGCCCTGTGTGACAGTAACATCTCCTTCTCCTGCACCCAGCCCTGTGTGACAGTAACATCTCCTTCTCTTGCACCCAGCTCTGTGTGACTGTAACAGCTCCTTCTCCTGCACCCAGCCCTGACAGTAACATCTCCTTCTCCTGCACCCAGCCCTGTGTGACAGTAACAGCTCCTTCTCCTGCACCCAGCCCTGACAGTAACATCTCCTTCTCTTGCAAACAACCCTGTGTAACAGTAACATCTCCTTCTCCTGCACCCAGCCCTGTGTGACAGTAACAGCTCCTTCTCCTGCACCCAGCCCTGTGTGACAGTAACATCTCCTTCTCCTGCACCCAGCCCTGTGTGACAGTAACATCTCCTTCTCCTGCACCCAGTCCTGTGTGACAGTAACAGCTCCTTCTCCTGCATCCAGCCCTGTGTGTAATAGTATCATCTCCTTCTCCTGCACCCAGCCCTGTGTGACAGTAACAGCTCCTCCTGCACCCAGCCCCGTGTAACAGTAACAGCTCCTTCTCCTGCACCCAGCCCCGTGTGACAGTAACAGCTCCTTCTCCTGCACCCAGACCTGTGTGACAGTAACAGCTCCTTCTCCTGCACCCAGCCCTGTGTGACAGTAACATCTCCTCCTGCACCCAGCCCTGTGTGACAGTAACAGCTCCTCCTGCACCCAACCCTGTGTGACAGTAACAGCTCCTTGTCCTACACCCAGCCCTGTGTGACAGTAACAGCTCCTTCTCCTGCACCCTGCCCTGTGTGACAGTAACAGCTCCTTCTCCTGCACCCAGCCCTGTGTAATAGTAACACCTCCTTCTCCTGCACCCAGCCCTGTGTGACAGTAACAGCTCCTTCTCCTGCACCCAGCCCTGTGTGACAGTAACAGCTCCTTCTCCGGCACCCAGCCCTGTGTAATAGTAACATCTCCTTCTCCTGCACCCAGTCCTGTGTGACAGTAACAGCTCCTTCTCCTGCACCCAGCCCTGTGTGACAGCAACATGTCCTCCTGCACCCAACCCTGTGTGACAGTAACATCTCCTTCTCCTGCACCCAGCCCTGTGTGACAGTAACATCTCCTTCTCCTGCACCCAGACCTGTGTGACAGTAATATCTCCTCCTGCACCCAGCCCTGTGTGACAGTAACATCTCCTTCTCCTGCACCCAGTCCTGTGTGACAGTAACATCTTCTTCTCCTGCACCCAGCCCTGTGTGACAGTAAAATCTCCTTCTCCTGCACCCAGCGCTGTGTGACAGTAACATCTCCTTCTCCTGCACCCAGCCCTGTATGACAGTAACAGCTCCTTCTCCTGCACCCAGCCCTGACAGTAACATCTCCTTCTCTTGCACCCAGCCCTATGTGACAGTAACAGCTCCTTCTCCTGCACCCAGCCCTGACAGTAACATCTCCTTCTCTTGCACCCAGCCCTGTGTGACAGTAACATCTCCTTCTCCTGCACCCAGCCCTGTGTGACAGTAACAGCTCCTTCTCCTGCACCCTGCCCTGTGTGACAGTAACAGCTCCTTCTCCTGCACCCTGCCCTGTGTGACAGTAACAGCTCCTTCTCCTGCACCCAGCCCTGTGTAATAGTAACATCTCCTTCTCCTGCACCCAGCCCTGTGTGACAGTAACAGCTCCTTCTCCTGCACCCAGCCCTGTGTGACAGCAACATGTCCTCCTGCACCCAACCCTGTGTGACAGTAACATCTCCTTCTCCTGCACCCAGCCCTGTGTGACAGTAACATCTCCTTCTCCTGCACCCAGACCTGTGTGACAGTAACATCTCCTTCTCCTGCACCCAGACCTGTGTGACAGTAATATCTCCTCCTGCACCCAGCCCTGTGTGACAGTAACATCTCCTTCTCCTGCACCCAGTCCTGTGTGACAGTAACATCTTCTTCTCCTGCACCCAGCCCTGTGTGACAGTAAAATCTCCTTCTCCTGCACCCAGCGCTGTGTGACAGTAACATCTCCTTCTCCTGCACCCAGCCCTGTGTGACAGTAACAGCTCCTTCTCCTGCACCCAGCCCTGACAGTAACATCTCCTTCTCTTGCACCCAGCCCTATGTGACAGTAACAGCTCCTTCTCCTGTACCCAGCCCCGTGTGACAGTAACAACTCCTTCTCCTGCACCCAGCCCCGTGTGACAGTAACAGCTCCTTCTCCAGCACCCAGACCTGTGTGTCAGTAACTGCTCCTTCTCCTGCACCCAGCCCTGTGTGTGACAGTACCAGCTCCTTCTCCTGCACCCAGCCCTGTGTGTGACAGTACCAGCTCCTTCTCCTGCACCCAGCCCTGTGTGTGACAGTAACATCTCCTTCTCCTGCACCCAGCCCTGTGTGACAGTAACATCTCCTCCTGCACCCTGCCCTGTGTGACAGTAACAGCTCCTTCTCCTACACCCAGCCCTGTGTGACAGTAACAGCTCCTTCTCCTGCACCCTGCCCTGTGTGACAGTAACAGCTCCTTCTCCTGCACCCAGCCCTGTGTGTGACAGTAACATCTCCTTCTCCTGCACCCAGCCCTGTGTGACAGTAACATCTCCTTCTCCTGCACCCAGCCCTGTGTGACAGTAACATCTCCTTCTCCTGCACCCAGTCCTGTGTGACAGTAACATCTCCTTCTCCTGCACCCAGCCCTGTGTGACAGTAAAATCTCCTTCTCCTGCACCCAGCGCTGTGTGACAGTAACATCTCCTTCTCCTGCACCCAGCCCTGTGTGACAGTAACAGCTCCTTCTCCTGCACCCAGCCCTGACAGTAACATCTCCTTCTCTTGCACCCAGCCCTATGTGACAGTAACAGCTCCTTCTCCTGTACCCAGCCCTGTGTGACAGTAACAGCTCCTTCTCCTGCACCCAGACCTGTGTGACAGTAACATCTCCTCCTGCACCCTGCCCTGTGTGACAGTAACAGCTCCTTCTCCTGTACCCAGCCCCGTGTGACAGTAACAACTCCTTCTCCTGCACCCAGCCCCGTGTGACAGTAACAGCTCCTTCTCCAGCACCCAGACCTGTGTGTCAGTAACTGCTCCTTCTCCTGCACCCAGCCCTGTGTGTGACAGTACCAGCTCCTTCTCCTGCACCCAGCCCTGTGTGTGACAGTACCAGCTCCTTCTCCTGCACCCAGCCCTGTGTGTGACAGTAACATCTCCTTCTCCTGCACCCAGCCCTGTGTGACAGTAACATCTCCTCCTGCACCCAGCCCTGTGTGACAGTAACATCTCCTCCTGCACCCAGCCCTGTGTGACAGTAACAGCTCCTTCTCCTACACCCAGCCCTGTGTGACAGTAACAGCTCCTTCTCCTGCACCCTGCCCTGTGTGACAGTAACAGCTCCTTCTCCTGCACCCAGCCCTGTGTAATAGTAACATCTCCTTCTCCTGCACCCAGCCCTGTGTGACAGTAACAGCTCCTTCTCCTGCACCCAGCCCTGTGTGACAGTAACATCTCCTCCTGCACCCAGCCCTGTGTGACAGTAACAGCTCCTTCTCCTGCACCAAGCCCTGTGTGACAGTAACATCTCCTTCTCCTGCACCCAGCCCTGTGCGACAGTAAAATCTCCTTCTCCTGCACCCAGCCCTGTGTGACAGTAACATCTCCTTCTCCTGCACCCAGCCCTGTGTGTAACAGTAAAATCTCCTTCTCCTGCACCCAGCCCTGTTTGACAGTAACATCTCCTCCTGCACCCAGCCCCGTGTGAGAGTAGCAGCTCCTTCTCCTGCACCCAGACCTGTGTGACAGTAACAGCTCCTTCTCCTGCACCCAGCCCTGTGTAACAGTAACAGCTCCTTCTCCTGCACCCAGCCCTGTGTGACAGCAACATGTCCTCCTGCACCCAGCCCTGTGTGACAGTAACATCTCCTTCTCCTGCACCCAGCCCTGTGTGACAGTAACATTTCCTCCTGCACCCAGCCCTGTGTGACAGTAATATCTCCTCCTGCACCCAGCCCTGTGTGACAGTAACATCTCCTTCTCCTGCACCCAGTCCTGTGTGACAGTAACATCTCCTTCTCCTGCACCCAGCCCTGTGTGACAGTAACATCTCCATCTCCTGCACCTAGCCCTGTGTGACAGTAACATCTCCTTGTCCTGCACCCAGCCCTGTGTGACAGTAACAGCTCCTTCTCCTGCACCCAGCCCTGACAGTAACATCTCCTTCTCTTGCACCCAGCCCTGTGTGACAGTAACAGCTCCTTCTCCTGCACCCAGCCCTGTGTGACAGTAACACCTCCTTCTCCTGCATCCAGCCCTGAGTGACAGTAACATCTCCTTCTCCTGCACCCAGCCCTGTGTGACATTAACATCTCCTTCTCCTGCACCCAGCCCTGTGTGACAGTAACATCCCCTTCTCCTGCACCCAGCCCTGTGTGTGACAGTAACATCTCCTTCTCCTGCACCCAGCCCTGTGTGACAGTAACATCTCCTTCTCCTGCACCCAGCCCTGTGTGACAGTAACAGCTCCTTCTCCTGCACCCAGCCCTGACAGTAATATCTCCTTCTCTTGCACCCAACCCTGTGTGACAGTAACATCTCCTTCTCCTGCACCCAGCCCTGTGTGACAGTAACAGCTCCTTCTCCTGCACCCAGCCCTGTGTGACAGTAACATCTCCTTCTCCTGCACCCAGCCCTGTGTGACAGTAACATCTCCTTCTCCTGCATCCAGTCCTGTGTGACAGTAACAGCTCCATCTCCTGCATCCAGCCCTGTGTGTAATAGTAACATCTCCTTCTCCTGCACCCAGCCCTGTGTGATAGTAACAGCTCCTCCTGCACCCAGCCCCGTGTGACAGTAACAGCTCCTTCTCCTGCACCCAGCCCTGTGTGACAGTAACAGCTCCTTCTCCTTCACCCAGCCCTGTGTGACAGTAACATCTCCTTCTCCTGCACCCAGCCCTGTGTGACAGTAACATCTCCTTCTCCTGCACCCAGCCCTGTGTGACAGTAACATCCCCTTCTCCTGCACCCAGCCCTGTGTGTGACAGTAACATCTCTTTCTCCTGCACCCAGCCCTGTGTGACAGTAACATCTCCTTCTCCTGCACCCAGCCCTGTGTGACAGTAACAGCTCCATCTCCTGCACCCAGCCCTGACAGTAACATCTCCTTCTCCTGCACCCAGCCCTGTGTGACAGTAACATCTCCTTCTCCTGCACCCAGCCCTGTGTGACAGTAACATCTCCTTCTCTTGCACCCAGCTCTGTGTGACTGTAACAGCTCCTTCTCCTGCACCCAGCCCTGACAGTAACATCTCCTTCTCCTGCACCCAGCCCTGTGTGACAGTAACAGCTCCTTCTCCTGCACCCAGCCCTGACAGTAACATCTCCTTCTCTTGCAAACAACCCTGTGTAACAGTAACATCTCCTTCTCCTGCACCCAGCCCTGTGTGACAGTAACAGCTCCTTCTCCTGCACCCAGCCCTGTGTGACAGTAACATCTCCTTCTCCTGCACCCAGCCCTGTGTGACAGTAACATCTCCTTCTCCTGCACCCAGTCCTGTGTGACAGTAACAGCTCCTTCTCCTGCATCCAGCCCTGTGTGTAATAGTATCATCTCCTTCTCCTGCACCCAGCCCTGTGTGACAGTAACAGCTCCTCCTGCACCCAGCCCCGTGTAACAGTAACAGCTCCTTCTCCTGCACCCAGCCCCGTGTGACAGTAACAGCTCCTTCTCCTGCACCCAGACCTGTGTGACAGTAACAGCTCCTTCTGCTGCACCCAGCCCTGTGTGACAGTAACATCTCCTCCTGCACCCAGCCCTGTGTGACAGTAACAGCTCCTCCTGCACCCAACCCTGTGTGACAGTAACAGCTCCTTGTCCTACACCCAGCCCTGTGTGACAGTAACAGCTCCTTCTCCTGCACCCTGCCCTGTGTGACAGTAACAGCTCCTTCTCCTGCACCCAGCCCTGTGTAATAGTAACACCTCCTTCTCCTGCACCCAGCCCTGTGTGACAGTAACAGCTCCTTCTCCTGCACCCAGCCCTGTGTGACAGTAACAGCTCCTTCTCCGGCACCCAGCCCTGTGTAATAGTAACATCTCCTTCTCCTGCACCCAGTCCTGTGTGACAGTAACAGCTCCTTCTCCTGCACCCAGCCCTGTGTGACAGCAACATGTCCTCCTGCACCCAACCCTGTGTGACAGTAACATCTCCTTCTCCTGCACCCAGCCCTGTGTGACAGTAACATCTCCTTCTCCTGCACCCAGACCTGTGTGACAGTAATATCTCCTCCTGCACCCAGCCCTGTGTGACAGTAACATCTCCTTCTCCTGCACCCAGTCCTGTGTGACAGTAACATCTTCTTCTCCTGCACCCAGCCCTGTGTGACAGTAAAATCTCCTTCTCCTGCACCCAGCGCTGTGTGACAGTAACATCTCCTTCTCCTGCACCCAGCCCTGTGTGACAGTAACAGCTCCTTCTCCTGCACCCAGCCCTGACAGTAACATCTCCTTCTCTTGCACCCAGCCCTATGTGACAGTAACAGCTCCTTCTCCTGTACCCAGCCCCGTGTGACAGTAACAACTCCTTCTCCTGCACCCAGCCCCGTGTGACAGTAACAGCTCCTTCTCCAGCACCCAGACCTGTGTGTCAGTAACTGCTCCTTCTCCTGCACCCAGCCCTGTGTGTGACAGTACCAGCTCCTTCTCCTGCACCCAGCCCTGTGTGTGACAGTACCAGCTCCTTCTCCTGCACCCAGCCCTGTGTGTGACAGTAACATCTCCTTCTCCTGCACCCAGCCCTGTGTGACAGTAACATCTCCTCCTGCACCCAGCCCTGTGTGACAGTAACAGCTCCTTCTCCTACACCCAGCCCTGTGTGACAGTAACAGCTCCTTCTCCTGCACCCTGCCCTGTGTGACAGTAACAGCTCCTTCTCCTGCACCCAGCCCTGTGTAATAGTAACATCTCCTTCTCCTGCACCCAGCCCTGTGTGACAGTAACAGCTCCTTCTCCTGCACCCAGCCCTGTGTGACAGTAACATCTCCTCCTGCACCCAGCCCTGTGTGACAGTAACAGCTCCTTCTCCTGCACCAAGCCCTGTGTGACAGTAACATCTCCTTCTCCTGCACCCAGCCCTGTGCGACAGTAAAATCTCCTTCTCCTGCACCCAGCCCTGTGTGACAGTAACATCTCCTTCTCCTGCACCCAGCCCTGTGTGTAACAGTAAAATCTCCTTCTCCTGCACCCAGCCCTGTTTGACAGTAACATCTCCTCCTGCACCCAGCCCCGTGTGAGAGTAGCAGCTCCTTCTCCTGCACCCAGACCTGTGTGACAGTAACAGCTCCTTCTCCTGCACCCAGCCCTGTGTAACAGTAACAGCTCCTTCTCCTGCACCCAGCCCTGTGTGACAGCAAGATGTCCTCCTGCACCCAGCCCTGTGTGACAGTAACATCTCCTTCTCCTGCACCCAGCCCTGTGTGACAGTAACATTTCCTCCTGCACCCAGCCCTGTGTGACAGTAATATCTCCTCCTGCACCCAGCCCTGTGTGACAGTAACATCTCCTTCTCCTGCACCCAGTCCTGTGTGACAGTAACATCTCCATCTCCTGCACCCAGCCCTGTGTGACAGTAACATCTCCTTGTCCTGCACCCAGCCCTGTGTGACAGTAACAGCTCCTTCTCCTGCACCCAGCCCTGACAGTAACATCTCCTTCTCTTGCACCCAGCCCTGTGTGACAGTAACAGCTCCTTCTCCTGCACCCAGCCCTGTGTGACAGTAACATCTCCTTCTCCTGCATCCAGCCCTGAGTGACAGTAACATCTCCTTCTCCTGCACCCAGCCCTGTGTGACATTAACATCTCCTTCTCCTGCACCCAGCCCTGTGTGACAGTAACATCCCCTTCTCCTGCACCCAGCCCTGTGTGTGACAGTAACATCTCCTTCTCCTGCACCCAGCCCTGTGTGACAGTAACATCTCCTTCTCCTGCACCCAGCCCTGTGTGACAGTAACAGCTCCTTCTCCTGCACCCAGCCCTGACAGTAACATCTCCTTCTCCTGCACCCAGCCCTGTGTGACAGTAACATCTCCTTCTCCTGCACCCAGCCCTGTGTGACAGTAACATCTCCTTCTCTTGCACCCAGCCCTGTGTGACAGTAACAGCTCCTTCTCCTGCACCCAGCCCTGACAGTAACATCTCCTTCTCCTGCACCCAGCCCTGTGTGACAGTAACAGCTCCTTCTCCTGCACCCAGCCCTGACAGTAACATCTCCTTCTCTTGCACCCAACCCTGTGTGACAGTAACATCTCCTTCTCCTGCACCCAGCCCTGTGTGACAGTAACAGCTCCTTCTCCTGCACCCAGCCCTGTGTGACAGTAACATCTCCTTCTCCTGCACCCAGTCCTGTGTGACAGTAACAGCTCCTTCTCCTGCATCCAGCCCTGTGTGTAATAGTATCATCTCCTTCTCCTGCACCCAGCCCTGTGTGACAGTAACAGCTCCTCCTGCACCCAGCCCCGTGTAACAGTAACAGCTCCTTCTCCTGCACCCAGCCCCGTGTGACAGTAACAGCTACTTCTCCTGCACCCAGACCTGTGTGACAGTAACAGCTCCTTCTCCTGCACCCAGCCCTGTGTGACAGTAACATCTCCTCCTGCACCCAGCCCTGTGTGACAGTAACAGCTCCTCCTGCACCCAACCCTGTGTGACAGTAACAGCTCCTTCTCCTACACCCAGCCCTGTGTGACAGTAACAGCTCCTTCTCCTGCACCCTGCCCTGTGTGACAGTAACAGCTCCTTCTCCTGCACCCAGCCCTGTGTAATAGTAACACCTCCTTCTCCTGCACCCAGTCCTGTGTGACAGTAACAGCTCCTTCTCCTGCACCCAGCCCTGTGTGACAGCAACATGTCCTCCTGCACCCAACCCTGTGTGACAGTAACATCTCCTTCTCCTGCACCCAGCCCTGTGTGACAGTAACATCTCCTTCTCCTGCACCCAGACCTGTGTGACAGTAATATCTCCTCCTGCACCCAGCCCTGTGTGACAGTAACATCTCCTTCTCCTGCACCCAGTCCTGTGTGACAGTAACATCTTCTTCTCCTGCACCCAGCCCTGTGTGACAGTAAAATCTCCTTCTCCTGCACCCAGCGCTGTGTGACAGTAACATCTCCTTCTCCTGCACCCAGCCCTGTGTGACAGTAACAGCTCCTTCTCCTGCACCCAGCCCTGACAGTAACATCTCCTTCTCTTGCACCCAGCCCTATGTGACAGTAACAGCTCCTTCTCCTGTACCCAGCCCTGTGTGACAGTAACATCTCCTTCTCCTGCACCCAGCCCTGTGTGACAGTGACATCTCCTTCTCCTGCACCCAGCCCTGTGTGACAGTAACATCTCCTTCTCCTGCACCCAGCCCTGTGTGACAGTAACATCTCCTTCTCCTGCACCCAGCCCTGTGTGACAGTAACATCCCCTTCTCCTGCACCCAGCCCTGTGTGTGACAGTAACATCTCCTTCTCCTGCACCCAGCCCTGTGTGACAGTAACATCTCCTTCTCCTGCACCCAGTCCTGTGTGACAGTAACATCTCCTTCTCCTGCACCCAGCTCTGACAGTAACATCTCCTTCTCCTGCACCCAGCCCTGTGTGACAGTAACAGCTCCTTCTCCTGCACCCAGCCCTGTGTGACAGTAACATCTCCTTCTCCTGCACCCAGCCCTGTGTGACAGTAACATCCCCATCTCCTGCACCCAGCCCTGTGTGTGACAGTAACATCTCCTCCTGCACCCAGCCCTGTGTGACAGTAACATCTCCTTCTCCTGCACCCAGCCCTGTGTGACAGTAACAGCTCCTTCTCCTGCACCCAGCTCTGACAGTAACATCTCCTTCTCCTGCACCCAGCCCTGTGTGACAGTAACAGCTCCTTCTCCTGCACCCAGCCCTGTGTGATAGTAACAGCTCCTTCTCCTGCACCCAGCCCTGTGTGACAGTAACAGCTCCTTCTCCTGCACCCAGCCCTGATAGTAACATCTCCTTCTCCTGCACCCAGCCCTGTGTGACAGTAACATCTCCTTCTCCTGCACCCAGCCCTGTGTGTAATAGTAACATCTCCTTCTCCTGCACCCAGCTCTGACAGTAACATCTCCTTCTCCTGCACCCAGCCCTGTGTGACAGTAACAGCTCCTTCTCCTGCACCCAGCCCTGATAGTAACATCTCCTTCTCCTGCACCCAGCCCTGTGTGACAGTAACATCTCCTTCTCCTGCACCCAGCCCTGTGTGACAGTAACAGCTCCTTCTCCTGCACCCAGCTCTGACAGTAACATCTCCTTCTCCTGCACCCAGCCCTGTGTGACAGTAACAGCTCCTTCTCCTGCACCCAGCCCTGTGTGACAGTAACAGTTCCTTCTCCTGCACCCAGCCCTGTGTGACAGTAACAGTTCCTTCTCCTGCACCCAGCCCTGTGTGTAATAGTAACATCTCCTTCTCCTGCACCCAGCCCTGCCAATAGTACTCTAGCCCTGCCTGGCTTATCCTGAGCAGCAGCAGCAGTCAGTCCCTATGCCTTTGCCATGCCAAGCTGTGTGCCACTCCTCTCCCTGTAAGTCTCTCTTCTCTTTCCCTCCATCCAGCTGTGTCTCTCCCCATCCCCTCTCTATTTCTGTATCTCTCTTCCATGTTATAAATTTTTCCCCCTCTCATTGTATAGTTGTATCCAGACACATCAGCATGTGATGACTATCCAAATGCCAGGCGTGCTCCAGTCTGCTATGCTCCCTTTATGCCAGGCTATACAACCCCGCCGAGCTGGCATCTCCTGCCCCCATTTGTCGTTATTGGACCATCCTTCACTTCTATACCTGGTTCAAAGTCAAAGGTAAGTAAACATCCTGCAGACTAGTCATTATTATTTCACTCACTTACTGCCATGGATAAAACACCAGCAAGTCTTTTGGGTTTTTAATTTTGCCCAATTTGGAGCCCAGGCTGCAACAGAACATTCAGGGTTTTTGCTAATTGCTGCAGAGCTTAGAAACTTCCTGATTTGCAACCATTGCTGTATGCTGTATAAGGGGCAGTCACTCTGAACTGCGATGTCACTGTCAGTCACAGTTCGCTGTAGAACAATGCCTCTGCATCACAGTACTGGTGTCTGATGATTGCAGAGCTCACATTTGCTGTGTACCACAGACAGCAGAGCTCACACTTTACTGAGTGACACAGCAGAGCTAATTTTTTGAAGGTGTCTGTTTCTTGGTGCCACGGACAGCAGAACATGTTCTTTCTGGGTCACACAGACCACATATTGCTACTGGGTGCTGCCGGGTGCCGCAGACTGCAGAGCTTATAGCTGCTGAGTGCCACAGTCTCTATAGCTAATTACTGCCGAGTGTCACATAGGGGCCCATTTATCACGAGGTATTTGAGGTAAAATCCCCGAAAACACCCATTTTCGGGGATTTATCTCAAATACTAAGAAACCCCCGGATGTATTAAGGAGGTGCCACAGCAGGTATCTACGATACTTGCTGTGATCCTGTTTGTCTGCCCCTCCCCTTTAGAATGTAAGCTCTTTCGTGCAGGGCCTCTAGCCTCTTGTGCTTCTCCGTAATTTACTTTCACCTACTTCTTACCCCCCACCAAGGCACCTAACACTTGGTTGCTTACGCTCTGTTGCATATCTAGGTGCTATTGTCACTTATGTATCAATGTTTACTATCCATGTCCTTTTTTACTGTAAGTCAGTTGTCAAATTATTTGTTTATGTACTTTGTAAGGCGCTGTGCAACACTTGTGGCACCATATAAATAAAGGATAATAATAATAATAATAATAATAATAATAATAATCCCTCCATTACCGCTGGCAGCTGCTTCCCCCATAGGTTTCTATGGGGGAAGCAATGCTGCCAAATTTACCAATATCCAGAATGCAATGCATTCCAGATATTGGCCCCTGCAGCTAACGCCATCTGAAGATGGCGTTAGCCGTTGTAGCCGATGGGCTACACCGCACACTATTAGCCGGTGGAGGGATCCGCCGGAATCCTCCCCGGCTATGGCGGTTGTGCATGTGCAGTCCACGGTACTGCGCAAGTGCACCGCCCCCTATAGTGGCCGGTCCCTCTCCGGAGACATCGCAGGGACGGGCTCCTTCAGAGCCCGTGTCCCAGCATGTCCCAGATGATACATCCGGCCGATCAGGGGAGTTACTGGCATGCCCTTATCGCGTTGCAAAAGCGATCAATGATAAATGGGCCCCATAGTCTACAGAGCTTATTTATGCTGAGTGACATAAACTGCAGAGCTCTTGCTGTTGGGTGGTACAGAATACAAGTCTATTATTGCTGAGTGCCACATGTGGTAGAGTTGATTGTAGTTGAGTACCACAGGCTGCATATCTGATTGTTGCTGGGTGCAAATGCCATAGCATTTAGTTTTGTTGTGTTTCACGAACAGCAGAGCTTATTTTTGCTGAGTGCCATAGTTGGTAAAACTGATTGTTGCTGAGTGTTATATGCAGCAGATCTTTTGTTGCTGAGTGCCACATGCTGCAGATCTGATTGTTGCTGAGTGTCCACGCTGCAGATCTGATTATTGTAAGTCTCATATCCCAGATCTGATTGTTGCTGAGTGTTATACGCAGCAGATCTGGTTGTTGCTGAGTGCCACAGGTTGCAGATCTGATTGTTGTTTATGCTGGCCATACACTAGTACGACCAGCATAAGATAAGATTCATCTTACGACTTCTCTTGAACTCCTCGGCAGCTGCCTGGCAGTCTGGCTGTATGATTTTGTGTTTTTTTCACACACAATCTGACGTACGATCAGTCGTCCCTATACAATGGATCGTGAGCCTCACATAAAAACATCATCCAATAGATTGTGCCTAAATTTAAATAGAGAGCTGGGCTTCACTGGGGGGTATAAAAAATGGAAGTCATTTTAGCTCTGTGCACTTCTGTTTGCTCTGTGACTAGTGAGGCTTGGTACAAAGGGCTGGAAATCAATGTTATTGACATTAATAATACTGCAGGAACAAAAATAGGCCCAAATTACATGCTGTGTTTCTTTTTTTTTGTTTTAAATACAGTTTCAAACCCATAACCCATGAGGATCCAAAACCACATCTCTAATATATACACAGGTGTATTTGATTAGGTTTTTCATGATGTATGTTAGCAATATAAGCTGTTTATGTGGTCAGCCAGTTGTATAACATGTCCCTGAGGACGGGAGTTCACCCCGAAACACTGTCGGATTAAAGGACTTTTTATCCTAACCTCGTGTGAAGTCTGCTGAGTGCCGCCTACTTCTGCTTATATATATATATATACAGACAGTGGTTGAAGTGGGAATTTTGAAGTGGGGGTATGGAAAATTTAAGGTTGTAGAGGGTGTGACCACTCAGAGGGGCGTGTCCATAAGATGCACCCCTTTTATTCGATATACAGCAGTGCACCACACTCTAGTATCCCTTAAACACATTATGCCATTCAGTAGTAGTACCCCTTTTACATTATGCACATTGAATCCCCCTCATAGGATTCACATAAAAAAACACACACATTAATAGAAAGAAAAGAAACAAACACATAGAACATAAAAAATAAAAGACATAGGCCCTCATTCAGAGCCACTCGTAAGCAGCAGCTCGTTCGCTCCGAGCGATGTTTGCCAAACTGCGCATGCGTACGGATCGTTATACGCATGCGCGAACCAGTCAGTGCGGCCGAAATTCATGTGCTCGCAAAATAGCGAATGCCTGCTAATTTGAGTGACAGGATGAGGCGTATGTGGGTGGTAACAGGGGAAGGTGCTTGAAAACGGGGAGTGGAAATCAGAACGCAGGCGTGCTTAAAGGTCAAAACGGGCGTTTTATGGGTGTGCATATTTAAAACAGCAGCATCATTGACCACGTCACTGGGTTTTTTTAGCCAGAACTGCTCGCAAAATTGTGGTAGCAAAAACCAACCACAAGAATAGCGAGCAGTTCATTCATACCCTGTTCGATGTACTCGATTAATCTAATAAATAGCGGACATGACCTAGGATGCGAGCGGCCAGGGGGCATAGTTTCCCAAAAAACGACCGCAAGTTTTGTTCGCTCGTTCAGACCTAGAGGCGTGAACAGACCGCAAACAGCGAACGGTTAATTTGAATAGCCACCACTATTTTCTGGACGAGCGAGCGCAAATAGCGACCGGCTCTGAATCAGGGCCATAGGCTTCACATGAAAAAAAACACACACGCATTGTCATCGGTAAGAAAAACACAAACACATTACCCACAGGAAAAAACACACACAGACATAGGCCACCACTGTAATAAACAAACACAGACCCCCACAGGAAAAACACACACACATATAGGCCTCCCACAGGAAAAAACACACACATATAAGCCCCCACAGGAAAAACACACACACACACATAGGGCCCCCCACATGAAACACACACACACCACACATATAGGCCCACCACAGGAAAAACACACACACAAACATACATATAGGCCCCCCATAGGAAAAACACACACACATATAGGCCCCACACAGGAAAAACACATACATACACACACACACACACATATAGGCCCCCCACAGGAAAAAACACACACACACACATATAGGCCCCCCACAGGAAAAACACACACACATATAGGCCCCCCACAGGAAAAACACACACACACACACACACACACACACACACACACACACACACACACACACACACACACACATATAGGCCCCCCACAGGAAACACACACACACACACACACACACACATATAGGCCCCCCACAGGAAACACACACACACACACATAGGCCCCCCACAGGAAACACACACACCACACATATAGGCCCCCCACAGGAAAAACACACACACACACACACACACACACACACACACACACACACACATATAGGCCCCCCACAGGAAACACACACATATAGGCCCCCCACAGGAAAAACACACACACATATAGGCCCCCCCACAGGAAACACACACACACAAACACACACACACACACACACACACACACACACACACACACACACACACACACACACACACACACATATAGGCCCCCCATAGGAAAAACACACACACATATAGGCCCCCCACAGGAAAAACACATAAAAACACATAAAATACACACACACATACATATAGGCCCCCCACAGGAAAAAAAACACACACACACACACACACACACACACACACACACACACACACACACACACACACATATAGGCCTCCCACAGGAAACACACACACACACATAGGTCCCCCACAGGAAAAACACACACACATATAGGCCCCCCACAGGAAAAACACACACACATATAGGCTCCCACAGGAAAAACACACACACATATAGGCTCCCACAGGAAAAACACACACATATAGGCCCCCCACAGGAAAAACACACACACATATAGGCCCCCCACAGGAAACACACACACACACACACACACACACACACACACACACACACACACACACACACACACACACACACACACACACACACACACACACACACACACACACACACACACACACACACACACACACCATACTTGCCAACCCTCCTTCATTGTCAGGGAGACTCCCTGAAATAGCAGTAATCTCCCTGACTCCCTGAAGAGTCTACCAATCTCCCTCATTTCACCTTATCCCCATTATGATACTGTTCTATAAAAGAAAAAACAGAGATATATACATTTCAAATGGGATAATTAGTATAATTTCCCTGCATTGGGTATAAGGCACAATGATCCCTATGGCTACATGCAGTTTCTGAAAAGTATCAGTGTGATTTCATCAACAAGTAGATCTTACTAACTGCTTTGGGGCTCATTTACATGTGGATGTAAAAATCAATTTTATGACACGCCTCTCAGATGTAGCAGTACACGCCCAGTTTAACGTACGCTTGTAGATGTTGCTTTCACAATCTCCCTGAAATGCTTTTTCAAAAGTAGGCAAGTATGACACACACACACACACACACACATACATATAGGCCCCCCACATGAAAAACACACACACATATAGGCCCCCCACAGGAAAAACACACACACATATAGGCCCCCCACAGGAAAAACACACACACATAAGCACCCTGGTTGGGATTACTCACCAGGTGCTTCTATAACAGTCAGCAGGGCTGAGGAGACGTGCTCCAGGTAGGCAGGCTGACTGCGAATATGGTGTCTGTAGGTGGCAGAGTTAGAGAGGGATCCAAAGGCAGCAGTGGAGATGAGAAGGGGAGCAGGGAGCGGAGTCCCGACCATCGATAACCAGCAACCTGAGGGAGCTAGAAGCAGCAGCAAAGTGAGGAGCAGGTGAGGTTAGGCACAGAGGGAGTGGAGATGTGGCCGGGAGCAGGGACTTCCATCCAGCGGCAACCCGCACCCCCATAGGGGCCAGGAGTAGGGGGAGGCACAAGGGGAGATGAGAAGGGGAGCAGGAGCAGTGTGCGCATTTCCGACCATCGCTGATCTGTAACTCTGCGGGAGTCGAGCAGCAGCAGCCAATTGATGAGGAGGAGGGAGCAGGGACCGGAGATCCATCCAGCCGCAGCGGCAACCCAGGAGCAGCAGTAGCGGTAGTCAAGGGCCATCCAGCCTCCAGCCAGCATAACTTCCGGTGGGACACGGCATTATACAGGATGGCTGCACTGCAAGGGCTCTGGAGTGTGTGGCTGTGTGAGTCACATATGCAGCGTTAAAGCCTCTCACCCACTGTACAGGCGCCCGCTCACTGTACAGACACTTCTGGGTCAGTGCAAATCGACAACTGTATATATATATATATATATATATATATTATATATATATATATATATATATATACATACCATACCAGCAGCAACAATTGTGAACAGGAAGCCCAGGCTCTAACCCCTTCCACTTACATGTGACAGTGTAGGGACTGTCTCAACCCACATACTGGGGTGTAGGGAGGGCGGTTCTGGTAGAGTACGAGCTTCGGACACTGAACAGATCAGAGGCTGCTGGCTGCGGCTGGAGTCTGACTCTGGCAGCTGTTTAATCGCTGACAGACTGCCAGGTGCCGGCTCCAGGTGCACTGCTTTCTTCCACAGTGTCACAGCTAAATACCCGTCCTTGATCCTGACAGTCCCCACTCTTACAGGCCATCCAACATCCCAGCAGCGGTGCAGACGTCAGGTGATGACGTGGTTATGTTGCCACTAATGAAGCATGATGACTTGAGGAGCGGCAGTGTAGATGAGGCGAAAAAGGACAGGGGAAAGAGGTAACTTATACCAGGGCAGAGAGGACAGAACAAGGCATGGATAGCTGGGGAAAAAGGGGACAATAGAAGACAGAGAGACGGGGACGAGGGGACAATACAAGATCTAGAGGCCCATTTAATAATAATTGCATTTGCAATGTGATCTGGGCATGATATTAGCGCCCATGAGCAGGGCCGTAGAGAGCCTGGGCGGGCCCGGGTAAAGGAGGGGGTGTGGCCTAATCGCAGCAAGTGTGGCCACGCCCCCTTGAAAAAAAATATTACTTTTTCAGTGCCGCAAAGCGGCGCTGCGCGCCGGGGAGGGGGGCACTATAAGCCCCCCAGCCCGGCGCTAAGCAGGGGGGGGCGCAATCAGCGTGATCGCTCCCCCCCACAGCCATAGGAGATTGCTCTGGCTGCTGCAGCAGCCGGGAGCAGTCTCACACTGCAGCCCAGCACAAGCTGTGTGCTGAGCTGCTGTGAGGGAGGGGAGGAGCGACGCCGGACCCGTGCTGTGCCGGGCCCCTCTAGCAAGCCCGGGTAAACTGTACCCGCTCCCCCCCCTCTCGGTGCCCATACCCATGAGTGCATTGCAGGATGCGATCAGATTGCCTGGATGCAATGCCTGTATGCAAGGACATGGGGCTCCGAAGGGAGAATGTCCCTGCGATGTGCTGGGAGTGATGAAACCACGGCGGCCCACATGTGCATTCACCAAGCCGGGTCAGAATCTGGAACATACATGCCGACTTTCTGGCAGCTCCTTCCGGGAGGGGGTTGCCAGGTTGGTGCAGCTGAAATGGGGGGGGCGGGGCGGACGATGCAGGGGACTTGATTTTTTGGGAGGCTCCCGACAGTCCCGGGCAGGGCTGCCATCAGAAATTGTGGGGCCCAGGACTGACAAAATGGGCAGGGCCCCCCCTCAATATCCTTCAACCCCCCTTCTCCCGCCCCCCCCATCCACAAGCCCCCTACCACCGCCAACCCCACCCCCCCCTCATAGTGTCATCAGTCATTAGTATAATATATTTTGAGTGCTGGTATCTTCTTCTGAAATATACATAAATATATATATATATATATATAATGTAAGATATAACATTATATGGATGGCACCTGGGATAAATATAGCCCAGGTGACATCTATACTATTAAGCAATACATAGCAGGGAATGGTTGGCGGTAATCATGGCGTATATAAAATACAACCTATCTAGTTCGTTTTAGTCTTTATAGAGTTTTGTCAGGAAGTGAAATGTTGAACTAGATAGGTTGTTTTTTATATGTGCCATGAGTGCCGCCCCAAATATTCCCTGCTGTGAGTGTATAAATATATATATATATATATATATACATATATATATAGACATATACATACACACACATACATATAGTATACACATTATATACATATATAAACATATATATATACATACATACACACATTCAAAGTAAAAGATCCTGGTGCCTTTAATTTAATACATTTCAATTGATAACAAAACTAAGTGCACTACTGTGTGTCTTACTTACCTTATTCATCTGTTAAGACGATCCCTTTTGAACACAGAAGAGCTGCACTGCACAGCACGTTTCTCCTCTGCAGATCATCCTCTGTGTGCTTCTTCTTCCCTGCAGCCTTTGCACTGGCCGGCCAATCACTGAAAGCCTCAGGCTGCTACATCGCTTTCTATTGGACGGCCGGCAGCATCCCTGCAGTGCACTGCGGCGCCGTGATGACGGCAGTCAGGTCAGTGTGGTGGGGGGGGGGGGCGTGCAGAGGTACTTGCCCCCAGAGATTCCCCTGTATTCAGCCATGAGGCTGAGTAATAAGTGACTTACTGGTCACTTTTTATTGTGCGGCAGCGGCGGGGGGATAGCACTGGACGCGGGCAGCCATGTGATAGGCAGACGGGCAGGCCCCCCAAGTGTCCGGGCCCGGGACTAAAGGCCCGGCAGTCCCCCCCTGATGGCGGCCCTGGTCCCGGGAGAGTAGGCAGGTATGGTCTGGAAGTAAAGTGATATGGGAGCCTGTGTCTTGGCAGCGGCCCCATAATAAGAGCCCTAAAAAAGCATCCTGATTTGCTCCAACATGAATGGAAAGGAATGCTAATTACTGTATCTGGGCTTTAGCACAAATAATACTAAATACAGTCAGGTGTATAAATATTGAGACATTGACAGAATTTTCATATTTTGGCCTCTATTCACCACCACAATGGCTTTGAAATGAAACAAACAAGATGTGCTTTAACTGCAGACTTTCAGATTTAATTTGAGAGTAATTACATCCAAATCAGGTGAACGGTGTAGGAATTACAATGGTTTCTATATGTGCCTCCCACTTTTTAAGGGGCCAAAAGTAATGGGACTATCAACTCAAAAGCTATTTCATGGGCAGGTGTGGGCTATTCCCTCATTATTTCATTATCAATTAAGCAGGTAAAAGGTCTGGAGTTGATTCTAGGTGTGACATTTGCATTTGGAATCAGTTGCTGTCGACTCTCAATATGAGATCCAAAGAGCTGTCACTATCAGTGAAGCAAGCCATCATTAGGCTGAAAAATCAAAACAAACACATCAGAGAGATAGCAAAAACATTAGGTGTGGCCAAATCAACTGTTTGGAACATTCTGAAAAAAGAAAGAATGCACCGGAGAGCTCAGCAACACCAAAAGACCCGGAAGACCACGGAAAACAAATGTGGTGGATGACAGAAGAATTATTTCCCTGGTGAAGAAAAACCCCTTCACAACAGTTGGCCAAATCAAGAACACTCTCCAGGAGGTAGGTGTATATGTGTCAAAGTCAACAATCAAGAGTAGACTTCACAAGAGTGAATATAGAGGGTTCACCAAAAGATGTAAACCATTGGTGAGCCTCAAAAACAGGAAGACCAGATTAGAGTTTGCCAAACAACATCTAAAAAAGCCATTACAGTTCTGGAACAACATCGTATGGACAGATGAGACAAAGATCAACTTGTACCAGAGTGATGGGAAGAGAAGAGTATGGAGAAGGAAAGGAACTGCTCATGATCCAAAACATACCACCTCATCAGTGAAGCATGGTGGTGGTGTCATGGCGTGGGCATGTATGGCTGCCAATGGAACTGGTTCCTTTGTATTTATTGATGATATGACTGCTGACAAAAGCAGCAGAATGAATTCTGAAGTGTTTCGGGCAATATTATATGCTCATATTCAGTCAAATGCTTCAGAACTCATTGGACGGTGCTTCACAGTGTAGATGGACAATGACCCGAAGCATACTGCAAAAGCAACCAAAGAGTTTTTTAAGGCTAAAAAGTGGAATGTTATGCAATGGCCAAGTCAATCCCCTGACCTGAATCCGATTGAGCATGCATTTCACTTGATGAAGACAAAACTGAAGGGAAAATGCCCCAAGAACAAGCAGGAACTGAAGACATTTGCAGTAGAGACCTGGCAGAGCATCACCAGGGATGAAACCCAGCGTCTGGTGATGTCTATGCATTCCAGCCCTCAGGCTGTAATTGCCAGCAAAGGATTTGCAACAAAGTATTAATAAGTGAAAGTTAGACTTAGGATTGTTTAGTTTGTCCCATTACTTTTGGCCCCTTAAAAAGTGGGAGGCACATATAGAAACCGTTGTAATTCCTCCACCGTTCACCTGATTTGGATGTAATTACCCTCAAATGAAATCTGAAAGTCTGCAGTTAAAGCATATCTTGTTTGTTTCATTTCAAAGCCATTGTGGTGGTGAACAGAGGCCAAAATATGAAAATTCTGTCAATGTCCCAATATTTATGCACCTGACTGAAGGTTCTGTGCAGTTTTCAGGTGTGAGTATGTAAACCAGTATTTGTAGCTGATTGTGTGAAATATATGTATTACGAACATACTATATTACACACAGTGGTTACTAACACAGGTCCAGCCTTTACAAGCAACGGCCACACTAAGGGGCCTATTCATGATGTTAATTATCGGGGTCTGAATGGACCCCGATAATTAACACCCTAATTCACCGCGGCCACCGAAGCAATTCAGCATTGCTCCGGCGCGGTGGCAGCTTATGTGAAATCAGCTGCCCCCGCAAGTGGCTTAACTGCTCCTTTTCAGAGCAGTGATTCTTTTCCTGTTGGAGCAGTGACAGCGGTGCGCATGCGTGACCTACAGGTCACGCATGCGCACAAGAGCCCCGACGTCCGGCGGAAGGAGCCGGACAGGGGCGGAGGAATCCGAAAGGATCCCTTCTCGCAAGCCGGACCCTCTTCCTATCGGGAAGAGCGGGCAGTGAAGAACAAGCGAGGGTATTCGCCATCTGAAGAAGGCAAATGCCCCCGCAGTCAAGCTCTGAAAACATAATATTTTTGGAGCTTGATAAATTCTGTCCCCTTACTTGTGTATGGGGACAGCGGGCCATTCCGAAAACAGAAGGTAAGTAGGAGATATCTGTGATATCTCCTGCTTCACCTTCTTAATGAATGGCCCGAATACTTAATTTTAACAATTGCAGGTGAAAATGTGCTTTTTCACCTGCTTTTGTCAAAATTAAATGATGATGAATAGGCCCCTAAGGGAGATTCGGAGTTAGGAGTAAAGAAAAAACAAGTAACTTTGCACTTTGGCAAATGTGTACTTGAAAATTACTATAGACGATACAGAAACATACATTTAGATGAAAAAAAGAATAATGCAGCACAATACAGTTTTCAAACAATTATGTAAATACACTTTCATCTTCACTTTTATTATAACAAAAAAAATTTAACAATAAAAATAAATTGCTAATGGGGCACCAACCATGGGGGCACCAACCCTATAAATTTTTTCCAGGTGAAATTGAAAAATTACAGAGCTCTTAATAAAACCTAAACAAACTAAATAAATCCGGGTCATGGCTAGTCCATAATTTGTCTTGGCATACCCTATAGCAATGGAAGATGTTAAAACCCTTGAACTCTGAATACACAGGGGCTTATCTACCCATTGGCCAGGATGGCACTCGCCAGGGATGCCAGCTGATGGGGGCGCTGCCCGATGGTGCCACCCGTGGCCATGGGGTATATATGCCCCTGAATGTGACCACCCCTGGGCAGTGTTATCCCCCAATGTAGTCTTCTGGAGAGTTGCTTTTCGACTGCTGTTGCCTGTGGTGCCAGACGGTTATCACCAGTGGGACCGCCCCCTTTGCAGACTGGAGTCTTTGTAGCCTATCCATGCGGAGTCTCTGCAGTCAATCAGGACAGCACAGAGCTCTGGACTCTGTGACACAGTGGCCGCAGCAGTGTGTTATAATAAAGGAGGGCAGGTAGAGCCTGATTTGGAAGGGGGGGAACGCAGAGGGCCGAGTACACCCTGGCCAGTGTGTCTGAGAGGGCTCCCCTGCTACAGATCAGATCTTCATTACTGATCTGATCCGAAGTGGTGTGCTGTGGCTGAAAGGAGAGGGACCCTGGGTCAGTAGTGCGGCCACGGAGCAAAATGATTGGCAGACTACCACTTTTATACCAAAGTTCCGGGTCTGACCCGGAGGTTGGAACAGGGTTCCAATCCGGATCAGCCCGGAGTGGCGCTGTTCACACTGGAGCTAGATCTGCAGTGACCTGGCTCTTCCGGCGTTGAAGTGGTCGATTTGAGATGATGTCATCTTTAAGCGCCACTGAAGCTGGCCAATCGTCTGGCATGTAGTGAGATCTAGATCATCGTGACCCGGATCGCGCCGTTTACACTGCAGGGTGGCCAGGGAACGACTGTGGCCAACCCTGCAAAATACCAGAGTTGGATCCTCTGGTCCCTAGACCCGGCTGGATCCATTTACACCGACAAAAATCCCGGGTGGATGCGCATCACCCTGGGATTTTTAGCTTGGTGTAAAAGGGATATTATTAACCTGAAAAATTAATATAGCTTTAGGTGTACATAACCTTTTTGTGTTGGAAGCCCTGTGAGTGCTGCTGCTCTACCTCTGCTACATACCTTGTCTCCCACAGAAGGCACCCGGTCATGCTGTAATTCAACTAGGGAGTGAGTGCCAGCCTCTTTTCATCATCTATCTGTCTATCTGTCTGTCTGTCTGACTTGAGTTTTATATATGGTGGGAAAGGGAGCAACTGTCTAATTTTTTTAGGTTTTCTTAAAATATAGAGGGGAGGGGTGCCAGTCCCTTACTTTGCCAGGGACGCTCAGACCCTTAGATACACCCCTGAGGAAACATAAAATAAAATACAAATGGGGCATCCCATTGAGCCTGGTAATCAACTTGAATGGCAGGGTGCTTACGTTTTGTGATCCCGGCCACTTGTCTGGCTTTTGTGAGGCTCTACAATTAGACAAACCAGATTATCTACAATCCTTTATCTGCTGGAGACACCAATGCTGACCCAAAGGGAAGTCTGTTAGTAAGGATGAAGAACAAAATTAGGTAAACATGCAGTATTGCAGGATGGAGAGGTCATGGAGGCTTTTTGAGTGGGCCGATGGATTTCAATTACTTCTTTCTCTTCAAGCACTAGGACCCCCCCGGCTTATGTTCTGACAGGCTTTTGTAGTGAGGCTCCATTGGAGTTACTTCAATATATTCACTCCAAACTGGGACTGCTGAAGTGGATAACTGTTCTCAATTGCCAATTTCTCTACCATTATCTAGTAATTATTACAGTGATTTATACACATTGATCCATGTCATTGATGGTAACTGTTAGTTTCTGTACCTTATACGATAGTTAGTTGTGCTTATATTCTTTCCTGAGGATATTTTCTTAGGATAATATCAACAATATTGATATTGTTTATATTTAAATCGACGGCACGTTTTCCCTCCTTCATAGGTTTAGTTTAATGATATGGGGAAGTTTCTGGCCATGGTAGACCATAGGGGGTATATTTACTAAAGTGCAGGTTTTTATACGTGGAGATGTCACCCATAGCAACCAATCATATTATACTCAACATTTATCGAGCACCTTCTAGAAGATAATAGCTTGAATCTGATTGGTTGCTATCGGCATCATCTCCACTTCTAAAAATCCTGCACTTTAGTAAATAAAGGGTAGATAGGCTGAAGGTGGATAGATTTTGTTCTATGTTGATCTTATGTCCTTTATTTATTGTAATATTTGTCTTTTACAGAAGTGTAGGGTGTAGCCATGGCACCTAGGAGAAAAGTATGTGATCCGGTTCCTCCGCCCCAAGTGTGCCAGGGAGTGGGCATGTCCAGCATATGGGGGTAAATTAAAGGAAAATAATTAGAGGCAACAATAATAGCTGTTCTCCATAATGAGGCCTAAGCCTGTAAGCATGGGAAAGAGTTGTTAGCTCACTGCAAAGTTGAGTTCCATCAGAGGATTAATCTACTGTAAGCAGGAGATCAGCCGTCCGAAGGACCTTGACTTTGACAATGTTTATTTGTGTATAGTAAATACTTACCTATATGCAGGGGTGTATCTAGGGATCCGAGCGCCCTTGGCAGTGTAATGGACTGGCGCCCCCTCCCCTCATAATTTCAGGCAGGGCCCCCAGTAGTAGGCCCCCCGATACAGTGCCCCCAGTAGTAGTCCCCCCTATGCAGTGCCCCCAGTAG
Source organism: Taudactylus pleione (assembly GCA_031769625.1). Classification (NCBI taxonomy): domain Eukaryota; kingdom Metazoa; phylum Chordata; class Amphibia; order Anura; family Myobatrachidae; genus Taudactylus; species Taudactylus pleione. The sequence continues at coordinate 309,990 of JAUIMM010000229.1, read as the reverse complement.
TAGTCCTCCTTTGCAGTGCCCCCAGTAGTAGCCCCCCCTATACAGTGCCCGCAGTTTCGGCCACCCCCCTATGCAGTGCCCCCAGTAGTAGTCCCCCCTATACATTGCCCCCAGTAGTAGTCCCCCCTATGCAGTGCCCCCAGTAGTAGCCCCCCCTATACAGTGCCCGCAGTTTCGGCCACCCCCCTATGCAGTGCCCCCAGTAGTAGTCCCCTATACATTGCCCCCAGTAGTAGTCCCCCCTATACAGTGCTCCCAGTAGTAATCTCCCCTATGCTGCATTGCCCCCAGTAGTAGTCCCCCCTATACAGTGCTCCCAGTAGTAATCTCCCCTATGCTGCAGTGCCCCCAGTAGTAGTCCCCCCTATACAGTGCCCCCAGTAGTAATCTCCCCTATGTGAATGCAGTTCCAACATCACTTGCAGCCTGCTTCTATTGTGCATATCACGCAGTTCCAACATCATCTGCAGTCTGCTTCCATTGTTCATAGCACTCATAACATTGGCCTGTCTCTTAGTCAATCGGCCTCAGCCCTCCGTCGACACTGCTGTGCCCTCTCCCTTGCTCCCGGCTCACTGGAGGAGAGCTCGGGGAGCCGGAAGGCAGCTTCAGGATGGTAAGAGGACACAGCAGGGAGGGATCTTTTCAGATCCCTCTGCTGTATTGGATGCTGTACGCCATCTCAGGATGGCATACAGTATCACTGTCAAGTTCCGAAAAAAAAGTATTTTTCAGAACTTGATGAATTACATAATTTCCACATCCACATACTATAGTATAGGGACTGTGGAAATTATTGGGGGACAATTATAACCAGGAGATATCAGTGATATCTCCTGCGTTACATGAATGATGAATTACCTTGGCGTTTAATTTCTACAAAAATAGGTGAAATTTTTTATTTTCACCTACTTTTGTAGAAATTAAGTGATAATGACTAGACCCCTATCTCTCAAGGCTTAGTACATAGACCCACTAGTCTCAGAATTTGATGTTTTTAGAAAATTAACAAACTATAAAATAAATTATTTAAAATCGATAGCATTAAACCTGTCTGCATCTGCCCACACTGTCCCGGGAATTATAATAAGCATTTTCCTTCAAGTGGCGTCCTCTCCAGATGAATTACTTAGATATTTCTCTTAGTAAATGTACTACAGATGTATATGGAGCTAATTTTGTCAAAATCTTGTCTAATTAGGATTGACCTTAAAAACTGTAAAAAAAAATACTGTTTTCTAAAAAATATTATACTACAGTATGTGCAGACAACTTGGAGTCATTGGTTATTGTTTAAAGAGAAGGATATACATGAGTCTCATATTTATCTATAAGCTAAAAGTAAACAGACTAGATTTTAGTAGGTGGTCTTCTTGAGTTTGCATTCCAGTACAGCTGTCTATTCTATGGTTATCTGCTTAGATAGTAGACTAATATCCCTGCCCCTTCCACCACTTCTCTCCCCTGTCTTTTCCCCTTCCCATTCCCCTTTTCTTTTTGTCTTTCCTTTGAGTGTTTTGTTAGGTTGTGTATACATTTTAAAATTGTACAGGCATGCATTTCTATGCAAATTGATTTACTGTTTTTGCTATACGGTAATTTCCTGCTGGTGCTATAACTAAAGAAAATATATATTTATATAATAAGCGAGAAAACGTGTCTATACGTTTTTTTGTCCTTTATACACGGCCAGAGTTTTGGACCTATCTCCACCAAATTCGGCATGGTGGTGTAGTTTGACCAGGATTAGGTTTTTGCCTATGTTTGAACTTCGTCAGGGCCACACACTGTCACAAAATCACTGAAAATGGGGACATCTTATATTACACAGGTTCCAATGTGACACCCACTATACGGACAGGTAATGCTAGGTGTGGTGTAATAAATTGCTTACCAAGCAACACTGCCCTGGATAGTCTTGGAATCTTCCGAAAGGTGATAATTTAGATACAGGCAATAGTGTGCAATAAAAGAGTATATTTATTCAAACAATTGCAGTCCAATCAAATGATAACTTCTACAATTAGCAATACGCTTTTAACAAGTTCAATTACAATTTGTTACACACATTTGAGTCAGAAAATTGCACTTTGATCTGTAATTTTATTATAACTGGAACTCTGGATTCTCGATCCGACTGTGGGAATAATGGATTAACAGCAAACATGCATATAATGTCACATTCAGGTATAATAGTTCAACTGATGTAATATGGCTGACCAAGAAAAAACAAAAAGGCAAAGGTGTCTAGTCCTATCTTTACATGCAAGAGATCATCTACCTATTAGTCTGTGTTTGTAAAACGTTGCCCGGGTTGAAGGATAGTTTTGCAAGATGAGACGCAGTGTCTTTTATTTATTCAAGATCCTGCACTGACACTTTTTAAACAACTTTGGTTACTTGTCTCTGGTAGTAGTGTGCACAATACAATCCACTCTGCCATACACTGTCAGATAAAAATATCTGTCTGACCGACAGACCAATTTAAAAGCAACAGATATCTTGCCCATACACTGACAGATAAAAATATCTGTCTGACCGACAGACCAATTTAGAGGCAACAGATATTTTGCCCATACACTGACAGATAAAAATATCTGTCTGACCGACAGACCAATTTAAAAGCAACAGATATCTTGCCCATACACTGACAGATAAAAATATCTGTCTGACCGACAGACCAATTTAAAAGCAACAGATATCTTGCCCATACACTGACAGATATTTGAACACAACCAACAGATTTTTCCAAACAAAAATCTGCCAGGCTCTGTCATATTTTTGTTCCCTCACAGGGGAGGGACAAAAGAATTTGCATAGTAGGCTGGCCTCCAAATGACTACAGAGGAATTGTTCTGCAGACGTGGACAAGGTGAGAGTCAGCATGCTGCTGACATGTGTCATTTTCCAATCAGAGAACATTACATTTAACCTAAGATTAAGGTGTTTCCTCCCTCCTCCGAGATAATGGACTCCAATGTTAAAAGTGTAGGCACTACAAGTGCCAGAAAGCCTTTTAAAATGTATTGTGTAAGGGCAAGCCAGAGACTAGTAATGTCACAAATACAACACATATTTTTACTGACCTTATTTATGACCACACACACAATGTAAGTTCAGTATTTAATATTTCATATAACCAGGGACGTTTTAAGAGAGTTGGAGGCCTGTGTGCAGACTCAATGCCAGCCCCCTCCTCTCTCTAGTGGTTCCATTCCAAACTAGTGAAAAAAAGCTTCTGGGGGTGCACTAAGAAGTGTTGGGGTTGCTTTTATGGTGGTGGCTTTAAACTTTTATTAAAACATCACTTTACAAACATTAAAAGATGCTAGCACCCATTTTCAGGTACCTCAAATTTCACTGGCCAACGTATTTACCCCAAGTCAGCCCACGCGGGAACTGTCAGTAGCCGGAGCCAATCAGCCGCCGCTCTACAGTCAGAGTGGCCGCTGATTGGCTCTCGGGACTGCCAGCTCCGTGAAGTCACGATAGCTGCCATTCGGGAGCTATCTGCATATACAGATGGCTGTGTTGCCTATACAGATAACTGTTTTTTTTGTTTTTAAACTGCCATGGATTACTGCGGAGACCAGCGCTGGATGTAGGTGAGTATGAAATCTTTCTTTGCAGGGCCATGTTTTTTGGATATTCTTCGTGGAGAAGGGGACCGAACATCTGGTATAGGTAAGTATGTGTGAATGGGTAGGTGTGTGTAATAAAGTTATACTGTCACGGTGTGTGTGTGTTTTGTCTTTTTTTAACTATTTATTTTACAATGAAATTACAGGTGCCGCATGTCTGCTGGCACTTGTAGTTCCACAAGTGCAAAATGGCAGCCATGCTGGCACTTGTAGTTCCACTGTAAAGTACAATAGTGTTACATTATTTGGCCCCCCTATTACCCCCATACCCACCGCTCCAGGGGTATGGGGATGAGCCCCAGGCTTCAGCGTAAGCCTGTGGTGCTTGGGAGAGGGGGGACCCTTTTTGTGGGGGTCCCCGACTCCCCCAAGATCACCGGCTTGCGCTGACCGACTTGGGGTGTAATGCTTTGGACCTGTAGCCCCGGTGATTGGGTCTCTGGGCTGTGGCATTACACCCCGGTTGGTTGGGTCTGGTGCTGGTCTCAAATATAGGGGGTACCCCACGTCATTTTTTGCCCCCTATATTTAAAACCGGTACTAGTCCCTGCAGCCTGGTGTTGGTATATAAAATACGGTGGAAGCCTACACATTTTGTTCCCCGTATTTTTAGAAACCACCACTGGCTGGCAAGCCTGGGGCTGGTTTGGCTTTTGGGGGGGGGGCCTTATGTCATTTTTGTTGTAAATTTAATTTTTTATTTTTTTACAGATTCAACTACAACGGGAATTTTCGGGAAATATTCTAGGGACCCCCCTAAAGATGTGTAGACATGGGGGATCACTATGGGTACCCCCATTTTTAACTACTGAAGGAAGTTGGGGTTTCTAATAGCCACGGCTGGAAAAAACACCTCGCAAATTTAAAAACCCAACTTTCTTTTGCAGGCAAAAACGGGGGTAGGCATAGTGATCCCCATGTCTGGACATCTGTAGGGGGGTCCCAGGCATATTTCCCGTAAATTCCCGTTTTCTGCCATAAATGGGGTCAAGGGTCATTTTTAAAAAAACAGGTGTAATTTTTACAAATCATTATAGCAAGTGAAAAAAAATGCAGAATGGGGTTTGGGGGTGTAGGCTTCTAAAAATAGCCTGTACTTTTGGTAATGTCCCCTTAAAACGAAATGTTCCAAAATAAATGTATAAAAAAAATCGGGACACCCGAAAAAAAAATAAAAAAAATATTAAGTAGTGGTACCTCACAGTATAACATCCCTTTAGGACGCCATTGTTAGGTTACCTGTTCTCCTCCACAAGCAATAGAACCCCAAGTGCCGGCAACTACCACCATACCACGTTGGCAGGACATATACTTATCACAATTCGCCCTACTGCATTTTGAATCCATTATTTCACACTGTACTCATGGATAGTACCTACAAGATTTAGACACTTATGTCAGTGGTGGGTTGAGGGTAGGAGTATTGTATTTTTCACCTTTAATTAAATAATTTTTTACTGTGTTTTTTTATCAGATGGATAAACGTCACAATCAAGCAGTTGCTCTCATTGCTGCCGCTTATATTTGTCGTTATAAAAGCTTGAAGTGCAAGAAGATTCCGAAAAAACGGAGTTGCTGGACGAAGGAATGGCTACTTAGAAGAGAACATTTCTCTCACATGCCTCTTCTACATGAAATACGTGAAAATAATCCTGATGATTATCGTAACTACTTACGTATGAATGAGCAAAGTTTCATGGAGTTGCTTCATCTTGTTACACCATTAATAGAAAAACCAGATACACTATGTCGAAAAGCCATTCCCGTGGACCAAAGACTAGTGGCAACGTTTCGCTTCTAGGCAACTGGTAGATCTTTGTAAGATTTGAAATTTACAACTGTAATTTCGGCACAAATATTGGGTCGTATTATACCTGAGACCTGTCTGGCAATAATCAAAGTTCTTAAAGGGGAATATTTTAAGGTAATATAGTTTTCAAAAATGATTAAAGTCATTTGTAATCATCAATTTTACTTTATTTGTAGATGTTTTTTTCACACCACTTTTTAAACTTTATTAACCTTTCAAAAATAGTGGCCCAAACACCAACCACATTTTACAAATAACAATGTTTAATCTTAGACCTTTGAATGGGATACATGTTAAAAAAAAACCTAAACAATTGTGGTTTGAGGGGAAGGATTGGTCGTTGGGATAGTTATTTGTAAAAAGAACATAGTGATTTTAACTTTTAAAAACTAAAAAATGTTATGTAATATTATTATGATAACCAAATTATAATTCAGCATAATGGCCATATTGCTGAGGAGAAATACTTTCTGAAGGGGAAGGGGTAGCACTATATTGCTGCCTGTGGCTATACGATGCGAGTGAAGATGATCGATTATAAACATGGTTACCCTGGAAGCTGTGTCCGTCCAGCTGAGGGTTAAAATACTGTGGTGGAGGCTGGTGTTGGTGTCTTGATGGATCAGGACATATGATAGTGTGACGACCCACTTCCCCACGCCGTCCCATAAACAGGATTTCATAAATCAGACGTTCAACATCCTCCCTGTAGCTTGGATCAATTTTCTTGAGTTTTGCAGCTACATTCACTCCAATAGCATCATACTCATCCATGGTTGTTGCCATTAAATTCTTTGCGGTGGCCAGTAAACTTTCCGCCACAGGATCACTTGGTCCACCATCATGATTTCTTTTCCGAAGTCTTCTCTGGAAACTGATGCTGCTGCGACCTTGTGAACTGGTGATGCTGGTGTTAGCTGGTTCATTTGGAATAGTTGGAGATGTCTGCGTAGGTTGGATGGTTGGGTTTGTATCTTGATTCCCTGTGTTAGTGCTTGTACTTGGTTCATCAATGTTGCTTTGGTGTAAACCTGCAGAATCCTCCATCTGAATGTGAGAGTGGTAAAAATGTAAAATGTTAAATAATGTTAATTTTCACTTTTGGATTTTAATTAAACTATTTTTTTTTTTTTTGCTAGTTCGCATCTACACCAGAAGATTGGATGGATATTGGTCAGAAATTTGAAGAACGCTGGAATTTCCCAAATTGTGGAGGAGCGATAGATGGGAAACATGTCAGAATTATCCCACCTGCCAACTCTGGTTCCTATTATTTTAATTATAAAGGTTTTTTTAGTGTGATTTTAATGGCTATTGTAGATGCTAATTATCAATTTCTGTATCTGGATATTGGTAAGAATGGGCGAGTGTCTGATGGTGGAGTTTTTGAACAGACCGCCTTTCATCGCAGACTCACCAATGATACACTTCATTTGCCTTCTGTGGAGAAAACAAAGTGTGGCCTGAATTTCGTATTTGTGGCAGATGATGCCTTTGCACTAAATAGTCATGTTCTGAAACCTTTCCCACAGAGAGGGCTTTCACAGGACAAAAGAATTTTCAACTACCGTCTCTAGAGCAAGACGTGTAGATGAAAATGCTTTTGGCATGTTGAGCAACAGGTTCCGGATATTTCATTCTGCCATTAATCTCCAGCCTGAGAAAATAGACACAGTGGTTATGGCATGTTGTTTTTTGCATAATTTTTTACAAACTAAATCTGGTCAATGTTCCCTTCAAAATATAACTGATTTTCAGACACTGTGGATTACACAGATGAAGCTGCAAGATGGACGCCACTTGAATCTGCACCACCCAAAAATGCTTGTGAGCTGGCCAAACTCAAAAGGGATAATTACCTAACATATTTCAATGGTGTGGGTGGTGTTGCTTGGCAAAATAATATCTTGCATTGATTTTTAACTACTGTAAATTCTGAATGATGCGTTTAAGGGGCAAGTTGACATTACGCATGTGTGTTGTGTTTTTTTTTAAATTAAGAAGTTTTTACACTACTAGGTTATTTGTTAATAAATTACATCATTAATGATTCTGTCTCCTGTTTTTGTAATAATAGTGTGGCATGTGTTTGTTTGCTTTTGTGTAATAAATGTTGGAAATGTACAAAAATTGTGTTGGTTAAATCAATTTTCTTTTAGGTATATATTTTTATATTTATATATTTTATATTTAAAGATTTTTTTACCAAAATCCTAAACACATATCTTCGACTGTTTTTCAAAATGTTTGTAGTTAGGTTTGAAAGGGACACATATAAACTCAATAAGGTAACCTTGTGCTGTAACACACTGGTTCACAAATTAGGTAGCGTGGCAACCTGGGGTGCCTCAGGGCACTTCCAAGGTTGCCTTAGGTTCATGGTCAAGTTCCAAAAAAATAAAAAAAAGTGTTAGAGGCAGAAACAGTACCGACAGCTGCCAAATGAAAAACATGTGGAACAAATAAAGTGCAGCCCTGTCAACGACTACCTAACTGAACCTAAGGTTGACATATAACCACAATTTACTGCATTTAGTTTTTGCAATTTTTAACAATCCAAAAATTTAACCCCAGGGGTCCCATGGATATAAAGCTGATACTCTAGGGTACCATGATTGGCCAAAGTTTGGAAAGCATTGCTACAACAGCATTATTTAGAGTACACTTACCATGTTGTCTGTGGCCGCTGCGGAATGAGACGCTGATGCTTCATCATCCTCTTCATCCAGGGTATGAAATGACTCCCTTGGCAGCTCTTGATCCAAAGCGAATGTCAAAAGGTTATAATACCACTGCCGTGGTGTGTATATCTGGTCAGTGGATGCGCCAGATCTATGTGAATCCAACCATTTATTGTGTTCCTTCTTGAACACGGTGCCTAAATTAGCTATTTTGTTTTTGACCCATGTCAGATTGGCATTATATGCCAATGCGCTTTTTTCCCGGTTCATATAACAGTCGTCCTTGCACTTCCATAGGCATGGATGTGCACGATATACAGCTATAAATTTTGTTAATAATTTTTTGGAATTTTCAGTAGCCATGATCTCTTTTAAAAAAATAAACATTTTTAGCTGTTGTACAACACTTGCACTGTAAATAGTTTGCATGACTTAATTACTCTGTCCCTGATTCAGAACCGGTTGCTCTGACAGAGCGCTCGCTCTGAATCAGGGACGGTCTTTCTTTTTTTATTAGAACGGCCTCCTGTCCGCTCGCATAGCTGTGGGTGACCACCCACAGCTATAGCGAGCGGCCATGATGATGGTCGCGATGGTCAAGACCATCGCGACCATCGGGCTTGCGACGAGACCCTTGTGGTAGGGTCTCGTTGCCGCAAGCCCCAGAGAGATTTCGGCTCTAACAGAGTGTAATTGGAACCATGTTTGGTTAACAAATAATGTGGGTCTAGATGTCCGGAAAGAAGTCTAAATTAAAAGCAATGATCCCATGTTTGGTACATTGTGAATGCACCAAACCCCTACTGCACATGTGCAGTATGGGGCCTGCATTGTAAGACTTAAGGCCTGATTCATTACGGATCACTATAGCGATCACAGCTAAGATTACGCACACAGGGCCTGATTCAGAGCAGCTCGTAAGCGGTCGCTCGTTCGCTCCAAGCGATGTTCGCACATCTGCGCATGTGTATGGGTTGTAATGCGCATGCGCCAACCAGTCAGTGCGGTCGGAAATCGTGTGCTCGCAAAATAGCGAATGCCTGCTAATTTGAGTGACAGGATGAGGCGTTTGTGGGTGGTAACAGGGGAAGGTGCTTGAAAACGGGGAGTGGAGATCCGAACGCAGGCGTGCCAAAAGGTCAAAACGGGCGTTTTAAGGGTGTGCATAATTAACAAAGCAGCGTCATCGACCACGTCACTTGGTTGTCTCTTAGCCTGAACTGCTCGCATGATTGCGGTAGGAAACTGCTACCACAAGAACAGCGAGCAGTTCATACGCCTTTCGATGTACTCGATTAATCTAATAAATAGCGGAGATGACGTAGGATGCGAGCGGCCAAGGGTTGTACAAAATAGCGAGCGCATGTTTCGTTCGATCGCTCAGACATAGAGGCATCAACAGACCGCAAAGAGCGAGCGCTCAATTTAAATAGCCAGCCCCTTTTTCTGAACAAGTGAGTGCAAATAGCGTCGGGCTCTGAATCAGGCCCACAGTCCTGCTGGGAAAATATGCTAATGGGTGCAATTGCAAAGCCAGCATAGAGACGGCCACTACTCGTATTTCACATGCGTAAAACCTGACAGAGCATCCTATACATCGGTAACATCGGCCCATCATGCAGATTTACTGCAGGCCAGACATGTTTCTGAAATTGCTAAGCTCGTTGCACGCAACAAATAGACACGCTGTGTATGCTGATGGTGGTTGGGTAATTTAGTCATGCAAAAGTAACAGCGTACAAACGGATAGGCACACCTGCGTTTCTTCAACCACTCCCCCGTCACCACCCCCAAACCCTGACGTCCCGTCCCTTGATCTGCGAAGGATTTGTATCTGCGTATGTGATCGCAGTGCCATCACAATGCTAACTCGCGCATGCGCACATGCAACATCAGCTGATAGCAGTTGCAATTGCAATCCGTATTGAATCACAACCTTATTTGGATAAATGGTTAAGAAGGGCCTATTTTGCCACCTATTACCTTAAATTTAACAGGGGATACCCGCAAATACAAGTATAACCCAAATGTTTGAAGACTCTGGAGCAGATATATGCTGCCGACCCTCCTTTTAAGTCAGCAGCTGAAGGCTCCTTATGTTTGAATGGGGGCTTCAAATGCGGTCAGCTTTTCAAAGCCACCTGGAGCTTAGTTTTCTGTCATATGTGGGTGGGGAGGGGGCGTTAGCAGCCTCCATTTCCCAAAACGGAGACGTGTCATCACCATTCGGGGGAGGGAAGAGTCAAGGATCTCCGTTGGCTAAGGGAGATTTCCAGACCTCATGGCTGTATCTTCAGGGGCCGGCTTGAGCCTATGTGTCACTCAGCAGGCCAATGGGATTGCAGATTATCCAATGCTGCGTCCTTGGACAAATGATGGTTGTACATTGTTTATGAACAACCATCATCTGCAGATCACTCGATCTGCAAATATATCTATAACGCCATGTACACACTAGATGATATGTCGTCTGATGTTGGCAGATCGGATAACATATCGGGAACATCGTCTAATGTGTACCTTCTATGTCGCTGACGATGCATGCTCCCACACATCATCAACAACATTGGCTGACGGATCTGCATGCTGGTCCGACGGGTGTCATCGTCAGCGAGGAACATGCTGCCAAATGCAGCATGGCACCCACTGCCACAACTTTGCTCTTGACATCGGCAAGTGTGTGTGCACTTGTCGATGCAAGGATCCCAGCTGGGTCCCGTTGCACGATTGGTCGGCTGGGTACGCATCGTTAAAAGTGTAACCAGCTTTAGAAATAAAAGGTAATATAACACATTTGTTACAGCACTACATTTTTAACCTTATTATTTTATAAGGTAATAAAACACATTAGGGGAGATGTATTATAGCGGCACCTAACGTTCCGCTATATCGCTTCCTGCTTCGGCTCATTGCCAAGGTAAAGCAGGAAGCACTAATGATGAGATGTAAGAACATCTCATCTGCCAAAGCGGGGGAGCGTTAACTCCCCCCTCCGGCGAACCCCACCTGAGGACACAGCGCATCAGCCTAGTGCTGTGTCTCGTCCTGGCCGGCACCACTGTGCATGCGTGGGATTTTTCAAGAATTGCGAGATCCCGCATGCAGGGACAGCACTGTCCCTGCTGTTGGGATAGGGCATCGCCAGGCTATAGCAGCCGATAGCGTCAGGAACGGTCAGGCAAACTGACCGTTCATACATGCCCCTGCCAATCGGCGATGCTACCTTGTAGATAGCAGCGCCGATAATGACAGGCGCATAGCGCCCGTCATTTACTGCGCAACCCCCCGATCATACATCGGGGAGAAGCGGTATCAGCGCACATAACGTGCGCTGATCACGCTTCAGCGCTTCTTACATCTCTAGCACTATTTGTTACTACACTAAACTCTGCACATTAATTATTAAAAATAAGATAATAAAGCACAGTGGGGTAGATGTATTATAGCGGCACTTAACGTGCCGTTATAACTCTTCCTGCTTCGCCTCTTTACCGAGGCGAAGCAGGAAGCACTAACGATGAGATGTATAAACATCTCATCGGCCGGAGAGGGGGAGCGTTAACTCCCCCCTCCGGCGCTACCCGCTAGAGACAGCAGCGCATCAGCCTAGTGCTGATGCGCTGTGTCTCTGTCCTGGCCGGCTCCAGTGAGCATGCGCGGGATCTCGCAAGTATCGCAAGATCCCCGTGTGGAGCGCTGTCCCTGCTGTGGGGATAGGCTAGCGGCAGGCTGTAGCTGTCGCAGCCGGCCAAACGGTCAGACGATCTGACCGTTCATACATAGCCCCGGCTATCGGCGCTGCTATCTTGTAGATAGCAGCGCCGATAATGACAGGGGTGCATAGCGCCCCTGTAATTTACCGCCCAGACCCCCGATCATACATCGGGGAGAAGCGGTATCAGCGCACATAACGTGCGCTGATCACGCTTCAGCGCTTCTTACATCTACCCCATTGTGCTATATTACCTAATTTCTTTAGTCATAATGTGCAAATATTAGTTCTATTATTACTGTAAAAAAGAAGTGGTTATTTGCTTTAATAATAGGGATAAGTAGGGCTTGTAGCTGTAATATTAGTTCAGTAAATGTTGAGCATGCACATTTAATTATTATAATTAAATGTGCATGCTCAACATTTACTGAACTAATATTACAGCTACAAGCCCTACTTATCCCTATTATTAGCGCTGTTTCCATTTAGAGAACAGCGTTTATTATCAACCTGCCTCACTGCCTAGACTGCAACTAACCTATCACGCCGGAAGTGTATAGCGGCTACCTGGAAGTTCGTCCTGCTCAGCGCGCAGCTCTGCAGTCGGAGGTGAGTCCATGCGCCGGCACAAAACAGGGGGAAAAGTTGGTCGCTCGGGCAGTGACCGCATACACTGCCCGATGTGGCCGACTACAAACATGCAAATATCGCATCAGTCCGACATGCTGGTCGATTCGGCATGCCGGACCGATCGATATTTTGCTCTTGGTCGCCCCAACATACAGTACAATCATCGGGGCGATCCGCGGATATCGTCAGGATCGCCACGATAATTGTATAGTGTATGGCCAGCATTACTGAGCAATATTGACAACTTGCTTGGTTGCTATGTGTAATTAAGTCACCCATTTGTTTTATTATTCCCTTTCGTTAACTTAACTTAATCCTAAACCTAGAAATAAACACACTGACACATGTATATGGAATTAAAAGGAGGTCACAGCCAGAATTTATTGATCAAATTGAAATTTTAGAATAGGTGGCAAGAAGAAAGCAGTGCTCCGAGGCCACAGCCCGATGGATACCAATACAAATAAAAAGGGGGCGGATCGCCACCCTGCACAGACTGACCGGGGGCAGTACCATCCTTCCCTAATTGGCACAGCATTGGTCCCTCCCTTGGAACAATGACCATGTCCCCCCATTTAGGCGGTGACAAACTGGCCGCTCTCAAAGGAAGAATGCTACCACAGGCACTCCTGCGCTAATAATAGGCTGCCCATGAGCACTGCTTCCCGCCAGGCTGCACCTCTACCTGTTGGGAGAAATCACAGACAAAAGCACAAACCAACAAATTAAGAATTATAGAAACCAGCTTACACGGGTGGGAGGGTGGGTGGTGTTGAATAAACTGGAAAGAGGAAGATGGCTCCCTTCCCCAGACTATTTATATGGGACCTCTAAGCCCTCCCCTAAATCCTACCATAGGCTTATACTCCTCAAGTGACGAATGCAACCCCCCCCAGCTTTAACCATTAACTTACCTAACAAAATTACATATCAAACAGGGTGCTTATCTATCCTCAAACTTATTCAAGTATTCGGATGCATTAAGTCACCCATTTGTTTTATTATTCCCTTTCGTTAACTTAACTTAATCCTAAACCTAGAAATAAACACACTGACACATGTATATGGAATTAAAAGAGGTCACAGCCAGAATTTATTGATCAAATTGAAATTTTAGAATAGGTGGCAAGAAGAAAGCAGTGCTCCGAGGCCACAGCCCGATGGATACCAATACAAATAAAAAGGGGGCGGATCGCCGCCTTGCACAGACTGACCGGGAGCAGTACCATCCTTCCCTAATTGGCACAGCATTGGTCCCTCCCTTGGAACAATGACCATGTCCCCCCTTTTAGGCAGTGACAAACTGGCCGCTCTCAAAGGAAGAATGCTACCACAGGCACTCCTGCGCTAATAATAGGCCGCCCATGAGCACTGCTTCCCGCCAAAGCCCGGTTCGCAGAACCAGGCCCGCCACCAAAACTGTGACCCTCTTAAAATGAAAGTGAAAACTGCAGAGGTCACTGGTCACCGCTCTAGCCCCGCACCCGTGAGGTGTACCCCATCGGGCCTATGAAAGCTCTTCGCCCCGTAACATAAACTTGGGTATTGTATGACGCTTCCGCCAACGCTAAATGACAAGCGTACAATGGCCATATCCGTTCAATACCCACGAACGCGCCCAAATCATTGCCTCCCAAGTGGGGCCCCAAACTTCTCCTCTGCTGCCCATGGGGCATTTAGCAGGCACTTTTGGTGCATTTCTCGTAATCCTAACCAATGCAACTTACAAAACAAATAGTTGGGTGACCCATCTGAAGATGAAAAACAGCAAAACCTCTTTGAGGGCAAAAAGCTGAAAATCCTTTCAGAATCCCTAGCGGCAGTAGGCATAAGGCCCCTGGGTTTCCCAACAAACTCGCAAGGAGCGCAACTACTTAATGCAACTTGTCCCCCTTTTAAATACGACTTCCACCGCCCTAGCTATAATATAATTCTGAAACACCCTCGCAAACTACGACCTGGACAAAGGGGGTTAGATTTAACAAGGATAACCACTGCCCACCACCTGGAGGGCGAACCTTATTAAAGCAACTGGCCCAACAGGATCTGCATGCATCTGAATAGAAACCCATCGCTCCCTGGCCAGTTAATCCATCCTAGACCCATGTAATCGGCATAAAATCAATACCGGCTTATTAACCACCTTATTTTAACATTAAACCTGATAGCGCAGAAATCTTAGTAGCAGCAACTAGCTTGCCCATTCTAAAAGCCCTAAAGTAAGCTAATGAAAATGCTAAACTCAAAAAAGGGGGGGGAGAGGGGGCGCCTAGTACTTGACCAAAGCAACCCCTTTACTGGTCCAATCAAATCCTGCAATAGGGCTGGGTTGATGGGGCTCCACGTAACACCTGTGTTAGGATGCTCCCTTGCCCACCCTCTTGGTTAGTACTCTCTTGCCCACCCTATTAAATGCCTTGGTTAATACAAATTATTTGTCATAAAATCAATACCGGTTCCATCAAACGTGCAACTTGGAAAATTATACTGGGTAACGCTGAAGATAAAGCAGCCTTGGAACGACCCCTGACATATCAGCTACAGACAAACTCTGCCATACAATCATCAATCGTCTGAAAAGCTAAAAACCTTGCCAATCGCACAAAAACCGGCGTGTAGGTCTTAATGTACTTGGTGCCAATGACTTCAGTGTGAGGCCCTTGATGCCGGCGCACCGATCCGCCAGGCATGGAAGGGGAAGGATAAACCATGTAAATTAGCCGGAGACGCAAGCAAATGAAACCTGTCCCACTGAACGATATAAGAAGTCTGCTATCTCATTAGCAACGCCCGAAACATGCCGTGCCCTAACTCAGTATTCCGTACACACATAGCAGTGTAAATGCCTAACAACCGTGAGGCCAGATCTAAGTCCGTCCTTAATTAGTGCCTGCCGATACCACACCTAAGTTATCACCAAAACAGGATTCGCCTATTGCAAAGCTTGCTGGACCGCAGTTCGACCGCCACTACAATTGAAAAAATCTCAATAAGGATGTTCCTGTCTAGGCCCTGTCCCCACAAGAAACTGGCCAAGGTTCCGCGCCACACTCCCCTTTAAATGCACCACTTAAGGAAACAGGACGCATCTACAACAGTCTAAGTTCGGACTTGGCTACGGTTGACGCGTGCAGAACTGTACTCCATTGAATTTGCGCATAAACACCAAACAACTGCGCAGAATCTCCAGTCCGCTCCAGGTGGACGCATATGAGGTGACGAGGCTTCCTACCCCCTGCTGTGGCTCCCTCTAGCTGTCTACTGAAAAACCAACCTCTATGTATGACTCTAAATGCCAAACTGAGGGGGCCCAACAGCGACTGCAACTGTACTAGCAAAAACCTTTTTCACCAAAATGAAATGCTTCTAGCAACTCCCCAAAACGCCACTCCTTCGCCATAGGCAAATGCCATAATCCTATCAATGTATCGATTTCTATGTCCAAATAAGATATGCACATAACTGAACTCTCCTTCCTGTCACTAGGCACCAGGGCTCCCATAACAACGAAACTAAGGAATTAATTAAATACTGGCAAAACTCAGGTATCTACTAGCCCCTTAACATGAAAACATCCAGGTAGCGGGACACTATGTCCTATACCCGCCTGGACACACTACTGCAAAAAGTACTAAAACACTCAAATAAAGTACATGAAATGGAAAGGCCAATCGGCCGGCATGTCAAAACAGTCATCTTAACCACGAGGCCATAAGGGCTTTCCCTCTGTCTAACGTAATAAAGCCATGCAACTCCAATCCCCCAATATTTAAAGGACTCGGGGTGAAATGGGCAGCAGTCGAAAAGCAGTTTCGATATCTACCTTAGCTAGTAGAGCTCTCGCCCGAAACATCGCACCATTTCCAGTGCATGTCTGCAAGATTGTTAAACGACGCAGTGATCTGACAGATATTTTGTATGATTGCCCAACCCTTCCCTTTGGGTAAGACTCTGTAATTCCTTCTACGACGCCCCTTAGAAGGCGATACACCAAACCCTCTAAAAAGGGGGGGGAGCAAAAGATGCCGCACCTGCGCCCCCACCTGACTTCCGCCTCCACTTTACTCCTAACGACTTCTGGATGGTCATGTGCCGCTTTCAGATTCCTCCTAGAAAACCTGGATAACTCAAACCTCGGATATCGCCCATGTCAAAGGTAACGCAAACCCAAGCCAAAACCTTGCAACAAAAAAGGCAGCTTCCTCCCAAGGGGGTTAACAACCCAACCAGCTCTTCAACAAAACCACAAAACAATCAGCGATGGTGCTTTTCGGAACACCTCCGTGCTGCATCGCGCAGCGATGGTGCTTTTCCGCACACCTCGGCTGGGAGACCAATACCGCAGAGTATGCGATATGTCTGTATCCACAGCCTGCCCTTCATGACACTGCGCGTTATTACCCGCATAGCACTACCCGCAGCTGATGCCCGCAGATCTGGGCAGGCCAGAAAGGGCTGCTTCTGACCAGCCGAGGAATCTGCGGGCGAGCTAGGCAGAGTGATCGAGCAAGCCGAACGTCGACGTCTTTGAAACCTAGTTGAAACAATGCCTGCCCCTCCTGTTGTATCTGGACTCAAGGTAGCCCGCCTGAAAAACATACATACCCGTCGCCAATTCTGGTATGAATGGAGAGCTTCCTCCGCTACTACTCGCGCTGACTTAGCCTAATCTAAAACCTTTGCGCTTCGGCCGTAAACGCCAACATAGCCACAAATTTACCCTTCTTTAAGCGCTCTCTACTTTAAACCTTAAACCCCTAAGGATGGCCGTATTCGCGCAGTGAACCATAACCCCCGCTGCTTCCAGCACCTTAGTTGCCGACACTGTGGTAGAACTCTAAGGGCTCTCCTGCTTCCTTTTAAATTTGTGCACTAAGCAATGCATGAGCTTGTGCGGCCTTTCAGATGCACTGGAAGGATCACTAGAAACATCAGTGGATGGGGAATGTGTGCTGCGTGATTGGGTTAACACCATGCTCACCGGATCCTGACGCGTAAGGACCAGCCCCTGCCTCCTGTGTGTTCGCCAACAGTCCCTCGCTGCGCGGTGCGCCCACCACGACTTGACTCGACGATATCACCATACTATCCGTCCACGGGACCTTGACGACGTGCTTGGAAGACTCCGAAAAACACAACCTGGGGGCTTGAAACAATCATAGGTGAAACCAAAGGAACAGCAGGTCCCCCCGCAGGGATGCCTGGTGTGCCAGGGACCCGGGTGGGAACGCTGGTAGTTGGGGGCGGAAGGAGAAGTGGGGGTTGTGGTGTGCGTGTTGCTTGCATGCACGCGGCTGCGGGGGGGGGGGGGGGCGGCTGCTGCGCCTGGTAGAAAGGTGAAAAAACAAATAAATCTTGGGGGGGGGGCGAACTGGTACTGGGAGGGAGGTGGTGGCTGGTGGTACATGGGCGGGGCCGGAAGTTACAGGGTGGAAAAATTGTAAGGAGGGGTTGCGTGGAGACCCTATAGCGGGAAAATAAGGGGACCAGTCAGGCTGCTGCACCCCAAATATTATTGGAGGGAGAACAGGGGGGGGTGTGCTGAGCGTCAAATGCCCGAATGCGAAGGGGTGTAAGCCCCCCTATGGGTGCCGGGGAAACTGATCCCAGGAAGTTGCTGGGTGCTGTGCCTGCTTTCCCAGTGATGTGGCACCGCGCAGGGGGGGGCACGCTATGTGGGGGGGCCTTGGGGATAAACAATAGTGGGTAGTATTGCGGGGGCAGTGCTCCCTGCCGCAGCTGTGTAAAAGTAAAATGGCCGCCGCAACCATGTGGGCGGGGCCAGCTGCCGATGCAGGGCGCGGGCTGGCCAGGTACAGCGGGGATTGAGCCGGGGAATTGTGGCCGCCTGCGCTACTCGCAGCACTGCCGGAGAGCCAAGCAGCCATGATGGGCGGGAGGGGCGCGGGGGTGCCTGGAGCCCGCTGGCCAGAAGCGGGACCCGGGCTGAGGCGGCATCGCGGCCGGAAGCAGGCCGCAACCGGTGCTTGGAAGGGGCACTGATTCACAGGTAAGGGGGATAGCAGCCTGCATCAAGCGGCGTGGGCGCGGGAGGGATCAGGACACGGGGCCTGGGCAATGTCAAGGCGGGGAGGAGAGGGGGGGGCACTGGTGGACAGCTGGGGGTGAAGGAAGGGGAGCAGGGGAGGGAAAAGAAAAGAAAAGAGGGGAACCGGTGTTTAAAGAAAAGGAGAGGAAAGAAATAGAATAAGAAAAGCAGGAGATAAAAAAGACACAGGATTGATGCAAGACGAACAGATGAAGAAGTGAATAAACAATAAAAGACAGAAATGTATAATACAATATGTATGACACTTAGCCAGCCTGGTTGTTGAATAAACTGGAAAGAGGAAGATGGCTCCCTTCCCCAGACTATTTATATGGGACCTCTAAGCCCTCCCCTAAATCCTACCATAGGCTTATACTCCTCAAGTGACGAATGCAACCCCCCCCAGCTTTAACCCTTAACTTACCTAACAAAATTACATATCAAACAGGGTGCTTATCTATCCTCAAACTTATTCAAGTATTCGGATGCATATAACACTATCTCCTTAGAAGCAGCTGTATGGTAGATGATTGGGCTCCATTAAACTTAAATGTATCAAAGTTAGTTGCACTTTCTCCTGACTATGCTTCCTGGGGCTTAGCTGAGAGCCCTGCTGCTCACTATGTACACTGGGCCTGATTCAGACCCGGTCGCGAGCGCTGAGCGCTTGCAACCGGGTCGATGGTGGCCAAGAGCGCATGCACACGATGGAGCCAGCTCCGTCGTGCGCATGCGCGAGACCCGAATAGCGACGGGCAATCCGTCGCTCCGGGTCTCGCACCAAAGGGGGCGTGCTGTCGATGTTGAGTGACAGCACGCCCCCTTTGGTGGGCGGGCCGGGGGTGGCTGCCCAGATGGAGGCGTTCCCTTATGAATGCCTTCCATCTGGGGCCGGCCCCACTGACAACACAAGTGATGTCAGTGGGAGAGCTTTCGGCTCTGAGCCGAAAGCTCTCTTTGGGTCTTGTGGCCATGAGACCCTACCACAAGGGTCTCGTCGCAAGACCGATGGTCGTGATGGTCTTGACCATCGCGACCATCATCATGGCCGCTCGCTATAGCTGTGGGTGGTCACCCCTCCCTGTGTGATTCTGAAAAGGGGTTTGGTCTCACGGAAGGGACCTTCACCCAGCACAGCACCCCTCTATCCAAGCATAGCACAGTGTCAGCACCCACCCTCACCCATCACCCCTATCCCAGCAGAGCACCCCTCTCCCAGCAGTGAGCAAAACAGTACCCCGGCCCTCTTCCAGTTACAAACTGGTCTAAGGTAGGCCGCAGCTATGTGTGATAAATGCTGGGGGCGGGGTCCAGAGCCGTGAGGTGTAACTCACTATTCCGAGCTCCGCAAAGGCCCATGGTGCAGCAGCTCTCCAGCGACCATTTACCTTTAGTCCTGAATGAGCCCATGTCCAGAGATGGCCCAGCGCTAACCACTAGACGCCTTCCAGGTGCCCCACCCCCCAAACTGCAGCTGGCTGTTCCGCTGCTGCCTGCTCACTGTTTCCTGCTACCAGGCCCGATTGAAGCTTTCAGGCGAACTCCGATTGTGGACGCTGCGCAGTGGCAATAGCATCTGCCAGAGTCTCTACCTAGCCGGCAGCAGGTGCCCCAGCCGTGCCTGCACCAAACTTCCACAGGCCCTAGGTGGGCTTGGATGCCCCTTGGCATTCCAAAAGCCCTAGGCATTTGCTTAGTTTGTCTATGCTTATGGCCTGCTCTGCCCATTCCAGTCGTGGAATGGTCTTCTCTGTAACCAGTTGTAATTTTAAGGGATGAAAATATGGCACCTGTTCATAAATTGCTCTAAATACAGTGTTAAAATTTTGTGAACTAAATTAAAAGGGTCACCTCTGATGACAGCACAACTATCGCCGCAGTAGTCCCTGTCGGAGAACAACAAAATGTTCCCTAAGCAAAGCTGCCCAGAAAATATTCTATAATGAAATTGTGGTGGTAATTGATTGAACATCTCTATAATGGTCTGTTCAGTGGGCGTGTTATGGGAGTGTCAATGCAGGAGGCTACATTCAGAGACGCAAAGCCGAAGGCATAGGAGGTCATGGTCAGACTGCATCTAGCATAGGGCTGGTGCAAGTTTCAATTATTACGGCCCATAGTGGTGTATACGGGCATACCAATTATTATTACAGTGAAAAGCGGGCGTCTCCGTCCTTGCACATTTGGGCACACGGAAGGAGTTTGTATGTTCAATTGCATAAAGTTGCTTCTGCGTCAGACTCAGAACCAGGACCAAGCATTTGCCTACTTATCCGAAGATTTGGTAATGGCTAATGAATATTAGCAATGCATATGTAATGTCGTACTCTGTTAAATACTGAATGGGGTATTCCAGCTTTACAAGGGCTCCCTCTTTAGATGTTTCCCTTACATGAAGCATTTACTTGGAACCAGGGGCATCGGAACGATTTTATGTTGGGGGAGCAAAATGAAAATCATTCCGGTGGCCCCCCTCCCCTCCATCTTACCTAAGGGGCGTCCGTGGACTGTCAGGGGAAAGGACGTGTAATGTGCTGTGTTTTATCTTAAAGACAGCACATTACACCTCCTCCGTGGCTGCCGCTCCTTTGAAATGTTGGGGGGGGGGGGCGGGAGCCCCACTAGGTGTATTGCATGGAGCTGGGATGTGTTATGTTCTGGGTTGTTTGTGGACCCAGAGTGGTAGCAGGAGCGATCACAGAAGCAGATTTGAAAATAAAACTAAGATTTTTAATAAGTGCTTGAGTAGACATATAATGTGGCAGTAAATAAAAGTCCAGGAATATATAAATGTGCACAAGAGTTCTGTGTTGGGAGTAAAAGGGTTAATGTCCAAGTAGAAACAATTAGAGCTGTCCAGGTGTGCAGGTAGTGAAAATGAAAATAATCAAACCAGGTATGCAGGTAGTGAACTGAAAATAATCAAGCCAGATATGCAGGTAGTGAACTGAAAATAATCAAGCCAGGTATGCAGGTAGTGAACTGAAGCGCAGGATGTCAGCAGGCTCAGGCACTCAGGTATGGTCAAGGGTGATGGAGGAAGCGGGGTAGACCAGTGGGAGCTATGAGCTGACAGGCAGACTGGCAGACAGCGAATTCACAGGAACAGGAAAGCACAGAGAACTCCCTCTCAGTTAGGCTGAGATACACGTTGCACTGGCAAAAATAAAAGGCACTGACCCTTCCTAAATACCCCATGCCGTGCTGTTACTGGCCGGAGGGAACATGTGACAGGATTGGCCAGCCGCATCACATGGCCAGAAGGCAAGATGGCGTCACCCATGCCAAATGGAATGGAGATGCCGCCAGGCCTTACCAGCGCAGAGTGACAACAGGCCCGCACAACAACGCGCGCAGCCAAAGCCCCCCGCCAGACACCAGCTCCGCCACCAGACAGCCCGCGCCACAATTACCTCACAGGTAACACTCGCCTAGCGCCATGCTGAAATACCCTGGCCGTGACAGTACCCCCCCCTTTTGGGGTGGCCTCAGGACACTCACCAGGCTTCTCCAGATGGGCAGAACGGAATCTCCTGATGAGCGTGGGAGCATGGACATCACGAGCATCGGTCCAGCAAATACTGTAGATGACCTCTGCGTAGACGAGAGTCCAAGATCTGGGCGACCTCAAACTCAACTCCTCTCTCCGTCTGGACTCGAGGAGAAGCAGGTAGAGCACTATGGAATTTATTCAGGACCAGGTGCTTCAATAAGGAAATATGGAAGGAATTAGGGATTTTTAGGTATGGGGGTAACTGTAGACGATAGGCCACTGGATTAATGACTTCTGTTATGGAGAAGGGACCAATGAAGCGTGGTGCAAATTTCATAGAAGGAACCCTCAGACGAAGATTCCGGGTGGATAACCAGACCTGGCTTCCAACTTGCATGCGTGGAACTATTCTACGCTTTCTATCGGCCTGGGTCTTATAGCGAGAGGATGCCTTCAACAAATCAGACCGTACTTGAGTCCAGATGGCAGCAAAATTCTGCACCGTGTCCTCCACGGCCGGAACATCGAAAACAGGCAGGCTTCGGAATTCGGGAACACGAGGATGAAGGCCATATACAACCTGAAATGGCATTTGGTTAGTTTACGAGTGGTAGGAAGCATTATGTGCAAACTCAGCCCACGGCAGCAAGGCAGCCCAATTGTCCTGGGAAGATGACATAAAAATTCTTAAGAAAGTCTCTAGATCTTTATTAACTCTCTCAGTGGAGCTGTTGCTTTGTGGATGGTAGGCCGTGGAAAAGTTTAACTTCACTTGAAGAACAGAACACAAAGCCCTTCAGAGTTTTGCAGTAAACTGCACACCACAGTCAGAGACAATTTCAGCAGGAAGGTCATGTAGACGAAATATGTGTTGGACAAACAACTGTGCCAGGTCAGAGGCAAAGGTAACTTCTTCAACGGTATATAGTGGACCATCTTAGAAAATCGGTCTATTACAACCCAGATAGTGTTGAAACCTTGAGAGACCGGCAGGTCTGTGACGAAATCCATGGAGAGATGCGTCCATGGACGTGATGGAAGCAATTCCCCAGCTGGAGCTTGTCGTGATGATTTATGCTGGGTACAGGAGGAGCAGGAAGAGATGAACTCCATTATATCTGCCTTCATAGAAGGCCACCAATAGTGTCTTTTCAGGAACTCCAAGGTCTTCCGAGTGCCTGAGTGCCCTGCGAAGCGAGAGGAATGTGCCCAAGTGAGAAGCTGCTTCCTTAATTCCGGGGCCACAAATGATTTTCCCGTAGGAGGCTGAAGTTGTAATGCGGCGAAAACTCTTGATTCCAAGACAGGGGTATTGCTTTGATTTTCAGATTGATCATCACAGAGGAGAGATCTCGATAGGGCATCAGCCTTCTGATTAAGTGCTCCAGACCGGAAGGTCAGGGTGAACTGAAACCTGGCAAAGAATATTGCCCAGCGGGCCAAACGAGGACTCACACGTTGGAGGTTTTTGAGAAATAGGAGATTTCTATGGTCCGTAAATACAGTAAATGGAAACTTGGTGCCTTCTAGCAAATATCTCCATTCCTTCAATGCCAACTTTACAGCTAGTAGTTCTTGCTCACCTATGGCGTAGTTCCTTTCGGGAGGTGAGAATTTTTTAGAAAAGAACCCACACGGGTGGACTCAGTTGTCCTCATAACGTTGAGACAAGACTGCTCCCACAGCTTCAGATGATGCGTCTACTTCCAACAAAAAAGGCCTGTCCAGATCTGGTTGTCGAAGAACTGGTGCTGAGATAAAGGCCTGTTTTAGAAGATGAAAGGCAGACTCAGCCTCAGGTGACCATTGGGCAGGATTAGCACCTTTGCGGGTCAAGGCTGTAATGGGAGCCAGCAGTGTAGAAAATCCCTTAATGAAGCGTCTATAATAATTGGCGAAGCCCAACAATCTCTGGATGGCCTTCAGTGTTTGAGGTTGGGTCCAATCCAGAATTGCTTGTACCTTCTTGGGGTCCATTTCTAAACTGGAGCCAGATATTACATAGCCGAGAAAAGGTACACTGGGCACTCCAAAGACGCACTTCTCTAGTTTGCAGTAAAGGTGGTTTTCTCTCAAACGGGTCAGAACTTCTTTAACATGTTCTTGATGTTTAGCCACAGAGGGTGAAAAAATCAGTATGTCATCCAGATAGACAACAACCGAAACATATAACAGATCCCGGAAAATCTCATTAACGAAACTTTGAAAGACAGCAGGGGTGTTACACAATCCAAAAGGCATTACTAAATACTCAAAATGTCCATCTCTGGTATTAAAAGCGGTCTTCCATTCATCGCCAGCTTGGATACGAAAGAGGTTGTAAGCCCCTCTCAGATCTAATTTAGAACAAATGACAGAGCCCTTGACCATATCAAACAACTCAGTAATCAGGGGAAGAGGGTATCGATTCTTTACAGTAATGTCATTAAGGCATCGATAATCGATACATGGTCTTAGACCACCGTCCTTCTTGCCAATG
The DNA here is from genome assembly GCA_031769625.1 of Taudactylus pleione. Classification (NCBI taxonomy): domain Eukaryota; kingdom Metazoa; phylum Chordata; class Amphibia; order Anura; family Myobatrachidae; genus Taudactylus; species Taudactylus pleione. Next base: position 285,495 of record JAUIMM010000229.1, on the reverse strand, counting down.
AAGAAAAACCCAGCTCCGGCAGGTGAAGTAGAGGGGCGAATGAACCCCTTTGCCAGGATGTCCCGGATGTACTCGGTCATGGCTTGAGTCTCAGGCAAGGACAGCGGATAGGTACGACCACGAGGTGGTATCTTATCAGGTATCAATTCAATTGGACAGTCCCATTCCCTATGAGGGGGTAAGATATTTGCTTGTTGTTCAGAGAAAACGTCGGCGAACATCTGATATTCCTTGGGAATGGCAGAAGAAACTAATGGAACTGTCTTTCTCACAGGTCGAATTTTGGAAGACAGGATTTCTGACAGTCCATACCCCATAACAGAATCTGCATAGAACTCCAATCAATCCTGGGATTATGTTAACGTAACCAGGGTAGACCAAGAACAATTTCTTGAGAGGCCTCTGATATCACCAGGAATTTTAAGGACTCAGAATGAAGTGCCCCAATTCGGACCAATACTGGTTGAGTCTCTTTGGTGACTATTCCGTTAGTTAGAGGGCGTCCGTCTATAGAGTTCAGAGAGATGGCATGGTTGAGAGACAAACAAGGAATTTGAAATTTATCTATGAAACTAGACGTTATGAAATTTCCGGCTGCTCCCGAGTCGAGTAGAGCAGCAGCAAAGACAGGTTTGGGTTTAAGATCCAAGGCTAGGGTAATTGTGAAATCTTCAATTTTTGGAGATGGGTTCATAACTCCTAACTTGATGTCTCCAGGGTCAGTTAGGATTTGGCATTTCCCGGTTTACGGGGGCAGGAGATCAGCAGGTGACCGGACTCTCCGCAGTACAGACAGAGGTTCTTTTGCATTCTTCTCTGATGTTCTTCTTTGGAGAGGTGTGTATGATTCACCTGCATAGGCTCCTCTTCAGTAGGAGAAGGAGTGGGACTGGTAGAAATGGAGGGAGTAAATGACCTTTGCCGGTCAGTTCTGTTTTTTCAGCCTGACGTTCCCTGAAACGTAGGTCAACTTTGATACACAACTAAATCATGTCGTTCAGATTAGTAGGATGCACTCGAGTGACTAGATCATCCTTTAGTCAGTCTGACAACCCATGCCAGAAGGCCGAGGTGAGGGCTTCCTCATTCCATTTGAGCTCTGATGCAAAAATATTAAATTGCACGGCATATTGACTGACAGGACGGACCCCTTGTCTCAGTGTCATGATGTTTGATGATGCTGATACAGTATGCCCAGGTTCATCGAAAATCCTCCTGAAGGATGACACAAAGCCTGCATAATTATCCAGCAGCGGATCTGAGCGCTCCCAGAGTGGGGAAGCCCTTTCCAAGGCCTGGCCGGATAACAGAGAGACTATATAAGCCACTTTAGTTCTTGCAGTTAGAAAGTTGTCAGGCTGCAGGGTAAAATGTATGTCACACTGATTTAGGAATCCTCGGCAGAGTTTAGGATTGCCGTCAAATTTATTTGGTAAAGGAAGATGTAAGCGGGGAGAAGATCTGCCTCCTGTATTCCCAGACGCTGATGCGGATGTAGATGCTGGTACTTCAGGGGTAGAAAAGGAAGTTTGCAAACTATCCTGTCGCTTGGACATCTCTTGCAGAAATTGAGCCATCTGATGCTGCATGTTTTCCAGATTTTCTAAACGACCAGAAATGCACCAGAACAAATCCACTACTGACTCCTGATACGTGGCCGGCTCCATGGGGCCAGTGCAAACTGTTATGTTCTGGGTTGTTTGTGGACCCGGGGTGGTAGCAGGAGCGATCACAGAAGCAGATTTGAAAATAAAACTAAGATTTTTAATAAGTGCTTGAGTAGACATATAATGTGGCAGTAAATAAATGTCCAGGAATATATAAATGTGCACAAGAGTTCTGTGGTGGGAGTAAAAGGGTTAATGTCCAAGTAGAAACAATTAGAGCTGTCCAGGTGTGCAGGTAGTGAAACTGAAAATAATCAAACCAGGTATGCAGGTAGTGAACTGTAAATAATCGAGCCAGGTATGCAGGTAGTGAACTGAAGCGCAGGATGTCAGCAGGCTCAGGCACTCAGGTATGGGCAAGGGTGATGGAGGAAGCGGGGTAGTCCAGTGGGAGCTAGGAGCTGACAGGCAGACAGCGAATTAACAGGAACAGGAAAGCACAGAGCACTCCCTCTCAGCTAGGCTGAGATACACGTTGCACTGGCAAAGAAGGAAGGCACTGACCCTTCCTAAATACCCCATGCCGTGCTGTTACTGGCCGGAGGGAACATGTGACTCACCAGGATTGGCCAGCCGCAGAAGGCAAGATGGCGGCGCCCATGCCAAACGGAATGGAGACGCCACCAGGCCTTACCAGCGCAGAGTGACAACAGGCCCGCACAATAATGTGCGCAGCCAAAGCCCCCCGCCAGACACCAGCTCTGCCACCAGACAGCCCGCGCCACAATGACCTCACAGGTAACACTCGCCTAGCGCCATGCTGAAATACCCTGGCCGTGACAGGATGTGTGCAGTTGGTGGTTGTGATGAAGCCGTACTAGATGCGGATTTGGCTGAATAAAAAAGTAATGTACCGCTTGATATCCCACCAGAGGTCAGCCAATGGAGTAAGTAACAAGGGAAGGTGATAACTCTGTAGACATGGCAATACTGGATGCCTCTAACTGAGCCAGGAATGTACACTCAGCACTTGGAAGCCGGACTGAATGCATGAATATAGATGGCTGGCCGGGAGCCAGACCGGAATCCCAGCTAGGCCCTGTCAGGGATGAGAACCAGGATTTGTAGTAGTCTGAAGCCAGGAACTGAATCAGGAATAGTAGTAACTGTATCAGGTAACCAAACCACTAGGAACATACAGCACAACAAACAGGAATTGCAGGAGCTGCATCAGGAAACAAAACCAGGACCATACAGCACAGGAATGCTACACTGGGAGCAAATGCTATCTCTGGCAGAGGTGGGGTGTCAGGATAGAGCTTAAATATCAGACACAGCCAATCAGCACTACCAGGAAACCACCCCTACACAGCAGCTCAATTTAATTAAAAGCAAGTTCCCACATGTAGGATAATACCATAGCAGAAACTGCCATTATTCACTCACACCACCAACGCAGTAAGGAATACACACAAATGGTGAAAATCATACCATGTTATTATTGTTCAGTTCCATAAATCTAATTTGCCGATGACTGCATATAAATGTGGAGTCTATGGGTGGCCACAGTGTTGGCCCTTTGCAGTGTGGCTGTTCAGCTCATACAACCAAATCCTCCCAATGTCTGTCTAAAGTGGATTCAGATTTAGGTTGTTCAGTAATGGGTTGAATGACCAGATTTGCTTTGTGTGGGCACCATTACAATTGTACTACAGTGGGGAGTGTTGGAAGTGCAGTGAAGGTTATGTGTGGGAATTGCTGGAAAGAGCACACTTTATTCTCAGCTAGTTTAATCAGCTATTCTAGGTTGGCCAGTCTTATCTTACCTGTGTACACAGGTGCACAATAGCACTAAAGCCAGTCTATGGAGTTTGTTCTTTGATAGCCCGATACAGCTAGTCACAGGAATAATGTGAATTTAGATAAACCACTAGCCATTAAAGGGAAATCTTTTATTTATTGGTAGAAATGTCTTTCATTTATTTTACTGTAAATGTTTTTCATCAGGGGTGCCAAGAAAATTATTGAATGCCATTGTAGTGCCATGAGTGTGTCGTTTCTAATGGATCTCTTGGACCTTGCATGGATCTGGTATGTAATTGCCGATGGTATGATGGTGACAGCGGCTGGCGAACAGTCAGTGGGCGGCACAGGTTTCCGCTTGCAGACTCACCAGCCCCCATATTGGTTGAACGGAATGTCACATTAGCATAAGGTAATAAATCACACTATAGCATCTTCCAGCAACTACAGTCACTTTACATGCAACTCAGAATCAGCTGCTTAATAAGATATAAGGGTGGAGTGGCTGCAATTTTAAGGGCACCTGTTGCAAGGAAGGCATAGCCATTTCCTCTTTACAAAAGGAAAAGGACTTTGTACGGGATGTATTCAGCAGCCCGGCGTGCAGGATGCCGACGGTCTAAATACCTGTGCTGGAAACCTGACAGCGTCGGGATCCCGGCTCCAAAATCCTGACCGCTGGCATCCCAAAGGTAAGTATTGGGGGCTAAGGTTAGGCACTAGAGGGAAGCTTAGGTTCAGGCATCGGGGCGGGATGGTTAGGGCAGTGGCAGAGTTTAGCGTTAGTAGTACATACCTAGGGGTGTCAGGATTCTGACTGTCGGGATGCCGCTGTCAGTATTCTGACCGGCGGTTTTCCACCCACCAGGATCCCAAACCCAACCCCTTTGTACCAGCTTTAGCTAGCGGACACTTTCTCATATACTCTTAGTGGAAATGATTTAGGGCCTGATTCAGAGCCGCTCGTAAGCGGCCACTCGTTCGCTCCGAGCGATGTTTGCCCAACTGCGCATGCGTACGGATCGTTATACGCATGCGTGAACCAGTCAGTGCGGTCGAAATTCACGTGCTCGCAAAATAGCGAATGCCTGACAATTTGAGTGACAGAATGAGGCGTATGTGGGTGGTAACAGGGGAAGGTGCTTGAAAACGGGGAGTGGAGATCCGAACACAGGCGCGCTTAAAGGTCAAAACGGGCGTTTTATGGGTGTGCATAATTAAAACAGCAGCGTCATTGACCACGTCACTGGGTTATTTTATAGCCTGAACGGCTCGCAAGATTGTGGTAGCAAAAACCAACCACAAGAATAGCGAGCAGTTCATACGCTGGTCGATGTAATCGATTAATCTAATAAATAGCGGACATGACGTAGGATGCGAGCGGCCAGGGGGCAAATTTTTCCAAAAAACGACCGCAAGTTTTGTTTGCTCGTTCAGACCTAGAGGCGTGAACAGACCGCAAAGAGCGAACGGTTCATTAGAATAGCCACCCCTATTTTCTGGGCAAGCGAGCGCTAATTGCGTCCGGCTCTGAATCAGGCCCTTAGTTCCAATCAGTTGCATGGTGGTGAATCACATTTCTTGGCTCTAAAGGGGAAGCAACTTGGATCTTTGCTGTAGCATTAGCATGTTTGCACAGAGCACTGTGTGAGAGGTTTCCTCCGCTTCACATTAAGATGAACTTCCAAGAGTATATCGCAGGTTTGCATCTAGCCAAACCCCTGAAAATTCAAGGTCCTTTGAGCTGTACATCCTGCACGCTTTGTAAATGAGTTCTATTGTGCAGCATAAAAGAATGCATGGGATGCAGTACTATCGTTTATGTCACTGTTGCAGTCTCTTTATTACAGTAAGCATTTGGATGGCGGTTAAAGCTCTTCAAACTCAGTAGTGGAAATAGTGGCACCTGTGTGGAGAGCCGTGCTGGGATCAAGTGGCTGATCCCAGCATCGGCACAAGAAGAGGAGATGTGTCCCCTGCGGGACACATCAGCGTCCGGCGCTGGGATGCTATTTCTGCTCCCAGCGTCGGGGAAGCAGTGGCGGCAGGTAGCCGGCACTGGGACAGAGTATCTGTTCCCTGCGCCGGTCAAACGTCGGGCGCGGCGCTTTGTACTTGGCTCCAGGTGTGGGCTTATTTGAGCCCGCCGCCAGGCAGCCTGGTTACAGAGGCAGGTGTATGGCTCTGGCTGCAAGCCGAACATGGCTCGCGGGCCAGCAGCCAATAGGAGGCAGACGCGATGAGCCAATCGCGGCTCGCCGTGTCATAGCCCCGCCCACTCGCGGCGTCTTGTATTAGACGCCCCTGTGCAGGAAGAGGGAGTTCGGCAGAGAGGGAGGAGAGAAGACCTCCCAAAGAGAGCGTTGCAGCAGCAGGTCCAGCGGCTGCGGAATAGGCCAGTAGACGCTGCTGTCAAGAAAGAAGACAGGCGGTGCCGGCTGGAAGAAGAGAAGAAGAGGTGGCGCCACTGGCCAGGACGGGCCAGCGGCCGAAGAATGCGGCTGAGGACTGGAGAGGACTGCGTGGGAGGAAAGTAAAAGAGCTAACAAACTCCCCCCCGCAGCCTCTTCCAACGGAGCAGTTAGGCCCTCTCTGAGGCCTACCATTTACCCCCTCCCTAGGACACCAGGGTTGTCAGGCACTAGGCCCGTGAGGGCATTGTCAGGCACTAGGACCGTGGGTAAATAGGCGGGCACAAGGCCCGGGCTCAGTAGCGGGCATTAGGCCCAATAAAAGGATTGACCCTTAATTAGGTGTGAGTGACCTGGGTACTAGGCCCAGGTCACTATTGATAAAAGTAGGTGGGCAGCCTGCCCGAGCCACCCAAACTATAAAGTGGTGCAGGGCATTAGGCCCAGTCCACTACCAGAGCCCATCATTAGGCAGGCCCATAGGCCTGAGCCACAATATAGAAAGGGGACTCTGGGCAGTAGGCCCAAGTCCCTCCTATGCCCTGTATTAGGCAGGCTTAAACACCTGAGCCGCTGGTAAGACCTTGGGCTTTAGGCCCAGAGCCCTGAGCCCATTAAGAGTGTACCACTGATATAGAAAGGCAGCCCCTGTGTAAATGATTAGAGGTGTGAGCAGTTGTGGAGAGCTGTCAGGCTCCCACCAATAAGGTAGTGTTTCCCCAGTCACTAAGAAGAGGAACTGGCCAGCTCTGGATAGGTAGGTAGCAGGCATTTAAAGGGACAGCACCGTGTTTTGCTCTTGTGTACTTATAGTCTGTGATTGTTGTTCCGTGCAGGGTAAAAGTTTAGTTATTGTTATACATGTCGCACTACACACACTGTAGGTTGAGGGCAATGTTGACTTAGTATGTGTAATTGCGTGACATAGGTTTAGGCCCTGCACGGCTGTGTTGTGTATCTCCTTACAGGGACCTGTAGGCGAGTGAGTGGACGAAGAGCAAGAGTGGACACGGTGAGAAATATCTGTGTGTACTGTCTCTCCCTATTTGTTTGTCACTACCTATCCCTCCTTCCTTCTGGGTGGACAGTAAACCTTGCATCCCGGTGCAAGGACGGGTCTTCACCTGGTGCGTGAGTACCAATAGGTGAAAACTCGTGATCTGAGGCCAAAAGTGCCAGTGATGATCTTCACTTAAAACCTGAATTTATCCCTCAGTTCGGTAGGGCGTGTCGGTCGACGTGAGGAAGGACGGTACTCACATCGTCTCCTTCCTCCTAGCAATCGTAGCCTCTGTCACTGGCATTACCCCTTTAAAGTGTGTTTTTGAAAAACCTCCGTACAATTCCTTTCTATTTGATTAGAGCAAACCTGTAGTAACCAATAAGCGACTAGTGCTCATTAATCTAGTAAAAGCTCCACTGATGAAAACATATTTCAAGAGAAATAATCACCAAGGGGAGAATATAGAGAAGAAATTAGTATATAAATCATAACTTTCCTTCATCCTATGATCTGACGAAACAGCACAGTTGTGTGACTTATTGGAAGAGGCCAATTTAAAGGCTGAGCCAATAATAAGAAATTAATTTATCAATTCCCTAAGAACCAGTGAGATAATCTAAGGAGAATATACGGAAAGGCCAAGTCACCCAACCGGAGCTCCAAGTTACCCAATCTGTATCAATTTGGCTACAAATGTTAGTGACCACATTGGATTGATCTAGATGATGCTTGAAATCCAGGCTGCGTGATTGGATTAAATGAGGCCTTGTTTATAATATGCTCAATGTTAACCACACATACAGACAGATCATGATCAGCTGACCAGATTTTAAGCCTGTCCCTGCTGATCAATCACAATCAGATGTTGCTTGGGTCTGCTGGTCATTTGCTGGTCCACATGTTTAGACATTTGAGGGTAGTTTGGTCCAAGATGACTGAATTTCAATGTGAAGAGCTTGTTTCTCAGTGATGTCATTAGTTCCTTGTGAGGTGATTAGCTGCATTCTCATGGTTATGATGATGTTTTACCCTGTGCTGGGTGCATCTGATGTGTACTTTACAACTTTGCACAGGTCTAATCATTAATTGATTAATATAATAAACGCTATCCGGCTATGTTATTATTGTTTTCTTTTATCACTCTGGGAATTTCATTGCACCATAAAAACTGGGAACTTTAATTGACTTCTCACACTCCCAACAAAAACTGCAATGGTATGTTCAATTCTCATGCCTACGGATTATAAGGCCAATAACATTTGTCTCCTTGTATTATTTCCATCCCACAATCAGTAGAACAGTGTAGTTCCAAACGCTCCTTCCCAGAGCTGTAACTAGACTCTTTAGTGCCCTATGCCAGAGAGAGCATTGGCGCCCCCCATTTTTTAAATAGGGACATAAGATAGTGCACCTGAAAAAGGGCCATGTCTTCATGGGGAAGGGCCAGGGAAGAGATAGGGGTACTTCTGGGGCAGCAAGTGATGCTGGGGATAAAAGAGGAAGCTACAATAAACAGGAAAATTTACAGGCCTGAACAGCGCCCCCTGCCCTGCGATGCCCTGTGCAATGGCACAGGCCGCACTACCCTAGTTAAGGCCCTGCTCCTTCCTTTACTCTTCCTGTAATGTGGCCACACCAGGGGCAGAACTATGGGAGACAATGGAGGCACCTGCCGCCGGGCTCCAGCACTGAAGAGGCACCTCCTCCATTGTCTACAAAATATTCATCCCGCTTAGGGCTGTAACTATGTACCCGGAGTGTACCGTCATGACCGCCCAATACATGGCACCCCTTCCCGGCACCTGAGAAGCCACCATACACTAGTGGAGAGCTCCAGGTCAGCCCATCAGCTGCTGCCTTCGTCTATCTATAGCATATTTGCATGAGAATTACAGTGTCAGCAGCTGTGACGGGGGGGGGACCAAATTATAACTTGCCTCCGGCCGTCTGGGATGAATTTACGCCACTGGGCCACACAGATTGGTTTGGATTGGACAGGCACCACTGTTTAGCACTGTCTACCAAATTACAACAATTAATTCCATACATATAAGTTATCACACAGTATTAAATTATTCTTCTGACCAAAGGGATAATTAGGAAAGCCCTCTTATTTACTAAAGAGGAAATGTATCAAGCCTTGCAGGGAGATTAAGTGGGGTACTTGCCCAAACCAACCGATTAGCTACTAGCTGTAATCTATCTAGCACAGTCTATGAAGTGATAGTTATACTCCTTTCAGACATAAAATCCCAGCTTCAACCCGGCTTGGACCTGGGACACTGAGCACGGTTTGGACGCAGCACAGAATTGGACTGAGAATTACAGGGGGGACACAAAGCCCACACAACTATATAGCTGAAAGCGGTTACATAGAAAGTCGCACAGCCGCTCACACAGGAGGTCATACTGAGATGGGAAAACTTCCCCTACTATAGAAGGGCTGGAGCAAGTTTCAAGTTGGTGCATCCGATGGTGGCATCTATAGACTCACCGGAGAAGAAGCTGCAAGTGGGTCATTCAATTCTTTACAAGTCGGAGGCAGCATTAACATAAATAGATGCAATTGCGCCAAAAGAGGCAGCCAAGTCCATGTCTGCGTCCATCTCTGAATCAGGCCTTGAATATGCAGAATAAAGTAATATATCCAGTGCTTCTAATGTCCCTCCGGCGCCCCTCTCAGACATTGACCTGTGAAGCAGTCTGCTACTGATTCTCCATGTCAGTCAGTAGGAGATGTTTACCGTGGTGGCTCCAGAGGTGAGGCTGCAGTGCAGTCCAAAATTCAGTTAAGGGAGACACACCAACTGCCAGTGATGTTTGGCAGCGTTTGGGGTGGCAGTTGGTGTGGCTCCGCTATTTGAATATTGGACTGCGCTGCAGCCTCACCTCTGGAGCCGCCACTGGATGTGTACCTCACACCCCGAATACTAATATAAGTAGCAGGGGGAATGGGGGTGCTGCCAAGTGGGGCAAACTGAGAGGGATGGGGAAGACGCTGCTTAGGGTGAGAGGACTCCTGGGAATCCTGCATAGAGTTCTGCAAAAATGCATTGTGTGGATTGGTGGATTCAGACAAAGGGGCAGGACCAGTAACTGAAATGACTGCACTTCTAATAGACTGCATTAGATCGCATTTATCAAACCTTCCAAAGATGACAAGTGCAGTTGCCCAAAGCAATCATTCAGCTTCTACCTATCATTTTATAGAATGTACTAGATAAATAATACCTAGGAGCTGATTGGTTGCTGTAGGCTACTTTTCCACTTATTTGTGGTTAGGAGGGAGTAGTGGTTGGAAGCAGGACCAAGGTGGGATCCACTAATAGTCTCAGATCTGGAACCCTAGATTTTACAGGTAATAATCTGGAACACTAGAAATTACAGGTAATACAATAACAATCACTGCCTGGGTTTGTTTTTCAATTATGGAGAGATGAGACACCTGATGCATGCGTGGCCTAATTGCGGGAGGTGTGGCCACGCCCCCCTTGAGAAGAAAAAAAAAACACTTTTGCGGCGCTGTGCGCTGGGGAGGGTGCGCTGTGAGTTCCTCAGCCTGGCGCAAAGCCAGAGGGGGGGGGCACGATCAGTGTGATCGCTCCCCCTGTCGGCATAGGAGATCGCAGTGGCTGCTGCTTAGCAGGTGCAAGCAATCCTCCACTGCATCCCAGCACACAGCTGCTGGGCTGCTGTGAGGGAAAGAGGAGGGGGGGGGGGCGCGCCGGACCCGGGCCCCCGCCAGGCCCCCCTGGAAGCCCGGGTAAATTGTACCCGCTCCCCCCACCCCTCTCGGCGCCCCTGCATTTAACCATGGCTACTGCTTCTTGGCTAGATATTACTCCCCCCACCGGTCATTCTATGAAATATAGGACACAATACATGAAAATTAAATTGTATAACAGCAGATGCCAAGACATTTTCAACTTAATTTCTTTCTACTGATGAACTTATTGTAGCTGGCACAGTGACTTCAGATGATATAGTTTACGTTGGTAACTGGTTCTATGTTGAATACAATGGAAAGAGTTACCCAGGTGAGATCAAAGACATCAGAGATGGTGAATACTTAGGGGCCTATTCATCATACCTTAAAACTCTCTGGAGCTACGGTAATTAGGTTTAGAACTCGCATGGAGTTCTACCTAATTACCAGAGGAATTCATCATTCCTCCTCCCAATAACTATCTATTTCAAAAGCGGCTTATTTTGCGATGACAGCTTTTCAGGAAATAGATAGTTATCTCTATCTACTCTAACTTACTGTAGCTGGAATCCGTTCTACGCATGTGCTGTTACAATCGTAAAGCCAGCGCATGTGCAGCACTGCCTACAGCGGCGGTAAGTTTGTGTCCCCCCCACCCCCCCACTCCCCGCTCACCTGCCCCCAGTCCCCAAACTTACCTGCCCGCTGCAGCAGTGGTTGTGCTGTCACGTGTTCTTCTTGCAGTCCACAGTACAGTTTAGAAAAAAAAGAATATATATATATTTTTTTCTAAACTTTATTGTGTTCTGCTGGGAGAACACGTGTCTGCACGTGCCAGGAGCCAGAGGACGGACCAGAGCACCGGCGGAAGACACCGGGGGACCTCACCAGCTGGAAGCAGGTAAGTGTCACCTGCTATTCGCCACCTCACAGTGGCGAATAGTAACTCCATCAAATTCCAAAAATACATAATTTTCAGAATTTGATGAATACCATAATTTCCATATCCCCATACTAATGTATTGGGAGTGTGGAAATTAACGCAGGGGGACTTAGCAAGGAGATATCAGTGATATCTCCTGTGCTAAGTGTGTTCATAAATACTAAAATAACGTTAATTAAGGAAAATGTCCTTAAAAACTTTATTTAAGTGTTGATGAATAGGCCCCTTAGTGAGTACAATGGAGCAAGCTGGCAGTTACTTGAAATGGCCATCACCACCAGATGATATATTTTATACATGTTCACAGTTCATCAGGAAGATAAACAGGCCTACATAGAATAATTCAAGTGGATTCTACAGGTTTGAGTAATTTTTACCAGAGCCCTTTGACTGGGGACAGAACAGAAATGTAATGTGAGTCACATTCATATGTAACATGAGTCAAATGTCTAAATTGATTTTAACTATAGCTTGGTTAACATTCAGTTTTTGTTTGTGTGTCAATCATAAATTAGGGTCTTATAAGTGTATAATTATCAATCATATTGTAAAAATTATTGGGAGAGCAGGTTTACAGAAATATATGAATCCACTCAGTTCCTGTGTCCATTCTGTTGTAACATGAGTCACACATATAAACAATTAAATACACTGCTAAGAGTGTAAATTTTTTCTGCTTCTGTGCATTAATTCTGACTACCCACCCCTTATATTATTGTCATATTTATAAAATTATGAAAATGAGTTTCATTTTTGTGCGTGGTGCCTTTAAACTTTTAAAAATGAACATGAAATGTAACATGAGTCACATGGAATGACACCCCCCAGCCTCAGTAAGGTTGATCCCTCAGATAGGGGAAACAGATAGGTACTGTGATAGGATCATTGGTAAAGTGGTCTGTGGCAGGTACATTTGTCCCAGATTCCTGTCTTATGTGTTTTAAACCCCCAGGAGAAAGTCTGCAGTATAGCAGGCTTGAGTTTCGGCTTTTTGAAAAGCCGGTTTGGGACCTGGGGGTTGTGAGTGAGAGGAGAGGGAGGGCTCCACCCACGGCCACTCCAGGTTTTGGTTCTCGCAGCCTGGTAACAGGCTTGTTAGTTTTCCACCTGAGAGTGGCCAATATAAGCCTAGTTTGTTTAGGGCTGATTGTCTCACCTGGGAGAGCAGACAGGGAGTTTGCTCAGAGACACTTGAAAACCTAACTGTAAGTGTTGTGCTGTGCTTTTGTTGCTGGTGAGGGCATTAGGCCCTGCCAGGTTCTGGTAGTGAGGGAACTACCTGTGAAGTTAGTGCCCCGACAGGGCTAGGATTTATGTTTATGTTTTCTTTGTGTTATTTCTGACATTGCACAATAAAGACTGGCGCCGACCAGCTTGTACTTGCATCCAGTCTGGCGTACTGTTTCCCAGCTGCTGTGTGTGAAAGGAAGGAGTCCTCTACCCAGGAGAGGGACCCCCTAACCTAACTGTGTCACAATATGGTGGAGAATGCGGGCAACCACACACACTAAAGTTGCAGCAAGAGGAAAACTTTCCATTTAAAAATTAAAGGGACAGACACCCAATTTGTGAGTGTGGAAATAACACTGTGTCCTTGGAGTCCCATAGAGGAGGCATCAGCCAATGCTCAGAGAGGCAAGGTTCAGCTTCCAACCTACACCCCAGGACAAAATGGAGGACATTATTAAGGCCTTGCTCCAATCTACCAGGGCTCAGCAGGAACCTACAGCAGCTCAGCAGGAGACTAACAGACTTCAACAGGTCTCCATTGAGGAAACCTGCCAGGCCTTAGCGGAAAACAGCCAGGCCATAAGAGAGGTGGTACAGCACCTGGTCGCCCGGCCCAGAGATGTGGCTACTGGTCCTCCCACCCCTACTCACTCCGTACGAGCCAGTCACTTCCTTCAAAAGATGACATCGGGCGATGATGTGGAGGCCTATCTCGCCGCATTTGAAAGAACGGCCGAAAGGGAGAGTTGGCCCAAGGAGCAGTGGGCAAGTCTGGTGGCACCTTTATTGTCTGGGGAGCCACAAAAAGCATATTTCGACTTATGCCTGGCTGATGCCAAGGACTATAAAAAACTAAAACAGGAGATCCTAACTCGCTTGGGAGTCACCACCTTTGTTTGTGCCCAACGGGTCCACCGCTGGGAGTTCCATAGGGACAAGCCTCCACGTTCACAGATGCATGACCTCGTCCATCTGTCCTCAAAATGGCTACAGCCCGAGACGCTGACGGGACCACAGATCGTGGAAAGGGTCGTGATGGACCGGTACCTGCGATCATTACCTGTAACTCTGCGCAAGTGGGTGAGCCATGCAGACCCTATGTCCGCGGACCAGTTGGTCGAGCTGGTGGAGAGGTACGTGGCAGCTGAGGAGCTGATGAGTATGCCCCACCGAGCCCCGATGGCGCACCGGCGAACTCCCACAGACACTGGTAAGACTGTTCCAGGGGAGAAGGGCGCTGGGCGGTGGAATGTACCTAAGACTGAGGGTGTAGAACCTGGAGACAGGCCTGCCAGGCCAGGAAGGTTCTTGCCCCGTAAACGACTAGACATTAATATGACTCAGTGTTTCCGATGTGGTGGCTTCGGCCATATTGCCGCTAATTGTTCACTTACAACTGAACCTATGCAATGTGATACTGCTCATGTCTACCGCAGGGGGTCTTTCTTTGCACAGACAGCCTGTACGGCTGACCGGCAGGCTGAGACTGATAAGCACATGTGTGTACTCACTGTAGATGGCAACCGAGTAGAGGCACTGTTAGACTCTGGTAGCTTGGTGACACTTATAAAAGCTGAGCTGGTGAACCCCTTGAGGCATACAGGGAAAACTGTTGGTGTGACCTGCATACATGGGGATACTCGATATTATGTTATGGCCGAGGTGAACATCGAGACACCATGTGGCTCTGCTATAGTTTCTGTGGGTTTGGTGCATGGTCTGGTGTACGATGCAATATTGGGGAGAGACTTTGCTCACTTCTGGAAGTTGTGGGAAAGCCGTTTTGTTCCAGAGGTGAACAACCCTGATCCATTTGAGAAGGTTGTCGATGTAGTGGAGGAGGGAGTTTCTTCTGAGTCAGAGTTATTCCCTTTTTCTACTATGGTTGGTGAACTAGAGAATGCGGAACGTGACGGTGGCCTGCCAACTGATGTGCCTCCCATTGAGGTGGGAAGTGTTGTTGGGCCAAGTGATCGTCTGCCTGATTTAGAGGTCAGAAGAGAGGTCTTTGCCGTGGAGCAGTTGAATGACCCTACTTTGGTAAAAGCCAGGGAGAATGTAAAAGTAGTTGATGGTAAACCCGTAGACCCTGATAGTACTTTGTCCTATCCCCACATGGCAATGTGTCAGGATTTGTTATATCAGGTGACTAAGAAGCGGGAAGATATTGTGGAACAATTAATAGTTCCCAAAGCCTACAGAAGAACAGTGTTGGATCTGGCCCATGGTCATATAACGGCAGGCCATCTAGGGGTAGAGAAAACCACTGAGCGAATAATGCAGAGGTTTTTCTGGCCCGGGCTTCATAAAGAGGTGTCTGACTTTTGCGCATCCAGCCCTGAGTGTCAGCATCATGCTCCCAGGCCACATTTTAAGGGTCCACTAGTTCCATTGCCTATTATAGAGGTGCCGTTTGAAAGAATAGCGATGGATTTGGTTGGACCCTTAATGAAGTCTGCCAGGGGACACCAGTATATTCTGGTCATAATGGATTACGCTACCAGGTACCCGGAAGCGATCCCGTTGCGCAATACGTCAACCAAGACCATTGCCAGAGAGCTAGTTCATGTCTTTAGCAGGCTGGGTATACCCAAGGAGATACTAACTGACCAGGGTACACCGTTTATGTCAAAAGTCATGAAAGAGTTAAGTCGCCTGTTCAAAATTGAACAGTTAAGAACTTCGGTTTATCACCCCCAAACCGATAGGCTGGTCGAGAGGTTTAACAAGACATTAAAACACATGCTTAGGAAAGTGGTCGACAAGGATGGTAGGGATTGGGATTACTTATTGCCGTATTTATTGTTGGCTATAAGAGAAGTTCCCCAGTCCTCCACCGGGTTTTCACCCTTCGACTTGTTGTATGGGAGACACCCAAGGGGGTTACTAGACATTGCCAAAGAGACATGGGAGGGGCAGTCTAGTCCTTACAAAACCGTGATTGAGTATGTTTCTCAAATGCAGGAGAGAATTGCTGCGGTAGTGCCGATAGTGAGAGAGCACCTGGAACAGGCTCAACAGGCACAGCAGAGGGTATACAACCGCAATGCTCGGTTACGCAGCTTTGCTCCTGGGGACAGAGTGTTAGTATTGGTTCCCACTGTGGAAAAGAAACTTTTGGCTAAATGGCAAGGGCCCTTTGAAATCTTAGAAAGAGTGGGGCAGGTCAATTACAAAGTTTACCAGCCGGGGAAAAGAAAGCCGGAACAGATATACCATATAAACCTGTTAAAGCCCTGGAAAGATAGAACGGCACTGTCGGCTGTCCGAGCCCCTCCAGTAAATCCAGGGCCCTTAGTTCCTGAAGTGACAGTGGCAAAAACCCTGTCGGCAATAAAACAACAAGAGGTCAACGAGTTTCTGATCAGAAATAGGGTGCTGTTCTCTGACGTACCTGGGAAAAGCTCGGTCATTAAACATGACATCATCACTGACCCAGGGGTTAAAGTTAATCTAAAGCCCTATAGGTTGCCAGAAGCACAAAGAGAATCGGTGTCGAAAGAAATAAAAAATATGCTAGAGTTAGGGGTTATTGAAGAATCACATAGTGAATGGTCAAGTCCCATTGTGTTGATTCCAAAGCCCGACGGGAGTGTGCGTTTCTGCAATGACTTCCGAAAGTTGAACAGTGTTTCAAAATTCGATGCCTACCCGATGCCAAGAGTGGATGAACTGATTGAGAGACTAGGGACGGCAAGGTATTTAACCACTCTTGACCTAACCAAAGGGTATTGGCAAGTACCGTTAACCGAGAGCGCCAAACAAAAGACAGCTTTTTCAGCACCAGAGGGCTTGTTTCAGTATAAGATGTTGCCCTTCGGGCTACATGGGGCACCTGCTACCTTCCAAAGAATGATGGACAGGATTCTAAGGCCCCATAGACGGTATGTGGCTGCTTATCTGGATGACGTGGTCATTCATAGTCCTGAATGGCAGTCTCACTTACCCAGGGTACAAGCAGTTTTGGACTCCATCTATAAGGCAGGTTTGACAGCCAACCCAAAAAAGTGTTGTCTAGGCATGGAGGAAGTAAAATATCTGGGATACACCATTGGCAGAGGCCTGATAAAGCCTCAGCTCAATAAAGTTTATGCCATACAAAACTGGCCACGGCCTCTGAATAAGAAGCAGGTGAGAGCCTTCTTGGGAATTACGGGGTACTACAGGAGGTTTATACCCAACTTTGCCACCATGGCAGTCCCACTGACTGACCTGACCAAAGGCAAACAAAAAGTCATGGTAGAATGGAGTCCTGAGGCGGAGAAAGCTTTTCAGGAGTTGAAAGTAGCGTTGTGTTCCCAACCAAACTCCTAACTTTGAAAGGGAATTCATAGTACAAACCGATGCATTAGAAGTAGGTATAGGAGCGGTTCTTGTCCCAGAACAAGGAGGGTGAGGAACACCCTATTTTCTGTCTAAGTAGAAAGTTGAATGTACATGAGAGAAACTATGCCACAGTGGAGAAGGAGGCGTTGGCCATAAAGTGGGCGTTAGAGGCTCTCAGGTACTACTTGGTCGGAAGAAAGTTCAAATTGATCACTGACCATGCCCCTTTGAAGTGGATGTCCGAAAATAAGGACAGTAATGCGAGAATTACGAGATGGTTCTTGGCGTTACAAACTTTTACATTTTCAGTGGAACACAGGCCAGGAAGCCAGCTGGCCAATGCTGACGCGTTGTCACGCGTTCATTGTTTGGGGGCTTCAGTTGTTCCGCCCCACAGGTTGAAACAAAGGGGGGGGATATGTGATAGGATCATTGGTAAAGTGGTCTGTGGCAGGTACATTTGTCCCAGATTCCTGTCTTATGTGTTTTAAACCCCCAGGAGAAAGTCTGCAGTATAGCAGGCTTGAGTTTCGGCTTTTTGAAAAGCCGGTTTGGGACCTGGGGGTTGTGGGTGAGAGGAGAGGGAGGGCTCCACCCACGGCCACTCCAGGTTTTGGTTCTCGCAGCCTGGTAACAGGCTTGTTAGTTTTCCACCTGAGAGTGGCCAATATAAGCCTAGTTTGTTTAGGGCTGATTGTCTCACCTGGGAGAGCAGACAGGGAGTTTGCTCAGAGACACTTGAAAACCTAACTGTAAGTGTTGTGCTGTGCTTTTGTTGCTGGTGAGGGCATTAGGCCCTGCCAGGTTCTGGTAGCGAGGGAACTACCTGTGGAGTTAGTGCCCCGACAGGGCTAGGCTTTACGTTTATGTTTTCTTTGTGTTATTTCTGACATTGCACAATAAAGACAGGCGCCGACCAGCTTGTACTTGCATCCAGTCTGGCGTACTGTTTCCCAGCTGCTGTGTGTGAAGGGAAGGAGTCCTCTACCCAGGAGAGGGACCCCCTAACCTAACTGTGTCACAGTACCTATAAACCACAGATTGTTGTGATTTTAACAATGACACATACTAAGGAGAGAACTTGGAAGTAGGGGTCACCCTTATAAATGTGCAATGAGATTTACTCATTTCTTGCTACTCCCGTAATGTTTGTAACATTAGTAGATGGATGAAGGGTAGGTCCATTTGGCAATGAACAGGAACATATAATTCTGTAATATGTTAAAAAAAAATGGGGGGAGAGGCTAGACGCTCACTACATGGGAAAAATCAAGACTAGACTAAAAAATATTCTGGCAGCAGATCTCGATGTGAGAATAGTCTGGTTCTCTCTATATAGACAGTCTTCTGGAATATAAGAAGAAGAATAACACAAAAGAAGCTGTAGATAAATTCAAGACGGCTTTTATAAATCAAACCACCATCACAAGCACTATACAAAAAGGTTTCTATTACTGTGGGACATGAGGAAGACCCAGGAGGGTCGATACGCATAGGAGCTATACACCCATCCACTAACAGAAAGCACCAGCCTAATATTAGAGTCTCCTCTCTGGAGAGAGTCGAGCATGTGGCCGCCCAGAGGAAGCAGTGACACTGGGACTGCGAGATCTCGTGACCACACAGGACCCGGTAGTCACGCTAACCACTGTGGGGTTGACGGGAGCAGGGCTGAGACACTGGACATATGGGATTGGCATCCTATGTGGTCCAGTAGGATCACCTATGCCTCTCAGCTCCGTTTACCAGGCTGCATTGAAGTCTCCTCCTACCCTGGAGTGGAGCGTGCAGAACAATGACACCCTAACCACTATCCTTATACAACTGTATGCATACTCTGCATTTTTTTTCCCTGAACACTGCACAGCGTATTAAGTGGCAATTTGACGTTGACACTCCATTTCTCTATATGTACATATTTTTATTATTTTTTATTTTTTCATTAATCCTTATTCATTCTATTTTTGTGTTTTTTTGTATTATGGTTTGTTTTGTTTGCTGTATGATTGGTTGTGACACCACAATAATTGGTGTCCAGCTACAATCCATACATACAAACATTGGGTTGTCCATATATTATTAATCTTCATAGGCAAACGCAGGGGGCGTTCCGTCTGCCTGGAAACCCCCCTCCCCAGCCCACACCATGGCCACAATAGAAATAGTAATATAATAGAATGTTACTAGTGCTGCATGTTCTTCTCAGTATCACAAATGAAATGATTAGCACCAACTGTGGATCTTATAAAATGTGTCAGCCAGTAATAAATATACCTGTGCACCAAATAGGATATGTGGAAAACATGCACTGTTAGGGGTGCACTGCTATAAACCATCAATAGGGTTAATAATTAATATTGTATAATAATACACTATCCAGTACATAAGGAGACCAATATGTACATATGTTCAGGGCAGTGCTAAGTTCTTCTGCTGCTCCCCCAGACTCCCGGACTTGCTCCAATGCTCTGGAATGATCCCCACATCTGAAGAAAAACATTCTGCTCAGACAGGATGGACCTACTGCCGCATCTGAGGACTTACTGTGATCGCTGGTCCTGTATATGCTGGAATTATGCAACACAATATACTTTGTATGTAACATATTAAAGCTGGATAAGTGCTAATTATGCCCTCTTCATGGACAGGCCTCACTCACTCTAAAATCAAGCAATTGGGAAACCCCCCTCAAAAAATCCTGCGTTTGCCACTGATCTTGCTTTTAGACATGTTACAAATGTATATATATATTTTCTGCTACACTACCAGATATGATATTCTGAGCATTGTGTCTCAAATAAATATTGTATTATATACAGCATCTGGAAGTCCTCTAATAAACACACAATACTGAAATATATACAGTTACAATATCCTCTAGAGCGCAGATCCGTTCATCTTATAATTCTGTAACGTTTTAAACTTCTTAAAGAGTGGAGAAGTTGCCCACCAACACAGCCAATCAGCTTCTAACTAGCATTTATCAAGTACATGCTCTAAGATGATAGATAGAAGCAGGGCCATAACAGGGCACAAATGTATCCTGTGCCGGTCCAGCCCATATCATCATGCAAAAGGGTCAGGGCCGCCAGTCTTGAAGACACTCCAGGCAGCTGTACACAAAGGACACTACGGGCGGCACTGCTGCAGTGATACTGGCAGCAGGGTACCCAGGGGTGTAGAGAGCACAGACGGGCCCAGGTGAAGAGGGGAGACGCGGCCATGCCCCCTTGAGCAAAAAAAACAACAACACACTTTTGCAGTGCCGCGTGCTGGGGAGGGGGGCGCAGTCAGCCCCTCAGCCTTTTGCAAAGCCAGGGGGGCCGCGATCAGTGTGATCGCTCCCCCCCAAAGGCATAGGAGACTGCTGTGGCTGCTGATCAGCAGCCACGAGAGGTCTCCCACTGCAGCTCAGCACACTCTGTGTGCTGGGATGCTGTGAGGGAGGGGGGGCGGTGCCGGACCCAGGCCCCAGACCCGGGCTGCTGTTAGGGAGGTGGGCGTCGCTGGGCCCCTCAGGAAGCCCGGGTCCTGCTCCCCCCCTCTCTGCGCCCCTGACGGTACCGTACACCCCTAGTTATGACCCTGTCAATCCACTTATAACTGGAGCAGCGTAACTGGGCTGTAGCTGGTACTCATAAAGGCAACATTCAATGAGGACGTGTCAACGGATTTGCAGGCTACCCAGGGTGGAACAGAAGCGTAAAGACACGTGTTTTCAGTCCGCACTGATCAAACTAGCGTACTAACGGGGGTGTGTACAACTGTGCATACAGGAGTGCAGGTAGTTCAGTGCGCACAATGTGAGAGCATCTGCAGCCGATTCGCCGTCAGTCCAGTCCACTACATTTACATAGGAAAAGGTGTATTCTGCTTTGTTTCCACACTTAACTAGCAGAATTTTAAAGGCAGTCATCCAAAAATAAATGTAAACTAAATAAGATCAGTAAGTAATTGGTAATAGATAACCTCTCCACGTGTCCAGGTCAACAGGCTGATTTTATATGATGGAGATCTGGCGTGTGATGTAATATTTGCAGTTGCACTGCTATGTTTAGCTAGAAGAAGGCTGTAAAACGAATTTACCAGGGAGAGGGTGGGGCTGTTTGGTGAAATCATTACACAATGTTATAAAGAATCCTCATTAACCCCTCTGGCGCCACAGGGAAGGCCACAGTACATCTCTGCTGTACTTGGCATTCGACTGGTTAAGGTGTATTCGCTGCAAAAGCTAAACTTTGGAGAGATTGAAACTGGTTCCCTAGTGAGACAAACCTGTGTGTTTCCAAATAACGCAGCCTGAATGCTGATCCCTCAAATAACCTCACACACTCTACATTCGAAAAACTGCACTTCTCATTGGATCTCAAGTAAGCACCAGTTCTTTTTGGCTGTAACCCCCTCAAATCAGGGCCAGCCAATCCAGGTTCCCCCAGGCACCCTGCATGTAATTAAAGTGCAGTGCACGGCTTTATGCCACACATAGGGCGACCTGGAAAACACAAGGGAGAGAGCGGTTAGAGGTGAACAGAGGTCTGAGTATAAATAGCATCTCTGGTTAGAATATGGTGAGATAAAAAACTAAATTCATCCCTCAATTTTCCGTCATTTTATAGACAAGTTTGTCTCACTAATATCTTTACAGTAGGACATACAGTATTACATACATAGACCTTCTCACAGTCTCAACAGACACGAAATAGAGACACACTATGTTTATATAGCATTTGTGTTTATATACTGTACATACACAATTTATTTTACACAAACACTTTTAATACATAATTTATTACAGTTTTAAACAAATATTGCTAGAAGGTTTTATTTACACTATGAATTGGATTTTAAAAAATCTTTAAAAAGACCCAGGGGCCTATTCATCAACACTAAATTAACATTTTTAAGGACATTTTCCTTAAATAACGTTATTTTAGTATTCATGAAGTATCTTAACGCAGGAGATATCACTGATATCTCCTGGTTAAGTTCCCCTGCATTAATTTCCACACTCCCCATACATTAGTATGGGGATGTGGAAGTTATGGTATTCATCAAATTCCGAAAATTATGTATTTTCGGAATTTGATGGAGTTACTATCCGCCGCTGTGAGGTGGCGAATAGCAGGTGAAACTTACCTGCTTACAGCTGGACAGGTCCCCCAGCGTCTTCCTCCGGCGGTCTGGTGCGTCCTCTGGCTCCGGAGGCTGGTCGGACACTGTGTTCTCCCAGCAGAACACAATAAAGATTAGAAACCCCCCCCATTTTTTTTTTTTTCTAATCTGTACTGTGGTGTGCTGGTAGACCACATGACAGACCAGCAGGACGGAGCCGGAGGCTGCTGCGCGGACAGGTAAGTGCGGGATGGGGGGAAGGTGAGCGGAGGGGGGAGGAGGGGGTTGGGGAGTACACAAAATTACAGCAGCTCTAAGTAGTGCTGCGCATGCGCTGGGTTTACAAATGTAACAGCGCATGCGCAGCACGGATTACAGCTGCGGTAAGTTAGTGTAGACAGGGATAACTATCTATTTCCCAAAAAGCTGTCATCGCAAAAATGACAGCTTTTCGGAATAGATAGTTATGGGGAGGAGGAATGATGAATTCCTCCTGTAATTAGGTAGAACTCCATGCGAGTTCTAAACCTAATTACCTCCATTAAATTGTATGTGTTAATGAATAGGCCCCCCATAAACTACAATTCATTTCTTAAATGCAATTATTCATCTTTTTCAAGTCCCCATGCACCCCTAGGGGTAGATTATAATAAAGCTTTTAAAACAGACAGGTGGTGGTGTTTCCCATAGCCTTTGTCGGACTTGGACATGGAGGGAGCTCCGGGGTAATGCAGTGGTAGGGGCCCATGCTTAAGGGGTGTGACCAGCCTCCAGAGGGGGTATGGCCAGCCATCACAGAGGCTTGGCCAACCATTAGAGAGTGTATGGTCTGGGTCCCTTTATAAATATACATAGTAAATAATGATAGTGCATGTATGATAATGTACCAGATTAATAACTACAATGCATTGTAGTGAATACCCCATAATACTAGACAGTATAACATATACACAGTCTGGAACAGACCCCTAGAGGACAGGGTGGGCCCTCAGGCAGTGGGGATTTCCCCTGTACCCCTGTGGGCCAGTCTGACCCTGCCCATAGCAACCAATCAGATTCTGTCTATCATTTCTCTGTTGCATTCTAGAAAATGATTGACAGAATCGGATTGGTTGCTATGGCAACACCAGCACTTGTCTGTTTTAGAAGATTTAGGAAATCTATCCCCTAAAACGTTTAGGACAGTTCGGTACAGAACGCAAAAACAACTGGTGATAATCGCCTGCCCATTAATATGGGAATAAATTGCCATCAGACAAGGACAGCTGTATCACCTGAGCCTCATGACATCTGTCAGCCGTATAAGATTGGGAACTGGCCATCCAACCCAAGCAATGAATGGGCAGATTTATCTAATTTTTCCACATACTTGTGTGACTAAGGGCCTTATTCATAGACGGACACAGTGGCTCTGCTACAATACGCACACTGCCAGCTTCTCTGATCCACTGTTGCATCCTAAGATGCAGCCAGGGCTGCCAAGAGGAGGGGGAGCAATACTAATTACCCGGTCTGAGCTTGTTGGAAGGGCCAGTTGGGGGGCCCAGGTCAGCCGCTGCCCTCCCTTCACTCAGCAGCAGAAGTCTCTACCCAGCTCACGATGCTGGGCTGGGGATAAACAAATACACTTTTAACTGTGTTTAACTGTATACATGGTCGAACTGGCCCACAGGGGTACATGGGAAATCCCCGCAGGGCCCACTGCTTATGGGCCTCACCCCCTCTTTATGGACGTGCAGCCAGGGTAGGCAGAGCCTCCCCTGTAGTCAGAGGCGTAGCTATAATGGGTGCAAGGTGTGCGGTACAGACGGGCCCACACTGCACACCCTGCACCCATACTTTCTAACACTTACCTCTCCGAAGTTCCATGCCGGCTGGAGAGGTGCTACACAGAATGCCTGGAAAATGTCTGTCACGGCCATTTCCCAGCATTCTGCGCATGCACAGTAGGGAAATCGCTGGGAAAATGGCTGCCGTGCAGTAGACTCTGGGCAAAGACTAGTGCTCCGAGTCTACTGAACCTGTCAGTGCGCCGCGGCCGCCGGGAAGAAAGGAGGGGGCCCTGGACGGTGAGCAAAGACGGGCCCAATCCTCTCTAAATATGCCCCTGCCTGTCATACCTCCTCCCCTATCATACTCCCTGTCATGCTCCAGAGTTATGATATAAATACTGTGTTTTTATACATGTGCCTCCTCAGCCATTCACCTCTCCGCATGTCACTGCCCCTCTTCTAATGTCAGGTTCCAGACTGTGCACTCTAATAATACATTGTTACGCTATTAAGGGGTCAGGTCATACTTGCCGACAATCCTGGGCAGCTTTCCAGGAGCAGCAGGAGGGGACCTGCTGCTCTCCTATTCTTTACAGAAAACCCCTGCGATTCGCGGGTACGTGAAGAGGGGGCAGGGCTAAATGATGCGATTTGCACCATTTAGCCCCGCCCCATCCCGACAGACTCAAAAATTCCAGGTAAAATCTCCCCTTCCTGCCCAGTGGGTGGGATGCAGGAGATATGTCTACTCTTTTGGGGGTGCGGGGGGTTCCCCGAAAAATCGGGAGCCTCCCGCGATTTCCAGGAGAGTAGACATGTATAGGTCAGGTATCTGGTAGAGCAGGAAGATGGATGAAGACAGTGCTTGGTTTGTTTCTGGAACTATTTCCACTATTGCACCCTTTACTATATCTATTTGACTATTTGTATCTTACCAGGCTTCATATTTTAGGCTGAGTTTTGGTTTGTTTCCATAGCGACAGACATTCTAACGGAGAACTTACTACCCTAGATGCATGTTCCCAATGGCGTATCTATAATGGGTGCAGGGTGTTCAATGCACATGGGCCCATATGCCCAGGGGTCCCACACCGCACACCCTACACACCCATATATATTAATACTTACCTCTCTGAAGTCTCCTGATTCCTGCATTTGCTGGTGGCCCAGAGTTGCAGAGCAGCAAAAATCACAGGGTAAATGGCACGGCAGCCACTTTCCCGGTGATTTGCACATGCGCACTAGAGATGTCTCCCGGGGATAAGGCAAGGTTGCCATTTTCCCAGAGACCTGTTCATGCGTAGTAGACTCTGGCACCAAACCAGAGTCTACTGCCGTGCCAGAGAGGAGGGGGCCCAAGCGGAAGCTGCACACAGGTCCTCTCATTTCTTAAACAGCCCCTGCGTGCTTGTTTTTACATATGACTGTTGTTCAAAAGTAAATCCTGTGCCAGATCGATGATGCAAAAGGATTATTGTGAAAGACACAAGTTTGCATATCGTAAGGTTGTGCAGCCTCTGTTTGGGCCCCCTCCTCTCTGTCAGCGCAGTAGATTCTGGATTCATGCCAGAAATGAACTGCGCATGCGCAGGTCTTCAGGAAAATGACCGCTGTGTCTTTTTTCCCGGGGACACTCTTTCTGCGCATGCGTGAATCACCCAGAAAAATGTCCGCTACCATTTTCTCTGTGATTTTTTGCTGCTCTGCAGCGCTGATCTGGTGTTACAGAGCAGAACATCGGTATCTGCGGAAAGGTAAGTATAACTAAATATGGGTGCAGGGTGTGCAGTGAGGGCCCCTCTGGACCCAGGGGTCCATGTGCACTGCACGCCCTGCACCTATTATAAATACACCCCTGGTAAGAGTCTCATCAAGAGAGCGGGGTGGAGCACATCTAAAAGAGCATCCATGTTGGAAATGTGTGTACAACTTGATGTTTTAGCAGATAGAGAATATATAAAGAACCCAGGACACAACCAGGATGTGTGGTTTATTGTGTGCAGCCATACTGGCTAAAGTGGATCCTGTAGCGGAGCAGGGTTAGGCAGCTCACCAGCCGGTGACTGTATCATGCACTGCGGCAGTGGTGTAGGCGTTGGAACAGCGGTAATATGCAGTTACTGGTCTATGGTCTCAGGAGCTAAGAAGAGAACAGTTGTCCTCCACGGTTTTGCTTATACACAGTAAAGCTAGGGTATCGGCGATGATCTTGGTAAGGGAACAGAAGTGTTCCTTGAGGATCCATGTTGTTGGAAACTGCGCAGTAGCATACTCCTCTTCTAACACAGTAACACTCCACAACAGAGGTGGTTTACCTTTTTACATGATTCCTAACTGGTTTGGGAACTATCACTATTTAGGGGTTGGGTACGGGATGCCAGCACTTGGGATCCCAGCAGTCAGAATCCCGACCTCGACACCCCTACAGGGTTAGCATACCGACACTTGTTGGACGTATGCTAAACCTCCCCATCTCCCTACCCTAACCCTCCCTCTATGGTGCTTGACCCTAACCTCCCCCCCTAGTGTCTAAACCTAATCTCCCCCACCCCGCACCCTAAACATAACCCTACCCCTTTGGTGTCTAACTCTAACCCTCCACCTAGCGCCTAACCCCTAAACCTAACCCTCCCCCCAACCCCGCTACTTACCTTTGGCATCCCAGCGGTCGGGATGTTGGCACCGGAATATACAACTCAGTAAAAAATAAATATAGACAGACACCATAAGAATATAAGGAGGAAGATAATCTGAGTCATTCATCAATCCTTTATTTGTCTGTTGGACTTTGGCATATGGACAGAAAGTGTGAACTTTTTTTTATATTATTTATGGATTTACAACAGTAGGCTGTTTTCTGCAGGCTGAGCCTGCCAAAGCAAACATGTCTCCGGCGAAGGAATGCCTGTTGTCTTCATCCGATCACCAGATGGCATCACCAGGGGCATCGAGGGGGGGAGAGGGTACTATTTACCCGGGCCCAGGCTTCCTGACGGCCTGGCAGGGGCCCGGGTCCGGCGCCGCCTCCCTCCCTCCTACCAACCAGCTGGGCTGCAGTGGGACACAACCGCAGCAGTCTCCTATGCCTGTGGGGGAGACACATCACACTGATCGCGCCCCCCTCTGACTTTGCGCCAGATGAGCACAGCGCCGCTATGCGGTGCCGCAAAAGTTTGTTTATTTATTTTTTTAGCTCAAGGGGTGTAGCCATGCCTCCCGCGATTAGGTCACGCCTCCTCTTCACCTGGACCTGACGGGGCTCTCTATGCCCCTGGGCATAACAGAAGTCTTGCAACTCCAGCTTCCATTTGTTTACAAATTTAGTTTCAAGTAACTTGTACCCTTTAGGTATCTCAGGATTCGTTTTACAGCAGTCCAATGCTCTCTTCCAGGTTTGTTTGCAAATTAGCTAACAACACTGATTGCATGTGTGATGTCTGGATGTGTGCCAACAATTGCATGCATTAAAGATCCAAGGGCACTTTGATATGGGTCTCTCTTAATTTCCTCTATGTCTGCCTCTGTTTTGGACACATAGCTTTTGTTATTTTTGTATTTTTGTCAATTGGTGTGCTGACAGTTTTGGCGTCAGCCATTCCAAATTTGATAAGCATTGCCTCTATGTATCCTTGTTGGTCTATAGTCCCAGCATTTATATTTAGTATTATCTACAGACCCAGCAGTTGGTGCACGGGCCCAAGGTCTTTGATTCTGAACTTGTCACTCAGCTACAATTTAATAAAGCATTTATGGGACATGGTGGAGAGGTCCATTTGCACAGAAGATCCTGAACCTACATATATAAGGGAGCTGTGGGAAGCTATCCAGGTGGCATGGGTCAACATCTCTCCAGATGTCTTCTGTCCACTTGTGGAATCGATGCCACGTCGAGTTGCTGCACTTCGCTGGGCAAGAGGGAGTCCTACACAAGGGATGTAGTCTGGAAGCCGACAGTCTACATGCCAACCGCCGGCTTCCAGACTTTCTAATCCCAGCGTGGTACTAATGACAGGCACCTGTCATTAATCATACGCAGGAAAACCGATGCCCGGCATACCGAAAGAAGGTAAGCCGGGTGCCGGGCGCGGACAGCCGGCGGGGGGGAGGGTTAGGTTTAGGGCTCACGGGGGGACTTAGGGTTAGACACTCCCCTGGGAGGGTTAGGTTTAGGCTAGGGGAAGGGGGGGTTAGGGTTAGGCACCCCCGGGGGGAGGTTAGGGTTAGGCACCCCCCAGGGGGACTTAGGTTTAGGCTGCGGGGAAGGGGGGGTTAGGTTTAGGCACTTAGAGGGGGGATTAGGATTAGGCACTTGGGGGGGTGAGGTTAGGGTTAGGCACCCCTAAGGGAGGGTTAGGGGGGGAATTAGGTTAGCGATACTTACCTTAGGAACGATCGAGATCTTCACCCTTGTCGTGCTGCCGCTATCGGAATTTGAACCGCCGGCCACCTACTACACCCTACACAATAATCTCATGAATTTTCGCACTTCAGTGTACTAGAATGTATAATTGGTGAACTGGTCTGGATATTATATTCTGTAGCAATTCACCAAAAACAACAGTATTAGCACAGTACTTACAGCCAGTAATCACAATGTCCCTCTCAGGCCTGCTGCCTGTTCCCCAGGGAGTGAGAGACTTAGACTAGCAACTGACACACTTTTTTATCAGTCTCTCACAGGTGCTCTGACAATAAATGTTAACAATTAGCTTCTGTTGACCAGACATAAGCCAGGAACCCAGGGCACACATATCTCCCATTTACATCTTTTCCTATGCTTTTATCATGAGATTTAGGTCTCTATTTATTAACATTATTTTTACTAAAATAAAGTGAAAAGGGGTGTTTTCAAACCCTTTTCACATTATTTTAGTTTCACCTAAATTTACTAAAGGGCAATTGGAGTAGAATTCATAAAATTCTACTCCAAGCCCTAATTATCACATATTTTTAGTAAACAGAGCGCATTTCCTATAATTGTAATGGGAAATGTGATCTGCCTGAAATTTACTAAAAGTAAAATGTGAAAGAATACCAGGGGAAGCCCTGTGATAATAACGCTACTTGGAGGCGTTGTGTGTGTGTGGGGGGGGCCTGTAGCAGCGGCCGGTCGACGCATCCGCGGCACCTTGTCACTGTATTTTTTCCCAAAAATACAGTGATAAGGCTGCGGAGGGGTTTCACAGGACAGAGCTTTATCGCAAGCTCTGTCTCTGCAAGGGATTTTTACTAAATCCCTATGAAATTGCCTGAATTCGCGAATTCAGTGGATAATATCACACTACATTCTGCATCTTAATGCGGATTGTAGTAAATAGAGCCCAGGGGCCTATTCATCAACCGATAAATGGCCCGGTAACCATGCGTAAATGCTAGTTTCCGCATAATTAAGTTACTGGGCTATTCATCAATAGGAACCCCCCCCCCAACCCGGTATTCAGCAAACTCCGAAAACTTTCAGTTTTCGGAGTTTTGCTGCCGAGGACAAGCACCATCTTGAGATGGCGCTTGTTCTCGTAGCCCTGCTCCTTCCAATGGGAAGGAGTTCCGGGGATGCGAAGAGGGATCCGAGAGGATCCCTCCGCCACCTCCTCACTCCCTCCCTGCAGCTTTGCGCATGCGTGACCCGAGGTCACGCATGCGTTGCTGGTACGACGGGGAGCAGGTAAGTTATGCTGCGATACTTTCCACAGGGTCATCTGCTTTTCGGAGCAGTTGTCCCCTCACCGGAGCAATGATGAATTGCTCTGGTGTCAGGCTTCCCCCACTGCGAGTTGGATACTAAAGTAACCCTCGCAGCGAGTTCTAAACTTCATCATCGGAGGCCGTACGGCCTTTGATGATGAATAGGCCCCTCAGAGAGAGAGAACCTGCAGTCAATGTGAAATGTAAAGGGCTTTTGTGAGAGTAGCAATATGCACCCAAAAGTTACATGTTTACTTCAGTGTGGGTCACATTTGCAAGTCTGTAGCTACAGCTCTCTTCCCTTCATGTGTCCAAGTCTGATACAGCTGGAGTACCGGAGGAATGGCTTCACTGGGAGAAGTGAAAATGCTATAAACTGCAATACACAATGTGAACACAGCCGAGTTAATGGCCAGATAGAGCAGACAAGAAGTCCCCTAGTGGACTGGACCAGATGCATATAGCAGTCCAGGGCTTATTAAGAGAGGAGGGGGCCACTGTTCACTCCCCATCCAGCTGTTCACTGTTCACTCCCCATCCAGCGCCCCCTCCTCTCTCCCTGAACTGACAGCAGCAGTAGACTCTGGACACTAGAGTGTGCCCGGATGCACAGTTCACCAGGAAAATGGTGCGTCAGCCATTTTCCCGGTGATTTCCTACTGCCAATGCGCAAAACGCCGGGAAAATGGCTGCCATGGCCATTTTCCAGACATTTTCAGCGGCAATACTCCATGGATGAACGGAGAGGTAAGTATGAAAAAAAAGAAGTATGGGTGCACGTTGTGCGGTGTGGGCCCCCCTTGACTCAGGGGCTCGTGTGCACCGCACACCCTGTACCCATTATAAATACGCCCCTATAGCAGACACAAATGGGGATTTTTATTATTTTAATAACACTTTAAAATCTATGTGCAAGCTTCCCCTCCCCCCAACGGAGTATGAAACATTCTTTATTTCTGCAAAACAAGTGTGCACTGACTTTAAAAACACTTTAGCAGTAGTTTAATCGATTTTCCATATAGGTGTGCATTCAACAAATCAGACACAGGGCTAAGGGCGTACGCAGATCGGCCGATGGTGCGTACTGCGCATGTGTATGCTTCGCAGTGCGCGTGCGTGAGTTAGCATTGCGATCGCACTGTGATCACCTACGCAGATACAAAGCCATTGCAGAGATGGGACGTCAGCGTTCAGGGGGTGGTGACGGGGGAGTGTTTGGCCGTGCAGAAATTAGCTACCTCGTGCGACAAGGTTAGCAATTTCTGAGACAGGTCAGATCTGCTGTAATGAGGGTCCGATGTTACTCGATGTTACCGATGTATACGCAGGACTGCGAGATCTTACTGATGTGAGAAAGTGGTAGTGGACGTCTCTATACTGGCTGAGCAGTTGTAAACATTAGCATATTTTCGTAGCAGAACTGCGTGCGTAATCGCAGATCGCAATAGCGATCCGTGATGAATCAGGCCCAGAGATGTAAACTGAAGTTCGAGAGCAGGACAACTGCAGCTCTGAGCCAGATGGAACCACCTGATTGTACCACAAGCACATTCAAGGCTCTGAAACCAGCCAATTATTAAACATACTGTATCTGAAACCAGAGGTGTTGGGGCCCTGCTCACTAGGGAGTTCACTATTTCATTTTTTTTTTCAAAGCAGCTGAACTACTAATTTGCATATTAACACAGCTGAGCGTTAATATGCAAATACTAGAAAGCACTGATACATCCAGTTTCAATGTCCGTGGATAGTGTAACTCATACATGCCTACCCTCCTGGTTTTCGCGGGAGGCTCCCGATTTTTCGGGTAACCCCCCGCACCCCCTGAAGGGTAGGCATTTCTACAGCTTTCTGCCCACTTCCTAGTGAAGTGGGCAGAATGGGGAGAACTTCTGCAGCAATCGTGGGTCTCTGTGTAGGGGGCGGGGCTCAATTACGCGATTCTGCAGGAATCACGTCATTTAGCCCCGCCCCTTATGCAAATCTATGCCAATCGCGGGGCCTAATGATGCAAGATGTCAGGCCCCACCCCCATCACGACCTGATCTTTCTCCTCTCCCCAAGTCTCCCGCAAAAGAGAACTACAATGTAGGCAAGTATGGTGTAACTCCGCCGGTGCTTCTGAACACACCATCACCGCACCATGGCGCCCACCATCGACACTTGCACCAGCCTATCAGGGCCGGCTCTAGGGGTGTTCGACCTTTGCAGTCGCACAGGGGTGCCACCCATAGAGGGCGCACCCCTGCCCAACATCCCGATTTCAGCAGGACAGTATTGTCCCGCTGTTCTACCCGTGGGCCGAAGTGGCCCGCAGGTGGTCAAATCGGGAGGTGCCGGACCCCAGAGACTCTGAATGGATGCTGCGCGCATGCTCTTACTGATGCGCCTGTGACACTCTCACTTCAGGGCTCCTCCAAGTCGCCGCCCAGAAACGCCCATGGTTTTTCCTTTGCTAGCTAATGTCAGCGCCTCTGTACACAACATCAGACTCCGAGTGCACTCAGGAGAGCGCATGCACCATAGGAGTATACAGGAATTTTTGCGCAGTAGCAAATAATGGCTCAACTGCGCATAATGGAATTGTGTCCACCTCTAAATTAGGCCCTTTATTTTCTTCAAATAGCACAGTTGCGGTGTCCATGATTTCTCGCACAAATAATGTACATGGTATACAGTTTGTTTGATTTTTTTAATTTTCTTTTTGTTTGTTTTTTAACCTAATTTGGAATCTGTAAATGGCAATTCAGGAGAGCTGGAGAAATTTGAGTTGAAGAGAAAATAAATCCACTAGTAGCTACTAAAATAATTGTCCAGTTAGGTATAATAATGACATTATTATACCTAACTGGACAAACGGACAAGGTGCATACAGACTAGACGATATTTTACATGATTCGCCCAATTTCAATGCATCGGAATGACAAATCGTGTAAAATATGTCCAAATCGTGAGTGTCAACTCACGTTCACGATGCCGATGCTCATACCCGTGGGTGTTACATCGCATCTTCAGATCTTGCCTATTGCAGTCAAGATTTGCCAATCTCATACACGATTTTGTGCAATAGATAGATTTTGTGCAGATTGATCTTTAGTCAGATTGGACACTTTTTAGCACCATATCGTGTCCTGGAGAGCCCGGGAGCTGTCGGGAGAGTTCAAGGGAAATCGCTCACGATATCGCATCATGAGCACATCGTCTAGTGTGTAGGCACCTTCAGAGGCAGTTGCATTCAAGACATAAATAGTACAGGAGTGAGCAGGGGTGTTTCTTGAGAGGATGGGGCCCGCTCCGACACGGGCCCCCTCCTCCCAGCGGCCGGCAGCACACTAAGCTGTGCTCGGCCAGCGCCGGAGTTATAGACTCTGGGCACTAGAGTGTGCCCAGAGTCTACAGTGTCTGCACAGGTCACCGGGAAAATGGCCGCGGCAGCCATTTTCCCTGTACTGCGCATGCGCAAATGATGGGAAAATGGTCGCCGCGGCCATTTTCCAGTCGTTTTACAGTGCCGGACCCCCACGCCGACGTGGGACTCCGGAGAGGTAAGTAAGATTATGGGTGCACCAATTATAGATACGCCCCTGGGAGTGAGCATAAAGGGCCTCATTCAGAGGCGGTCGGAGGATGCACGCGGTCGCTCAGAAACTGGCCGGCCACTTGCATCCTAACTGGCCGCCACTGTTGCGGTCATTAGGCTGTGGGTTAACACCCACAGCTCTAGTGATGTCAGTGGGGCCTCCCCCAAACGGTAGGCGTTCCCATGGGAACGCCTCTGTTTGGGCTGCCACCTTCCCGGCCCGCCTTCCAAATGGGGCGAGCTGTCAATCAACATCGACAGCTCGCCTCCTTTGGATCGAGACCCGATACGACCGGCGCTGTCGGTCGTAGCGGGTCTCATGCATGCGCACCACGGCGCCGGCGCCGTCATGCGCATGCTCTGTGGGGGGCCATCGGCGCTAACGACCGGGTCTGAATGACCCCCAAAATCTCTAGTGACAGCAGCACAATAAAATGCATGAATAACCATGCTAAAACATGGCATTTCAATCCCATTCCATGTTGCCAGTCAGAACAAATACTGTGGAACACTGGTGTTAGCAGTATGATGATGTCACCCTCACTGCACTGGGTACAATAGGCTATTTATCAAATTCCAAAAATTATGTATTATCGGAATTTGATGGTGTTACTATACGCCACTCTCAGGCCCTGATTCAGAGCCGGACGCTCTGACAGAGCGCTCGCTCTGAATCAGGGCCATCCCTGCTCCTTTTTGGAGCGGCC
This sequence comes from Taudactylus pleione, assembly GCA_031769625.1. NCBI lineage: Eukaryota > Metazoa > Chordata > Amphibia > Anura > Myobatrachidae > Taudactylus > Taudactylus pleione. The sequence goes on along the minus strand of JAUIMM010000229.1, from coordinate 251,610 downwards.
TCCTGGCTGTTCGCATAGCTGTGGGTGACCACCCACAGCTATAGCGAGCGGCCAAAATGATAGGTAGGGTCTCGATGCGGTAGGGTCTCGCTGCCGCAAGTCCTGGAGTGCTTTTGGCTCTATCAGAGCCAAAAGCACTCCCACTGACATCACTAGTGATGTCAGTGGGGCCGGCCCCAGACGGTCGGCGTTCCCATGGGAACGCCTCCGTCTGGGCAGCCATGCCCCTGGCACACCCACCAAAGGGGGCGTGCTGTCAATCACCATCGACAGCACGCCCCCTTTGGTGCAAGACCCTTAACGACGGCTTGGCTGTCATTATTCGGGTCTCGCGCATGTTCACTTGGGCACCATCGACCCGCTTGCGAGCCCTCAGCGCTCGCGAGCGGGTCAGAATCAGGCCCTCAGGTGGCATATAGCGGGTTACACTTACCTGCTTTCAGCGTGGGCAGGTCCTCCTCGGCCCCCTCCAACACTCCCTCGTCCCTCCTCAAGCTCCGGCTGCTGCTCTGACTGTTCTCCCAGCAGAACACAGTAAAGTTTAAAAAAACCTCTGTTTTCTCCTCTTCAGACGGGAGGTCGGGATCCACGGCTGCAGCGGCCAGGTAGGTGGGGGACAGGGAGGTGAGCGGAGGGGAGGAGAGGGGGTTGGTGGGGACACAGAATTACCGCAGCTGTAGGCAGTGCTGCCCATGCGCCACTTTTGTGAATGTAACGGTGCATGCGCAGCCCTGATTACAGCTGTGGTAAGTTAGAGGGAAAAGTATCTATTTCCTGAAAAAGGAAAAAATGACAGCTTTTCGGAATAGATACTTATGGAGAGGAGGAATGATGAATTCCTCCGGTAATTAGGTAGAACTCCATGCGAGTTCTAAACCTAATTACCTCCATCAAGTTTTTAGTAATGATGAATAGGCCCCATAATTCCATGGTTAACCTGTTTACATTTTTGCTAGGGCTGTCTTACATCATTATTAGACTGTGCAGAAGACCTGGAGAGTGATGTCACAGTATAACTGACACGATCGGCTTTTTCAGTTTCTCTGTAGCTGTGCATTTGCTGTCAGAGCATGCCCAGTATGAATTTATGCAGGATGAGCTACGTAAACTCAGTGGGACTGAATTCTCAGCCGGACTCATCTCCCATTTTTAGAGTTGACTAAACGGCAAAACATGGTGTGTTCATGCTCTGCATCATGTGCGGAGACCAGTGTGAAGTGTGCATTTCTGGGAATGAACTGGGCGGCATGTATCAAGAAGCATGGAGAGGCTGTTTCTGATGGGAGTGTCATGGGTGTGTATGTATAACTCTGTGCTACTCTGAGTGGGGAGTACGGGGAAAGGGACGGATCCAGGGGCATATCTATAATGGGTGCAGGGTGTGGTGTGCACATGGGCCCCTGGGTCCAGGGGGGCCCACGCCGCACACCCTTCACCCATACTTTTTAATACTTACCTTTCCAAAGTCCCACGTCGGCTGGAGAGGCGCTACACAAAATGCCTGGAAAATGGCCGCCACGGCAATTTTCCTGGCGTTCTGTGCATGCACAGTAGGAAAATTGCCAGGAAAATGGCTGCCGCACCATTTTCCTGGAGAAGTGCGCATGCATGGTAGTCTGTGCCCGGAGTATACTGGGCTGTCAGTGCGCGGCAGCTGCCGGAGAGTAGGGGGCCCTGGATGGGGAGTGAACATTGGCCCCCTCCTCTCTGAATACGCCCCTGGACGGATCTCTTGCGCTTAGCGTGGGGCTGGTGCGAGTGTTGATACTAACAAGGACAGTTGCTTCTGCCGATGCTAGAACAGTAGGCGGGATAGGCTTGCACTTTCAGATGCACGGATTTGCTTTTAAGTTCTGCTGATTGTGGCCGCGGTTGTAGGGAAAAGCAGACGTAGAAGAGTGCAACTCCGAATCAGGCCTAGTTCGTAGGACAGCAGGTCAGTGCCCAAAAGTGGGACTGTCCGCCTGAAATATTGATGGTTGGGAGGTACGAATCTGTTTTTTTTTCCTCATCAACTAGCAAGATAAGCACCTTTTGAGCATGTATGTGCCATGTGACTGTCATTGCCCTGCTAGTCACATGACACTGATTATAAAGGATTAATAGGAGTGTGAAGAAACAAACCAATGAAGAATCGCGAATACCAAGAAATATTTTATAGCCTGGCATAGTGATTTATGTTAAAACAACTACACCTCATTTGTTCATAGGATTGCTGCTTAAGTGTTTAGGTCATCCTGTATCTTGCAAAAACCCTTTAGGATTCATCCAAATCCCAATCTGAATTATGTCTAAGGGGTATATTTACTAAAGTGAGAGTTTTTAGAAGTGGAGATGTTGCCCATAGCAACCAATCAGATTCTAGCTATTATCTTCTAGAAGGTGCTAGTTAAATGTTAAGTAGAATCTGATTGGTTGCTATGGGCAATGCATCCCGATTGCAGTGGCCGGTTCACGCACGTGTACTGCGATGCATAAGCATGCGCAGATCGCAACAATCAGCGAATTACGTGCGTAATCGCAGTTGTGATTGGTAATGAATCAGGTCCATTGTCTTTTTCTGGGATGACATCTCCTGAGAGCTCTAATATAAACTATGATGAACATTGGGCCCGATTCATTACAGATCGCAACTGAGATTGTAATAGCGATTACGCATGCAGTTTTAGTATGCTAATCCATTGCGATCGCTATGCTGTCGCAGCACAACATAAGGACACCCACTTTACCTTACACACATCTGTAATCCTTAGAAAGACTGCAAAACCATCGGTAACATTAAGTACCATCGCAGCCTCATGCACACTTGCACAAGCTCTGACCTTAAACAAGTACTCAGGCTGCCTAAGGCATCACAGTGGATAATTTATGCACGACCCTGAAATGGCGTACAAACGCACTGGCACACCTGCATTTCGCCTACCACCCCTCCGCCACCTCCCACAAACGGCACTTCCTGTCAATCACTCTTGGTCTGCGTCCCGATCGCAGTGGCCGGTTCGCACATGTGAACTGCGATGCATATGCATATGCAGGATGCAATATTCGGCCAATTGCGTGAGTAATCACAATTGCGCTTGGTAATGAATCAGGTCCATTGTCTTTTCCAGGGATGACATTTCCTGAGAGCACCTAAATGACCGGAACATACGTATCCAAAACTGTCCATATATTTTTTTCTATAAGATCGTCCTCTGCAGAGTAACGGATTGTTACAGAGAGCTAATTTGCCAGGATTTACCATGCTTCATTTCTTTGTCAATGTACTAGATGACATGAAGGCTTTTTTTATACCTTGTGCTCCAAAACAGTTACTGAGACGTATTTAGAGGCACTTTGTGCTGGCACAGGACCTGTAGAGGAACAGAAAGCATTTGTTTGATTGTATTAGTCTTATTTGCACCGGACAAAACAAATATCTGGTTGTCTGACATTGACTGCGAAGCAAGAACTATTTGCCTCTATGTATTACGCCAATGCCATATATTAAGCATACCACATAGCCCATATGTTGCTTTTTAATCTAGAACTATGCGTCTGCGCATTGGGTTTAAGGCTGGGTACACACGTAAAGATTTTCTGTCCAACCATCCGACTAGTTGATTGGTTGGAATGAAAATCTGGTAAGGTATGGGAGTAACTGATGATCAGCAATTTGCTCCTAAATGCCAGAAAACAGATGAAAATGGTCGGTCAGACAAGTTTGTTAAATGTTTGATCTAAACAATTTGTTCAAACAACAGTTTTTGTCCATTTTCCGGCATTTGGGAGCAAATTGCTGATTGTCATTTGCTTTCATACCTTACCAGATTTTCAGTCCAACCAATCAACTAGTTGGATGGTTGGATAGAAAATCTTTACGTGTGTATGCACCTTAAGTCCTAATACAGGATTGACTTTAAATTATAGATTTTAAAACCTGCATGTTACACTTTAATATTACCTAAAGTGACTTAACGAACAACCCAGCAGTGCTATTTACAGAGCATATCGCAAAATTGCTCATCTAACATTGTGACCAAGAGCAGTTTTTTGTGGACCTAAATAAATATGTTAGAAATCTCAGTAGCAAAAGATTTTTACTCTAAAGAAGGCTGAATGAACCATTAAGCAAAATAAGCACATGCTTAGGGCATCAAGGGAAGGGGAGCACCACAGATATTTTCCATTGCTGGATTTACCATGGACCGTATGGTGCAAAGCTGCAAATAGTGCAACTGAACCAGGTTCTACAAAAGGGGGCTAGATACAATAATAAAAAAAATAGTAATAATAGAGGTTAATGATATACATTAATCTTGTGAATACGACAAAAATAGAAACCGGCTAACTGGTAAACTGCCACATGGTCCAACAAGGCTCATGTGATCTTTCATGTCTTGGTCATGTCGGGTGGCCCATTCAGTTGTCCACTGAGAGTGCAGCAGGCCTCAGCACAAGCACAGTGTTGCCAAATGGGGGAATTTTCTCCAAATTTGGAAGTTTTTAAAGACCTTGGTGAGAATTTTGGAGATAACTTTTCTTTGGGTTTTTGTGTTTGGGGAGCAAAATATACTGTATATGGGGGTATCAACATCTTTCATGTGCTTAGGGCTCCTAAAGGTCTTAATCCAGCCCTGGTTCCACCATTCTCTTGAATGAGGATGATCAAGAGGCAATTACACTACTAGAAGAATTAGAATCAGAAAGCTCCACAGTTAAAAATGCCATTTTACTCATTTTTGATCTAAGAGAACTACCATGCAGACATATTTTCAAAAATAGATCAAAGTTCTATCATGCAATATAGGGGGCACTGTGTAGAGTGACTTTATAGAGCAACGATGGAGGATAAGTTAGAAAACTGTTTGATCAAGTTAACAAAAAAGCCTCATAGAGACAACCTCAGTAGACATGAGAGAAAAGAGCTAAAAGATCTGACATCAGATCCAAATATAATAATAACAGCAAATAAAGGGGGAGGAGTAGTAGTACAGGATATCAGTGATTACATTCATATAGGTAAATGGATAATGTATGGTTTTATATAAAACTGCCATCCAACTCCGGTATATGTCAAATTAAATTATAAAGTTTACTTGATGAGGCACTTGCTGACAGTGCAAAATCTAAGGACATTTGACACATTTTATTTATCACATATCCGGTGGTTCCTACTTATTATCATTTGCCCAAAGGTAAAAAATTCATCACTTCACCCCCTGGGACATCCCATTATTTCAGGTATCGGGTCTATCACATAAAATGTATCTTATTTTATGGACACTCATTTGCAAAAGTATGTAGTCACTCTTAAATCATATATGAAGGACACCACACAATTTCTTAACATGATCAATAATATACATTGGAAAAGTTCATACTACTTGATTACATGTGATGTGGAGTCCCTTTATTCAAATACTGATCATGATGCTGGTATCACAGCAGTAAATTACTATTTGGATAAGGACTAGAATATTGGTGACTAACTGCATAATTTGTATTGAGGTCCAATAAATGTATACTAGAATATAATTATTTTCTTTTCAATTCACTGTATTATTTACAGACATGGGGGACTGCCATGGGGACTTAGTTTGCCAAGTTTTGCCAACCTCTATGTGGGTAGGCTTGAATAGCAGCTGATTTGGGGTGGTGATCCTGGGGGTCACCTAGTCCTCTATGGCAGGTATATAGATGATTTATTTTTATTTGGGAAGGGGGCATTCAATGTATTGAATTTTTGAGTGTGTTCTTAATAATAATTAATTTGAGTTTAAATTCATGAGCACATATCACAGGAAACAGATTCAGTATTTGGATATTGCACTGTCGACAAGAAATATACAAACTGAAACTTTCTGCAAGAAAGTAGATACTAATAATTTCATACATTATAAAAGTAGCCATCTTAGGGCCTGGCGCAATAACATTCCAAAAAATTAATTTTTAAGAATAAAATGCAACTGTTCTGACAATGAAAGTTACCAAAAGCAATCCAACATATTATATTCTTCTTTTTTTAGAACAAGGTTATCCAGGCAACATATTAGTTTAGCAATATTAAAAACTAATAAGAAAGATAGGTTTAGCCTCCTTCATAATAACAAACAAACAAACAAACAAACAAAAACAAACTATTCACTGGATTCTAGACCCAAAAAACTAAAATAGTTTATTGTTTATCACACAATATAATACTCAGGTTGCAAGCATTAGAGGGATTCTTAATAAAAATATTGTAATACTATATTAAAGGCGGATCAAATATTGGGATACCTTTTAGGAGAAAATATGATCGTACATACAGGAAATCAGAAACTTTAAAACAAAAACTAGCTACATTTTTGTAAATAAAAAAGTAAAGAACTTTGATCCAACTGATCAACTAAGCTGGCTACCAATAAAACTAGAAAGGTTTCATAGCTATGGTCAAGATAAATGCCGTACATGTTTACTTACTGAATAAAATGTGAACTTTATGTGTAATATATCAAAATAAGTTTTCCAAATTGAATGTTTTATGAATTGTTCTTCATCATTTCTCATCTATTTGTGTATAGGGGTGTGGGATGTAATATATTGGGTGTACCACACGTACTCTCAACAAACATTTTTTGGAGCACAGAAGAAATATCATGAAGAATTGAAGCATATTCAATTGGGGGTGAGGTTTAACAAGGTTAAATTTTGGATTACCGCAGGGATGCGTGCTCCTCATACCCGCATTATCCAATTTAAAAAAGTTGTCTACACGGCTCCCGGTGGCCCCCCTTCATCTTGTCACTGATAAGGGGGCTGCTGGGAACTCCAGGGGATACTGGTAGGCGCAAGGGCTGCTGGGAGATGTAGTTCTCCCAGTGCCGGCTACAGGGGAAGTATACAGTCACAAGGAAGGGGGGGGTCACACACACACTCATATACACTTAGAAACACTCACAATGCTGCAGAAACCCCCGCTACCGACGCTGGAGGAAGAAGACATCTCTTCAGAAGGTGAGTAATTAAGGACTAATTAAGTTAATTAGAAAATTCCAATTGGTTAATTAATCATTAGGAGCAGTGCCGCCGGGGTCCCAGAGTATTTCCCAACCATGCTCAGGAGGTGCTCAAAATAAAAACCTCCTGGCGCTCAAAAACTGAAAAACTCTGAAAATTGAATAGCAAAAATCCCGTGCCTGCAGGAAAAACCCACATCTGCAGGAAAAACTCCACAGGTGTGGGATTTATGCTGTTCTTGCAACTAATTGAATACCCCCTTATAGTGGGGAGAGATAATTGTACCAATTAATAAGCTCCTAACTGTCATTTTTCAAACATAGCCTGTAACGTGACAGTTAGGAGCTGATTGGTTGATACTTTATCTCTCTTCACTTTATCTCTCTTAGGGGTCTATTTACTAAGCAGTGTTAGGAGACAGAGTGAAAAGTGATAAGTAAGTGATAAGGTGCCAGCCAATCAGCTCCCAACTGTCATTTTTCAAACACAGCCTGTGAGATGACAGTTGGGAGCTGATTGGCTGGCACCTTATCACTTTCTTATCACTTTTCACTCTGTCGCCTAACACTGCTTAGTAAAATAGACCTCTAAAAGGCTTAGAACATCTCCCCCATAGTGTATCTAGACATTTAGCAAATTGTGAAAAGGGTAATACAGTATTATGAAATCAGGAAATAACTCTCTATCTTTGGGGCCTATTCATCATATCTAAAGTTTCTCTGGAGGTAATTAGGTTTAGAACTCGCATGGAGTTCTACCTAATTACCGGAGGAGTTCATCATTCCTCCTCTCCATAACTATCTATTCTGAAAAGCTGTCATTTTTGCGATGACAGCTTTTCGGGAAATAGATAGTTGTCCCTCACTACTCTAACTTAACGCAGCTGGAATCCGTGCTGCGCATGCGCTGTTACATCTGTAAAACCAGCGCATGCGCAGCACTGCCTACAGATGCGGTAAGTCTGGGTCTCCCCTCCGCTCACCTCCCCCCCGTTCAGCACTTACCTGTCAGCACAGCAGCCTCCGGCTCCGTCTGCTATTCTGTCACGTGTTCTCCCAGCAGAGCACAGTACTGTTTAGAAAAAAAAAAACATTTTCTTTTTTCTAAACTTTATTGTTTTCTGCTGAGGAGAACACATGACAGCATAGCAGACAGAGCCAGAGGAGAGACCAGAGTGCCAGAGAGAGACGCCGGGGGACCTGCCCGCGCTGACACAGGTAAGTGTTACCTTTTATACGACACCTCACAGTGGCGAATAGTAACACCATCAAATTCCGAAAATACAAAATTTTCGGAATTTGATGAATACCATAATTTCCATATCCCCATACTAATGTACTAATGTATGGGGAGTGTGGAAATTAAGGCAGGTGGACTTAGCAAGGAGATATCACTGATATCTCCTATGCTAAGTGTGTTCATGAATACTAAAATAACGTTAATTAAGGAAAATGTCCTTAAAAACGTTATTTTAGTGTTGATGAATAGGCCCCTTTGTGATATATTTCTTTAAATACATTTTTTTTCTAAGCTTGATGTCCTGGAAAACAAAGTTTAAACACTGTCCATTCTCAATCATTATAGGCGCCTCAATGAGACATTTTAGCATTGACCTGAATAGCAATATACAGTATGTGTATTTATGTAATATCAATGTAGTTCGTTTTGTTTTCATTTGTTATATTATTTTTTTTATACTTATATATTAGTATCTTCAGAAAGGATTAATAAAATTATGGTCATACTGAAACAAATTAATTGTATGTCTATTAGTAAAATGTTATATGTTTAATAATTTAGTTTACTGACTTATTAATTAGAAAATAATTAACTCCAGCTGACAATTTGCTAAACCCTAATAGAAAAACATAAAAAGGAAGCTGCTGTCAGTCCCAGGAATAAATCTGATGAAACCGCTACGGGATTAAGGTGGAGAAACCGGTTAGGTGATGTAATCATTTGGCTTCTGGGCACCAGAAGTAAAAGATCCAGGGCCTGATTCAGAGCCGGACGCTATTTGCGCTCGCTCGTCCTGAAAATAGGGGTGGCTATTCAAATGAACCGTTCGCTGTTTGCGGTCTGTTCACGCCTCTAGGTCTGAACGAGCGAACAAAACTTGTGGTCGTTTTTTGGGAAACTACGCCCCCTGGCCGCTCGCATCCTACGTCATGTCCGCTATTTATTAGATTAATCGAGTACATCGACCATCGTATGAACTGCTCGCTATTCTTGTGGTTGGTTTTTGCTACCACAATTTTGCGAGCAGTTCTGACTATAAAATAACCCAGTGACGTGGTCAATGACGCTGCTGTTTTAAATATGCACACCCATAAAATGCCCGTTTTGACCTTTAAGCACGCCTGCGATCGGATCTCCACTCCCCGTTTTCAAGAACCTTCCCCTGTTACCACCCACATACGCCTCTTTCTGTCACTCAAATTATCAGGCATTCGCTATTTTGCGAGCACATGAATTTCGGCCGCACTGACTGGTTCGCGCATGCGTATAACGATCCGTACGCATGCGCAGTTGGGCAAACATCGCTCAGAGCGAACGAGCGGCCGCTTATGAGTGGCTCTGAATCAGGCCCCCAGTGTGTTCCTGCCCGTTTTCTGCACTGTAGCGACTGATCAAGCTCCTTACAGTGCTGACTCCAGCCTGTCCCTCCCAGCTCGGTTGCTGGTTCCAGTACAGTGGTGGGACCAGACTAGTCTAAGCTCTGCTACTTGCATAACTACAGCCAGGGGCGTATCTATAATGGGTGCAGGGTGTGCGGGGCACTTGGGCCTCTGGGTCCAGGGGGGCCCCGCACTGCACACCCTGCACCCATAGCTATCTACCTCTCCAGAGTATCACATCGGAGCGGGGGTCCGGTACTCTAAAAAACGACTGGAAAATGGCCGCCGCGGCCATTTTCCCGTCGTTTGAGGATGCTCAGTTCAGGGGGAATGGCCGCCGCGTCCATTTTCCCAGTGATCTGTGCATACTCTATAGACTCTGGGTGCACTCTAGTGCCCAGAGTGTATAACTCCTCTGATGGCCGCGCACAGCTCAGTGCTCTGCCAGCCACCGGACAGAGAGGAGGGGACCCGTGTCGGAGACTGCACATGGGCCCCCTGTTCTCTAGAAATGCCCCTCACTACAGCATAAAACTTCAGTAGCTCCGCAGAGCGAAACAGGTGCATATAAACATTTCTCCTTGCACAGCACCTGTCATTAAGACACGTTGCATTTCACTAGAGATGAGCGGTTGGGATTTCCTGAAAACAGAACACACCCAAACTTTGGGGTTCAAAGTACAACAGAGGGGTAGATGTATGAAGCAGTGAAAAGCGTGGAGAAGTGTGCCAATGCATAAAATGTCCATGGCAACCAATTAGCTATGAGGGTGCATTTATCAAGTCTATAAAATGATAGGTAGGAGCTGGTTGGTTGCCATGGGTAACTCTCCACTGGAACACTTCTCCACCCTTTTCACTGCTTCATACACCTACCCCAAAGTCCCTGTTAGGGCCACTTTGGGGTCTTCAGGTAGAACCGAGTCCCGGCTTGGGTTGGATCTCTGATTTAAAAACAGAATCTCACCTGCTTTTGATTGCATCTCATGATTTCAGCTGCCAAAATTTACAGGAAATGACTTGAAATGAATATTATTGATGTTAATAATACTATAGGATCAAAAACAGGTCCAAGTTACATGATTTTTGCTATTTTTATCAATTTTTCAAAGAAATCCAAAACCAAACCAAACCAAAACACAGAGTTGTTTTGCCAAAATCAAAACATGACAATGATTTAGTACTAAAGCTAAAGGACCAGGGTCTGCGCACATCTCTACTTTTCACATGTAAGGTACAAAGGGGGAGATTTAATAAGCTTGGATAGAGATAAAATTGGAGGTAAATAGCACCAGCCAATCAGCTCCTAATTGTCACTTTACAGGCTGTGGCCCTGATTCAGAGCCACTCGCTCTGACAGAGCGCTCGCTCTGAATCAGGGCCGGTCTTTTTTTTTTTTAGAACAGCCTCCTGGCCGCTCGCATAGCTGTGAGTGACCATCGCGACCATTGGGCTTGCGACGAGACCCTTGTGGTAGGCTCTCGTTGCCGCAAGTCCCAGAAGGATTTCGGCTCAAAAAGAGCCGAAATCTCTCCCACTGACATCACTCGTGATGTCAGTGGGGCCGGCCCCAAATGGAGGCGTTCACATGGGAACGCCTCCGTTTGGGCAGCCACTCCCCCGGTCCACCCACCAAAGGGGGCGTGCTGTCACTCAACATCGACAGCACGCCCCCTTTGGTACGAGACCCGGAGCGACGAATTGCCCAACGCTATCCGGGTCTCGCGCATGCGCACGACGGAGCCGGCTCCGTCATGTGCATGCGCTCTAGGCCACCATCAACCCGGTTGCGAGCGCTTGCGACCGGGTCTGAATCAGGCCCAGTATTTGAAAAATGACAGTTAGGAGCTGATTGGTTGGTGCTATTTACCTCCAATTTTATCTCTCTCCAAGCTTTATTAAATCTCCCCCAAAGCGCTGCAAACGCCTGTGTTTATTAGTGATCCACCTGCCTAAATACAGTATACATGTGCTGCTGACAGAGGCCGGCAAGGGATCCAATGAGAACTGGACTTATGTATGCCTATTGCTGCGTAAAAGAGTCCATTGTATGTAACAGGCAAACAGTATGATTATCTTCAATTATCATACAGTCTGTTTGTGTGACTAATATTGGTGACTGGATTTACTGGCTTGTTGAACATCTGTGATTTGTGTAAAAGTGCCCAATTTATAACTCTGCATCAAAAGGGACCACATCCCATTTGTTCATATAGGTCTTGATGGTATCAGTGAGTGTAACCCTGCTGATAAGACATCTGGAGATATAAAGATACAGCTCAATTTAACTACTTGCCTGTTAGGTCAGCTATAACGAATACTAACAATGTTAACCATTAATGGGCCACAACCACTAACACAATTGAATCTTACAATGTTTCCAATTGCATGCTATTCCTCCTCATAGAATATACTGGACAGTTTGTTATATGCATCTTATAAGTTTTGTGGCCACAGACGTTTCACAGGTTTTTTGCACATGCATGGGTTTGAATTTGACAAAGTTTTCAATTGGTCTGTGTTTTATATGATTGTATATTGTGTATTACTATTAACCCTATGGTGATAGTAATACAATATGGGTAATGGTGCAATATTACCCAAGGCTCGATTACATTCAAGAACCGTTGAGCATATATCATATTGAGTGTATGAGTGGTTTTGGACTCACACAGTGTACACTATAATTGTTTTCCTCTTTTGTTGGTAAAATAATCCATACATCTTGAGACCGAAGCTTGGAAACTCCCCCTTCCTCACATTTGATCGCGCTATCTTCAAGGAACTTGTTGGTAGAGTTCCAAATGTTCGAGCTGCTTACGGCTAACCTCCGTTGGACCTTTTTCATTGGTGCAAGTTATCTTCACTTTTCATAATGTCTACATGAAACAAGTCATATGCTTCCTTTGTCGACAGTGATCAGGTTGACATTCATAATAACGTCTTTGGCTGAGTTTAATTTACTGTGGCTAATTGATCCCCCAGGGGCTACCCAATTAGCCCCAAAGCCGGCTGTCATCGGGGAAAACAAATCCCAGACAATGATCCCATTTTTGTGTTTGCGGCTGCGATAACACATAGGTCTGTGAATTTATCATGGATTCTATGTGTTTTAGGGCTAATCCCATATTCTTTTGCACACAAAAAACAGGATGTAATTGAATTGCACAAAAAACTGCCAAAAACTCCAGTTGGTCACGTGCGGAAAATTAACAGGGCTACTTGAATTCTCCCCTTAATCTGTTAGCCTTCCTGCTAATTTACCCTGAAAGGGATGGGTTAGGGGTGCCGGCGTTTAGGATCCCAGTGTTCAGAATCCCGAAGCCAGCATTCAGACAGGATTAGAAGACAGAACTTTGTTGGTCGGTATGCTAACCCTCCCCCTCTCCATACCCTCCCTCCCAGGTGCCTAACCCTAAGCTTCCCTCCTATAGTGCCTAACCCTAACCTCTCCCTTCCCGCACCCTAAACCTAACCCTCCCCCCTTAGTTCCTAACCTTAACCCTTCCCCTAATGCCTAACCCAAACTCCTTACCCTAACGCTAACCCTCCCCCTAACCCCGGTACCTACCTTTAGGATTCTGGTGGTCAGAATGCCGGCGCCGGGATTCTGACAGGTGTTGGGATTCTGTCGTCCGCATTCTGACCGCTGGTATCCCCTCTGTCAATATTTTAACCGCATTCCCCCTGTAGGTAAAAACAATTGTGACCACATCAGGTGACCACTTCACTTCATTACTCCAGCACCAACCAGTCTAGCTCAGTGGTCCCAGTTCCGAGTCTAAACAAATCTCAGAATCTGACAAATAGGTTGATAAAGCCATGCAGACTTCAAAGAGTATAAAGCATCATTCAAGCTTTCATCCAGTTTAGATATGTATCCAGTGGCAGTTCTGAAGCTGGGGCTGCAATGCAGTCTAAAATTATAATAGAGGAGCCACAATAACACCCCCCCCAAACGCTGCCCAACATCACCAGCTGGGAGTCAGCGGGAAGCCACCAAGCTATGAACTATTCTACCCAATTTCCTTCCCTCTACACAGTTCACACAAAACTTACGTGTTCTCTTTCTACACTCAGACAACCCACTAACCCCAGTCCAGCATTGCTGTGTGACTTGTTCATATAGCCCACCAAGATCTTTTTATCCTTGCAATCTGGCTGGACCAATATTAATATGTAGCATATCCTTATGTATTAAACTCTTGTTACCCTATAGATTGAGGTAGATTACAACAGTATCCTCTTACATCTCTGTTAATGGGTTGGGTATGGGAGACTGGCAGTTGGGATGCTGGCTGTCAAAACACCAATAGCGGCATCCAGATGCCCAGAATGCTAACAGTGGCTGGATAAGTATCCTAACCCTTCCCCCTTCATCCCTTACCCCAAACCCTCCTTTCATCCATCCTAACCCTCCCTACCATGCACCCTAACCCTCCCGGTTACTGCCTAAACCTAACCCCCCCCCCTTAGGGCCTAAACCTAACTCCCTTCGGTGGTGCCTAACTTTAACCCCACCTGTCCGCAGTCTAACCCTAACCTCCCCCCTCCCCCAGCCTAACCCTAACCCTTCAGTGGTGCCTAAACCCAACCCTCCCCCCGCAGCTAATAGATAACCCAACCCGCTATATGTTTGGGATGCCTGCTGTCAGGATTCCGGCGTCGGCATCTCAACTGATGATGGGATTCCGTCGCCGGTGTTCTGGCTGCTGGTTGGGATTCCGGCGCCAGGATTTCAACCACCGGCATCCCGTGCGGAGGTAAATTGACTACATCCCCTGTTAATAACTAGTCTTGTTTTATTGCTGTTTTGATCCCAATTGTAAAACACAAGACAATGTGCAGAAGTTATATAAATGTTAATAATAGTAATAATATATTAGGTTGAAGTAAGGTTTCTGCAGATATTCCAGGTCTTTGTGCTGGGGCGACGAACATAATGTGACCTTTCAATGCTTTCAAGTTGAAGTAAAGTTCTCACCAGCAAAGCTGATATAACTTTGTTCTTTCAATCAATAATTCCGGTTCACAGTCTCTTTCTCTCAAATGTCGCCTACTTCTGCCAGCCAAGCTGTCTCGCCCCTGAGTAATTCCTATGCCAACATGATAACACACAATAATGTGTCAGTCTGGCTGTATCACGCAGATCTCTTCTTAGCGTTACCTAGAATATACCTGCAGTTACACAAAGGCTCCTCTCCCCTCTCAGGCACAGAGGCGCTTACCTCTAATCCAGCCTGATTTTCCATGATCCAGGCACAGTCAGGAGGGGTACAGGGCATTTGGTTGGCTTCCAAAAGATGCTTTGTCAGGTATCCAGTAAAGAATTCTGAATACACACCATGTCACTGGGTGGATGGCTGCAGGCTGCATGGTGCCACAGTGTCTGTCTAACTGGCTAGTCTAAGACAGTAATAAAATGTCAAAGCATCATCAGGCGGAGAGTTGCTCACGAGCTGGATTGTCCTCCCTCTTATTCTCACAAGAGGAAAGTCAACTAATAATACAAGTATCCCACAAACAAAAGCAGTTCATTTCAATGAGAGCACCGGCTCAAAACATTGACTTCTCTCCAACCACTGGTGTGTTAATGCCCTGTTCTCATAGTGCAGTTACTTGTTTTGCTAAGCCTAATGCATTTTGTAGTGTAAAAACAGTATTTCAGAAGAATATGTACAGTAGTGCATCGCATGTGAACATTTCACAGACTGCAATTGTCAGTTTGTAGGATTAACTGACACATGGATGAAGACACGCTGGCCTGTAGAAGAATTCCTGGATTACACAGTTGCAGCAAGCACTGACAGTAGATCATATGGGCTTTAAATATAAATCTGAATTACATAATTCTTACTTGGAGGTGTTCAAGTTAGTCCAAGTCATGTACTGAATTTTTTTTAAAATATGAATTAATTATGCTCCTTGTCTATCCCTCAGTTGACTAATTTGAATATATAAGCTATATAAGCTATGTTAGCTCTTACGAGCAGGGCCTCTACCCTCTTGTGCTATTCCTATCTTTACTTTTATCTACTTCTTACCCCCCACCAGGGCACCTAACACTTGGTTGCTCACACTCTGTTGCATATCTAGGTGTTATGGTCACTAATGTAGCAATGTATATTATCCTATTTTGTACTGTAAGTCAGTTGTCAAATTATTTGTTTATGTACTGCGGAACACTTGTGGCGCCATATAAATAAAGGATAATAATAATTATATATATATATATATATATATATATATACACACGGTATATATGGGTTACAAACTTTGCAGTCAACATTTTCATTCAAACAAAAAAGAACTAATAGTCTAAGGGGCACATTTATCAAAGATCATTTGAGGTAAATTCCCCGAAAACACCTGTTTTCGGGGGTTTACCTCAAATACTTAGTATCCCCCGAATGTATGAAGGAGGGACCGCAGCAAGCATCTCCGATACCTGCTGCGATCCCTCCATTGCCGCCGGCAGCCGCCTCCCCCATAGGTTTCTATGGGGGATGCGATGCTGCCAAATGTATCAATATCGGGAATGCTTCGCATTCCCGATATTGACCCCAGCAGCTAACGCTAGCCGGCAATGGGCGCCGCTCATGTGCGGTCCGCGGGACTGCGCATGCGCAGCAGCCCGGAATGCGCTCCGGCCACATCGCAGGGACGGACTCTTTTCGGAGCCCGTCTCCGTGCATGTGCCGGGTGATACATTCGGCCGGTATGATCGCATTTTGCAATGCGATCATGGGCGATACTGCATGCCCTGATCGCATTGCAAAATGGGCCCCTAAAAGTGAGTACTAAAGGAAAAAAAAGAACTAAAAGTGTGTACTAAATGGAAAAAAGAGTAAAAGTGTGTAGGGTTCATGCATATCTTATATGTCTAGTTTTACATGTGCTATCCAAAATATAAATTACACTAGGATTGCGCAGTAAACCAAACACATGCCACTTGTATTTTCACTAAATCAAAGTGAAACACCTGATACCTGCATTAGACACACAGAAAAAGTAAAGTAAGTGAGTATATATTAGCGCTCTGCTCATGTAAGATGTAGCATGTTCATTCACAATGTTTTACCATTAAGGGGTCTATTCATGATGTTAATTATCGGGGTCCTTTTAGTTGGGGACTTAAGGGTAAAACTTTGTGTATGAACATTCTACATCTTTCATGAGCAGAGCGCTAATATATACTGACTTTACTGTTTCTGTGGAATTTTACATGTGCGCTTGCAAAAGAGCTGTAACCACCAGCATGTCTGAGAGCCCAATTACTAGATAGTAGATACTGGATATCAGGGACGAAACTAGGATATCTGTCACGCGGTGCAAGGCAGCAATTTTGCGCCCCCTCCCTTCCCGTACCTGGATTTTGACCTTGCTCCTCCATAAGGCAGCACTAGTTAAACGTCCCTGGTATAGTGACTTACATTATTCCACACACCATAATGCCCATTACACATTATTCCACACACTTTAATGCTTATTACCAAAGTGCCACATACATATATGCCCCACACCATTTTATGCCCCACAGTTTGGCTTCTAATTACTTTAAAATTACCTGCTCGTTGTCAGGGGTTTTATGCTAGTTGCCAGGGGGTTCCATGCTCGTTGCCAGGGGGTTTCATGCTCTTTGCCAGGGGGCTTTATACTCGTTGCCAGGGGGTTTCATGCTCGTTGCTATGAGGTTTATGCTCGTTGCTATGGGGTTTATGCTCGTTGCCATGGGGGTTATGCTTGTTGCCATGGGGTTTCACGGGAGAAGATGCAGCTTTCAGCATCTTCTCCTGACACTTGCACTGGCCTAACAGACGCTAGAGGTCCAGTAGGACCTTTAGTGTCTGTTTCCTCCTTGGGGCGGCCATTTTTGGATGGCCGTTTTCCGCAGAGTCCATGCGGACGGCTAGTAAGGACCTCTAGCATCTGTCTCCTCCTTGGCTTTGGCTGGCTGTTTTCTGAATTGCAGCCCCCAAGCCACCGTGAGTCAGCCCTTTTTCACCCCCTGCATTCCAGCACCCAGTGCACGTGCACCTCTAGCCCCCCTAGTTGCCGGCCCTGTGGATATTAATACTTTATTAGATATTAGTTGTTTTTATGCCAGGCATAATATATGAGCAAGAAACAAAAAAGAACCGGTCACTGTCATTGGTGAATTCACAATCAGCCAATCACAAGCAGTCCACTAATGCTGACTCCATCATCGGTGTATTTGTACCTGCCTACGACCACTGACAAATGAAAATGCCTTTCTCATATAAGTATCTGTGTACTGGTCTGCACGAACACTTCCTCACCATACACAGCCTATGGCAAAATGGCCTAGTATTCACTCTACATCAGTCCGCTGATTGGGGCTAGTCCTCCTAAAAATGGCCATACAACTTATGATTATCTGTCCAACCAACCAACTAGTTGGCTGGTTGGAAAGAAAATCTGGTAATGTATGGGAGCAAATCTGGTAATGTATGGGAGCAAATGATAATCGACCATTTGCTCCCAAATGCTGGAAAACGGATGAACACTGTAGTTTAGTTTCAGCCGTGGTGGTTGATCATTTTACTCCCTATCATCTGGATCTTTTATGTCTGTGCTTACAGAGGGTCCTATTCCAAGGAAATAGGCTGTTCTGGTATGAGTGACTGATGCATACATGAATATGTAGAGTATTTTATATGTATTATTATTAATACCAATACATAGTATGCTGTATTTGTTTTTCCAGTACAAAAACTTCTTTGTACCTGAATTTCTTTGATTATTAGTTCTCTGTTTTAAATAATAGAGTAAATATCCTTTTTGCATATGCTATCTGATTTAATAACATAATCATAGCTATTAAACCACTATTAAAACACATACATACCCATATAACAGTTACTGGGGAGATGTTGCCATAGGGGCCGCTTAACCTTTCTTTTCATGTAGTCTGGCAGCCTGCTCATGTGACAACATATATCTGAGCAGCAGACGACATTGGTGGGGATATAACAACTTGTGGCCAAGCAAAGCATTAGCATGTTGAAGGAAGAATTTCAGTACAGACAACTTGTACCTGTGTCTATAAGTATAAATGCCTTTTTATTTGACACACCTATTTATTCACCAAGTATATTTCAAGGTGTATGCTCAATTTATGTTGCCATAGAAAGGGCATGCATCTCCCTTTCCAGCTATTTTAGTATAATTTATGTATCAATAATCATAAGATTAAGATGACCATACACTAGACCAACTTTCATCCAGCCATGCAACTAGTAGGTTGGATGGAATGAAAACCTGGTAATATATGAGAGGAAGTGACAATCAGCCATTTGCTCCCAAACCCCCGAAAATGTACAATAAATGTCATTCAGACAAGTTGTTTATCATTTGTTAACATACAGTATATGACCAGGTTTTTATTCCAACCAACCAACTAGTTGGATGGTCATTTTAAGTCAGTCTCCCGGTATTAATAGATGTTAGTTGTGTCCATAAGTGTGTCCAAAGCATGCCTAAAGACAGCCTATATAGTAGTAATAGGATACTCTGTAAATAAAACTTAATAATAATAATAATAATAATCCTCATACGTACATGCTTTAGGTGGAGGAGATGTTGAAGATGCAATGACTTCAATTTACCAGTAGATCAGGACACACGCATGTGATGACCCACCTTGGTGACAACGGTGAGCAGTGGTGGATTAAGGACCACATGTACCCATGGTAAGAAGCGAAGGTGTGACCAGTGATGTGTGGGTGTGGTTTACACAGAGACTGGTGTACAATATATTGCTAACACTTTAATTATGAGCAGAGACACACGTGATTACACCTCCCCTGCACTCCCGGGACCTCCACATAGGCTCAAGCTTAGGTTATTTGTTCCACTACCCCCTTCTTGGTGCCCCTTAATTTGAGACAGCATGAAGCCAAGAGATCTCTGCATGCGAGTTGGCACACTGATGTGTTGGGTCTGGGTTTCACTTCAAGTCAACAATTTTGGGGCCAATTTATTAAAAGGAGAAGAATCTTAAATTCTGCAAAAATGGCGGATTTTGCAGCACTTAGGGACTCTCCCAATTTTACATTGAAGGGTGCAAATGGCCGTACATGCTTAATCCTGGAATAGGGAGGTGGAGGAGATGCTGAAGATGCAATGACCTCAATTTACCAGTAGATCAGGACACACGCATGTGGTAGCACACCTTGGTGACACCGGTGAGTAGTGGTGGATTAAGGACCACATGTACCCATGGTAAGAAGCGAAGGTGTGACCAGTGATGTGTGGGTGTGGGTTACACAGGGACTGGTGTACAATATATTGCTAACACTTTAATTATGAGCAGAGGTGTGACCAGTGCTGTGTGGGTGTGGCCGCAGCTAAGTGGGCGTGTACAATGAAGCGGCTTGTCTGAATTAGGCCCTGTGTCTGTTTTTTCTAATCATATAGTAGTGTGTATGAGCGATAACTTGTGTGCTAGTGCAAATGTCTATCCGTCTGTACTGTATTTATATATAAATATAGCTGTCGCTAATGGCAATAGATAACAAAGCGTTAATAGGAAATGTCCACATATTTGTCTTGGTTAGTGTATGCTGAGTGCTATAATGGATGGGTTACACGGAGACTGGTGTACAATATATTGCTAACTCTAAGTATGAGCAGAGACGCGTGATTACACCTCCCCTGCACTCCCGGGACCTCCACATAGGCTCAAGCTCAGGTTATTTGTTCCGCTACCCCCTTCTTGGTGCCCCTGAATTTGAGACAGCATGAAGCCAAGAGATCTCTGCATGCGAGTTGGCACACTGTTGTGTTGGGTCTGGGTTTCACTTCAAGTCAACAATTTTGGGGCCAATTTATTAAAAGGAGAAGAATCTTAAATTCTGCAAAAATGGAGAATATTGTAGCACTTAGGGATTCTCCCAATTTTAAATTGGAGGGTGCAATGGCCGTCTTTGGGGAACACTGGTGGTGGCCATTGCAGCAGTTCTCCTGCAATAACTTCCCCATGCAAAGCTACTTATGGCAAGTTTATAAAAGACAGCTGAGGTAACTGTCCACCAATGCTATCGTCATCTCAGGATGGTGATACCAGGGTGCTATAATGGAAAAATACTTTATTACATTAAACAAATTTTTTTTTATTTAACTTATCGTACATTGGTATTTTTTCTAAAAAAAATTAAATTACTTTAAAAATAAAAAGTTTGCTGAATCTGCGCTCAGTGCCTGAGACCGGGCTTCTAGTGCATTGTGCATGCGTGGTTCAGTGTGACCAGGGTAACGCATGCACAGAAGTACCCCAATTGGCTGGCAAAAAGGTACAGTAAGTCAGTGTTTGCCTCTAACAGGACAGCATCACCAGGGAGTGGGGCAATTTAATGATAAGTAGCAGCGACAGCAGATTTTCTATTGCGCTATATGTGGAGATAGAAAATCTCTTCTGTCATTGCCTTTTGCTAAATTGACTCATTTGTGTTATGCTTAGGCTGTAGTTAATGTTTAAGCCACCAATCATCCTATAGCTAAAGTTCCACAAATTTCCATACCCCGATTTGCCTTTACAATTCATTGTCCCAGAGAGTCATAAAGAAAGTATACAGACTACAGTGTTGTACTGATTTTACTTGTAATAAACTGTCAATATCTTGCTACTATGATAAGTTATGATAGAGGTGGGTCTGCAGCTCAGTCTAAAATTCAAATAGGGGAACCACACTAACTGCCCTTCCAAACGCTGCCAAACTTCACTGGCTGGGACTCACTGACAGTTGGTGCAGCTCCCCTATTTGAATTTTGGACTGCGCTGCAGCCCCACCTCTGGAGCCGCCACTAATAATAAATGAATGTCTGTAGGTGGGAACTGTATTTACCAATAGAGGTGTTGATGTCACACAGAACTGTCCCATTCCTTGCTGCTGTATGGATGCAAATAATACAAATTAAATGTAGCAACATGTGATCATATGCAGAAATCCAAGTTAGTAGTTGATATCCCCAAATCATGTGATACATTAAAAACTTAAATAAATAAGATAATTCCGAGAAATGATATGTGCCAAGAATTTACATGTTTTTTTGCGCAATACAACATACTCATAAATCAAGGTTATTATTAACAGCATACAATTAAGACAAAGGGCCATATTCAATTAGAGGCGAAAAGTCTGAGGCCGGGCTTTTCACCTTCATGGCAGGTTTTCTTGGGGATAAAGTATCGGCGAAAACGGGAGCCGGCGGAAAGGTAAGTAGCGAAAAGTTGTGTCACTTTTTGGGGAAATCACCCTGTCACCCCCCAAAAGATGTACTAACATGGGGGATCACTATGGGTACCCCCGAAAAGTCCTGCTAAAAGTATTTAGGGTTTTTAAACGGTCTCTGCAGGTGCTATAATGCGTCTTTAACAAGTCGGTGAAGAATAGCATTTAGCAAATTTTATTTTTTTTTTTAAATAACTAGTCCCATCAAATTTGGGGTACATGAAAATGGGTGTAAGCAAATTTTTAAGTCCCTAAAGTGAACTTTTAAAAATTATAAAATATCAATAAATTATCGGCAATAACGGCTTTTCACAGCCTGATTGAATATGGCCCAAAATGTGATTTCCTGAGAATGAGTGATTACTGCTAGCCCCACTGGTGCTGAGAATGAGTGATTACTGCTAGCCCCACTGGTGCTGAGAATGAGTGATTACTGCTAGCCTCACTGGTGCTGAGAATGAGTGATTACTGCTAGCCCCACTGGTGCTGAGAATGAGTGATTACTGCTAGCCTCATTGGTGCTGAGAATGAGTGATTACTGCTAGCCCCACTGGTGCTGAGAATGAGTGATTACTGCTAGCCTCACTGGTGCTGAGAATGAGTGATTACTGCTAGCCTCACTGGTGCTGAGAATGAGTGATTACTGCTAGCCCCACTGGTGCTGAGAATGAGTGATTACTGCTAGCCTCACTGGTGCTGAGAATGAGTGATTACTGCTAGCCCCACTGGTGCTGAGAATGAGTGATTACTGCTAGCCCCACTGATGCTGAGAATGAGTGATTACTGCTAGCCCCACTGGTGCTGAGAATGAGTGATTACTGCTAGCCTCATTGGTGCTGAAAATGAGTGATTACTGCTAGCCCCACTGGTGCTGAGAATGAGTGATTACTGCTAGCCTCATTGGTGCTGAAAATGAGTGATTACTGCTAGCCCCACTGGTGCTGAGAATGAGTGATTACTGCTAGCCTCACTGGTGCTGAGAATGAGTGATTACTGCTAGCCCCACTGGTGCTGAGAATGAGTGATTACTGCTAGCCCCACTGATGCTGAGAATGAGTGATTACTGCTAGCCCCACTGGTGCTGAGAATGAGTGATTACTGCTAGCCTCACTGGTGCTGAGAATGAGTGATTACTGCTAGCCCCACTGATGCTGAGAATGAGTGATTACTGCTAGCCTCACTGGTGCTGAGAATGAGTGATTACTGCTAGCCTCACTGGTGCTGAGAATGAGTGATTACTGCTAGCCCCACTGGTGCTGAGAATGAGTGATTACTGCTAGCCCCACTGGTGCTGAGAATGAGTGATTACTGCTAGCCCCACTGGTGCTGGTGGAAGGGAGTAGTGGGTTAACAGACAGTTGCCAAAGCAGGGTTCAGGCACAAGTTGTCTGCATGCCTCCCATTCTCCAGGGCATGTGGTGTTCTTGTGGGAGGATGAAGCTTTTCTTGGTGTACAACAGTGGGGTGAGTGTGTAATAAGTAAAAAGGAAGTGTATCTGACATCTAATACTCTAATGGAGAACCAAACGTTCAGACAGAATGTTCTCGTGGCAACAGTCCCCGTTTACCTTCATGAGGGGCCTTTGGTATTTAGCTGTCGAAGATTATAGGTATACAACATCCTGGAATTCCATTTGGGCGAGCAAGGATGCCAGAACCAAGACACGAGAACTGATGACGATACAAGCACACATATAACACAATACTCAGGCACCGGGTATATAACAGGAGCTAATACTGGAGTGCATACTAGCGATGACTTTGACCGATGGATTTCAGAAAGCAATAGTAGTTAATGCTAAACAAGCCTGATTTAGCATTCATTATTATTGTCCTCAGTGGCGTAACTTCATCCCAGTTGCCCGGAGGCAAGATAAGTGTGGGTGCCCTCCCCCCCCCCAAAAAAAAACAAACTACAAAATGCTACTGGGGAAAAAAAATAATAAATAAAACTCTCTCTCGCTCTCCCTCGTCTGATTATGGCCTCCAATGTGAGCAATTTAGCGTCTCTATAGTGTACACAAGCAACATTGTCAATACACCCATACTACGTTACATCTGCCTCTGCTTAGCCAACCCCCTGTAGCTGACTAGTAATGTCAAAACACATTTTTAGTATACTGCATGTGCCTGTACTGCAACGCTGCACGGTGCAACTCAACCGCATTCTGGGGCCAGAGAGGGGGAGGGTACTGTATGTCACTGGGCTGGAGGGTACTGTATATATAGGGGGCCTGGGGTAGGACGGGTTATAGGTATGTTTTGTAGGTGGGGCTAGTGGCTAGGGTGGGCCAGGGGGTAGGGTTGTTTAGCCTATTACCCCCCAAAAGAGATAGCACTTGGTGCATAAGCTCCATATACTCTGAGGCCGCTGGAGGCAGGATAGGAGGAGTAGTGGGAAGCACTGCAGGGGTAGGATAGAAGGAGTAGTGGGAAGCAGTGTAGGGGGTAGGATAGGAGGAATAGTGGGAAGCACTGCAGGGGGCAGGATAGGAGGAGTAGTAGGAAGCACTGCAGGGGGCAGGATAGGAGGAGTAGTGGGAAGCACTGCAGGGAGCAGGATAGGAGGAGAAGTGGGAAGCACTGCGGGGGGCAGGATAGGAGGAGTAGTGGGAAGCACTGCGGGGGGCAGGATAGGAGGAGTAGTGGGAAGCACTGCAGGGGGCAGGACAGGAGGAGTAGTGGGAAGCACTGCAGGGGGCAGGACAGGAGGAGTAGTGGGAAGCACTGCAGGGGGCAGGATATGAGGAGTAGTGGGAAGCACTGCAGGGGGCAGGATAGGAGGAGTAGTGGGAAGCACTGCAGGGGGCAAGACGGGAGGAGAAGTGGGAAGCACTGCAGGGGGCAGGATAGGAGGAGTAGTGGGAAGCACTGCAGGGGGCAGGACAGGAGGAGTAGTGGGAAGCACTGCAGGGGGCAGGATAGGAGGAGTAGTGGGAAGCACTGCAGGGGGCAGGATAGGAGGAGTAGTGGAAAGCACTGCAGGGGGCAGGATGGGAGAAGTAGTGGGAAGCACTGCAGGGGGCAGGATAGGAGGAGTAGTGGGAAGCACTGCAGGGGGCAGGATAGGAGGAGTAGCGGGAAGCACTGCAGGGGGCAGGATAGGAGGAGTAGCGGTAAGCACTGCAGGGGGCAGGATAGGAGGAGTAGTGGGAAGCAGGGGACAGGAGTAGTAATGAGAAGGGACTCACTGGGAAGAAATCTTCTATGCAGATCCCGGGTCCTGGCCAGTGGTTCACTGCTCTCTTCCTGGGGAGAAGTGAGTGCAGGGCAGCAGCTGGGAGACTGCACCAACCGCCGAGGACTGGTTAATGTGCTGAGTTCAGGGCAGCAGCAGGGAGACTGCGCTGACCGCCGAGGACTGGCTGCTGACACCACGTGCCACTGTCTCCCGGGTCCTCGCCACTCTCCACTCTCCACCACGGTCCAGACTGCCACTGCCAGCCGCAAGTCGGAGGCTCCTCAGACAGAAGGGGCAGGCACAGGGTGAGGTCGCGGGCGGTCACATGATATGTGACGTCCGCGGCCCGCTGAGAACACAGAGTGTAGTGGAGTCAGAGGAGCGCCGCTGATGCTGATTAGCGCTCAGCTCAGCGGCTCCTCTGGCTTTCTGTTTACAGTAGTCAGAAGAGAATGAAGCCAGCGGTACTATAGGTGCAGGTGCGGTGGAACGGCCGGGACCCTGGAGACAATGGAGCCAGATGCCCCCTTCAGGGCTGGCGCCCGGCGGCAACTGACTCCATTGTCTCCGTGAGTTCCGCCACTGATTGTCCTTTGAAATCCATCGGTCAAAGCCGACGATCATCGGCTGCTTCGAAATAAGTTGTAGGGGCAAATTTACAATTTGTCAGTTTCTAAGCACAATAAGGCTATGGCATTTCCTGACAATGCAGGTGGATTGGATGCATTTCTCACAGTATATCTGTATCTTTAATTAGTAGATAACATAACTTTGTGATTCAACCAGGGTCTCAATCTGATTATATGTATAGGTTCTGGAAGAATCTTGTTTCCCTCCTGTAATAATACGCAGACAGCAGTTTGAATTTGGAATCTCTGGTCACCACTAAAGCTGGGTACACACCTACACAATCATCGGGCCGTTCATCCAATATCGAGAGAACGGCCGCTGGATTGTATAGGTGTGTACGCTGTCCCGATGCAGGAGCGTTAGCCGATAAACGGCTTTTAACGCTCCTGCAATGGTCAGGATCGGCAGGTGGCATCTTATGTTCTATTTAGTATTTATCGGTTCGCCCTTCCGATCCCATAGAAGCCCGTACACACTGTGCTATGTCTGCACAGTGTCTATGCAGCTCACAGGCAGCTGACGGGGTCACACTGGGGACAGACTGCACGGATGACTGGGACACTTTTACCCGATCAGCCTGCAATCGCAAAAGTGTGTACCCAGCTTAAGTCCCTACTCTGTAATTTACAAAACAAAATGAAGGCCAATAGCAATACTTATTTAACTTAAGTTACAGTGTAAATCTATACAACCTAGGTTCATAAAATACAACCTAGGTTCATAAAATACATCGATCAGCAGTAGCATTAAAACCACCGACAAGTGAAGTGAATAACATTGATTATCTTGTTACAATGGCAGCAAGTGGACACTCAGTTCTTGAAGGGGATGTGTTGGAAGCAGGGATGAGCGGATTCGGATCCCAGAGATCCGAACCCGCCCGAACTACGGAAATCCGAGGCAGATCCGAGTCGGCTCATGTGTTCCCACCTGAAAACGAGGCAAAACGTCATCATCCCACTGTTGGATTCTCACGGGTTTTGGATTCTATAAAGGTCCCGTGATCGCCGCCATTTTTCATTCCGGCTGTGGAGAGTGAAGAGGGAGGGAGCTGGGATCTGTACTGTAGCTGTTGCACGCTGACGCTGTGCATAGGGGCTGGCTACTGTTGTCCATATAGGGGCTGGCTGTTCTCCTGTCCCTAAGGGCTGGCTGTTGTCTATATAGGGGCTGGCTGGCTGTTGTCTATAGAGGGGCTGGCTGTTGTCCTGTCCATAGGGGCTGGCTGTTGTCTTGTCCATAGTGGCTGGCTGGCTGTAGTGCTGTGTTGTCCAGGGGGTGCTCTGTCCTTCAGGGGCGCTCTTCACTCACCCCCAGTGTGAAAAAAAAGAATATATTTTTTGTGTGCCTTTTAGCCACACTTGTCATCAGTGCAGGGGTGCTGTGCTGCTGTCTGTCAAGGGGGTGCTGCCTCTTTCAGGGGTTCACCCCAGTGTTCAAATAAAAAATAACAACTAATTTTTTTTGTGAGCGTGTCAGCCACACCAGTCATCGGCATAGATGCGCAGGGGTGCTGTGCTGCTGTCTGTCAAGGGGCTGCTGCCAGGGGTTCACCCCAGTGTTCAAATAAAAAATAACAACTATTTTTTTTTGTGAGTGTGTCAGCCACACCTGTCATCGGCATAGATGCGCAGGGGTGCTGTGCTGCTGTCTGTCAAGGGGCTGCTGCCCCCCCCAAAAATAAACAATTGTTTTTGTGTGAGTGTTTGCCACACCTGTCATTGGTGTAGGTGCGCAGGGGTGCTGTGCTGCTGTCTGTCAAGGTGCTGCTGCCTCTTTCAGGCGTTCGCCCCAGTGTTCAAACAAGAATAACAAAATTGTTTTGTGTGTGTGTGTTAGCCACACCTGTCATCGGCATAGGTGCGCAGGGGTGCTGTGCTGCTGTCTGTCAAGAGGCTGCTGCCTCTTTCAGGGGTTCACCCCAGTGTAAAAAAAACATTTTTTTTTTTGTGTGTGTGTGTTAGCCACACCTGTGTAATATCGTGATTAAACCTTGGTACAATCCTGCCTATACCTTCTAAATCCTGCCTATACCTTCTAAAATTGTTGCTATTAGCGTAATGAGTCATACAGTAAATAAATGCCTTCAGACTTTGAATGTGTTTCCAACGCACAAAAGGTTATTATTCAACATAAAAACAGTAGGTTACACGCTGTGATCTAAAGACAATTAAGCGCAAATAAATAATACAGACCCAAGGTACAGTTGTTATATACGCACGCGCTCTGAGACCAGATACTGGCATCAGCAAGAAACCTCCGTCAACAGCATCAGCAAGAAGACTCCTGATTGGGGTCAGAGCGCACATATATACCCTTACAGAGATAGGCAATACAATAGGCAAGTTTGGCATGATTCCATTGTTTCTCCATCACGGTGCTTCTGTTACAGAACATTTAACAGGTCACTTCAAATGGACACAGGTCAGCCTCCAACAGCCTTTTGCCTCCTTTTTCCCGCTGCATGCAAATCTAAACTGCTAACATTACATAGTACATTTTAGTGTTTTAACTCTCTACAGTCCATAAGTTGCGGACGCATGTTGCGATTTTCTCACTGATGACACCAGGAAGCTGTTGAGACAGAGTAGATCAGTACAACACCAAACACGGTCTGCTTATCATGTACTAAACCTTAGATATCAAATAACCTATATTACACAACATTAATAATCCCTGAATAAACCTTGAATATTACACTTTAGTACTACAGAACCTTTCATGTAATTTGTGTATGTGTAAGTGTAAGAGAATATTGCATAAAGTTGCTAATATGCGTGGTGCGTTTATTTGTAGAGTGAAATAGCGCAACTGTGCATAATGTGCGGTGTTTATGCATGTGCGTGTATGATGGATTTAATATATATATATATATATATAAAACAGATCATAATTCATAGGCTCATTATCAGCTCTCAGTGAGAAGGTCATCGTCTGGTTATTCCCCGTCACTTCCCAACTCCCTGGTTTATTGGGGTTGGTTATGTTTAAAGACAAAAGTGATCTATCTACTTGGAATTGATGGAGTTTGAAATGAGGCGGTTTGGATGAGAGGAATTTTCCATCCAACGTTTTCCCTTTTTGCAATTCTAAAATTTCAGTAATTTTCAGCGGAAATGGCACCAACCCTACATTATGCTGTCCCTGTGGCACATGTGAGCACACCCAACAATCAGTCTGATGTAAAACTTTGCCTACCATGATGTGATAATCCTCTAATGGATACCCACCCCAGTATGGGTTATATTTAGGCTGGCACCGTTGGATACATTTCTCATCAACTAGGGACCCATAAAGTTCACAAACACAGGAATCTTCAGACGATAAACCTTCACACTGTCCCCGAGTTTCAGACATTACTGATCTCTTAACAATGACTTTACTAAGATTGGTCAGATACTGCCCTTGGGACTGTATTACTCCTTCTCCAGACTCCACTCCATTAATGTTGTCTTCAGCTCCCCTCTCTGTTATCCGTCCTCCATCACAGAAACTGGATATCCCCAAACAGATCATCATGACAGAAACTCTGGAAGAAAGGACTAGGATGACCACAGCAGACCATTCCATTGCTGGAAGCAAAGATCTACACATTTCTTTAGCTCAGATATCTCACCACACCTTTCAACTTTCCCGGAACAGGCTCGCGATCGACAGGTCCTCGTTATCTACCCCGACTCCGCCCTGTATCTCCACCGGTTGGTTGACCATTCTGCAGTGAGTGGAATGGACCCAGGTATCTCTCTCGGCCACCTTCAAGTATGTGGAACTCGTCAGCAACACCTGATACGGACCTTCCCACCGATCTACCAGACAACCTGAGCGTAAGAAATTTTGGATCATAACAAATTCTCCAGGTTTGACATCATAACAGTCTGTTTTTAGCATATCAGGTGACAACAAGCTGTTTTAACTGCTTACTCATTGTTATAAGATACTTTACAGTGACCTCATTGTTGCCTTTAAGATCTTCCTGCGGACTTATAATCAAATGAGATTGTCTACCAAACAGAATTTCAAAGGGGGACAAGTTAAGAGGAGGTCTAGGAGTTGTCCTGATACTGTGAAGGACTTACGGTAATGCTTCTGGCCACCCCAGTCCAGTCTCTGCCATAATTTTATTACCCATCAACTTACACATGCCCTGGACAAGGGGTTACCTTCTATGATGTCCTTGTCATTTACAACTCTCCAGTGTCAGTTTGTCTATGACAACTCCCGTCCGTGTAAAAAATGAATGTCAATTCTCAAAAAATGTATATGTCAGGTCTTGCAGTTAGGGTCTGGTTCAGATAATCCATACAATCATGTGCATCAATATGCCCACTGAACTCACTTCCCGCCAGCCACTCGTCTCCCTCCACCCTTTGTGCATCACATTGCACATATGGTAAATACGTTGCTGGTTTTAATGTACTGCATCGTTCAACAGTGATGTTTGAATTTGCTGTTAGAGCTAGTTCCTACTTAGTGGACCTAGCTGAAGAGACGTGTCTGGTTTGTGCAGAGTTCAAGAGGGCAGATAAAGCATGGGGAGTATAGACAATCATATCATGGCCCAATATTACATCTCCACTTTTACTCACCAATAGAGCAGTCGCTGCTACACTTCTTAAACATGTTGGGAGTGATCTTACCACAGTGTCCAATTGTGCACTGTAGTATGCTACGGACCTACTGGCATCACCATGTTTTTTTTTGTATGCGGACACCTGTTGCGCGCCCATCAGCTTCCATACAATACAAAAAGGTACAGATTTGCTGCTGGTTGCGTGGCAGTGTCATGTTTTGTAAGGCTTGGGTTTGATCAATAGTCAGATGTCTTAATCCCTGGGTTAGGCAATGTCCCAAGTATTTAACTCTGGACCAGCATGGCTGTAGTTTGTCCTTAGCAACCTTGTGTCCTGTTTGTGAGAGATGAAGCAACAAAAGTTTAGTATCATTTAAACATGACATAAACGAATCAGAACATAGCAATAAATCATCTACATATTGTATTAGAACAGATCCATTGGCAGGTTAAAAGGATTGTAAACAGTCGTGTAAGGCCTGAGAGAAGATACTGGGGCTGTCTATGTAACCCTGGGGTAATCGCTGTTGTGTGGTTGGAGCAGTAGGGAAAGATTGTGGATGAAGATAAAGATTTTGAGGGTAATATGGTGGCTGAATATATTTGTGGCTGTGTATGATAAGACTACAGGTATGACCTGACCCCTAGTGCTGGCTTTCATTCTCCAATACAGCATTTAAGGCTACTATTGGAGCTGATGACTGTTGGGATTTTCCTGTATTATGTGTATAGCCTCTATGAGGGTATACAGGTACTCCCTGGTTTGGGAGTCCTACCCTCTGTACTCTACATCTCTTACTTATGTGTCCCACTTGGTTGCAGTTATAGCATCTTTGTGAGTGGGATGGGTGAAAAAGTTGTTGTGTGGGTTGAGAGGTTGGGAAAGATTGTGGTTGAGGATAATGTGGAGGCTGTGGATAAAGACTTTGAGGGTAGTGTGGGTTTTGTGGCTGTGTGTGATAAGTGGGATAGGGCTGTGTTTGTGGCTGAGTGGGATTTGTGAGGGCGTGTAGTTGTTCAGGTGTAGGTGCAGGTGTGTCTGCTGGCTGTGATGTTACAGTCATTCCTTCTAGAGCTTGGATACTAACAGCCATTAGTTTCTCACTCTGGGTCTCTCTCTTTGTAGAGATGTTTTTGTCATGTTCAATTGCGGATTCTATGAGGGTGTCTACAGTGATTCCCCTCCAGCCATGCTGTGAGGTCTGAACCCGTGTCTTTAGGTTCTCTTTAAGACCATCCATGAGTACGGTGACAATTATTCCCCTGTGGTGAGTGCTATCTTTAATATCTTCTAACCCAGTGTAATGGGTGATAGCCAGCAGAGCCCGGTTACAATAATCTTCTGCAGATTCACTTTCTTTTTGTTTTATGGTGAAAATGTTGCTCCAGTTAACTACTAGTACTGGAAAATATACACCCAATTGAGTTACAATGCGGGAAATGTTACCTTGATTAACTTCATCTGTTAAGGGAACATCTCCATCCAATACACAGTCTGTGATAAATTTTGTCACGTCGGTATTGCGTGGAAGACAGGCCCTTAACACCACTCGCCAATCTTTATTGGCTGGCTCGTGAGAACTACCAAAATTTTTCAAAAATCTTTGACATTTGGCTAATTCCTTTTTTTGGATCGGGGAAATCATTCATTATGAAATTTAGCTCCGCTCTTGTCCAAGGACAATGCATTGCTACTTCCCTTGTGGGCACTACACCGTTCGCATCCGCATTCCCATTCAGAACAGTTATTGTCCGGATGGGAAGCAGACCGGCGCTACTTTTGACCTTATTACCTGGCTGGGGGTTTAGTCTATTACTGCTACGTATAGGGTTAACAACTTCCTCTACGGGTGCAGGGGATGTTAACACTTCCTGTACTATCACTGATGAAGATGGCGGCACCACTTGTGATTGTCGTGGTGGAGCATCTAACATGTGTACAGCATGGGAAATGGCAGACATAACAATAGGCTCATCATCCACATCATAAACATTTTCCTTATGGTTACTTAAGAGAGGGTACAAATTACTTGTTACATTTTTATGTTTTTTTTTCAGCAACTGTACCTGCACCACCGTCAACATAGGGTGGCGGTGGTGCGCATGAACCACTGGCAATACCTTCCACAACACTACCTTGCTGCACGTGCACGCCATTTCGTGGCTCACACGCATTGCAATTCAGCGCTGCAGGTGTGCTCTCTGGTAACGTGCTCGCGACGCTAGTTTGCGTCGCTTGCACACCTTTAAGCCACACATCCCCTTCATGCTGCCATAATTTTAAACATTCGTTATATTTTACCTTTTTCACTCGAGAACGCATCAGGCTGATGTGATCTCGGACATTGTTCAATACATCCTTATCAAAGCTACCAATTCTGGGAAACGGTCTAACACTCTTTATCGTCATCTTAAACCATACATCACAGTACCTAATTGCATAAGCACCGTACTTAGTATGCATAATACGGCATACCGATCCAAGCGGTGTTTCCATTAGCAGCACATCATTGTCTAATATCTCTACTGCTTGTGTAGGGATAATCCCTAAGTTTTTCAATAAAGATTTAAACTGGTGAAAGACAGTCAAGAGCCTTTCACTTACCTGTGGACGTCTTTGAAAAAGGACATATCCACAAACCCTATGAAAGACCTCTAGACGCCTCCACTCTCCTATGGAAGAAAAGCTGCTCCCACGCAGAAATCCCTTTATGACTACTTTCAACTGCTAGGGGGCAAAACATACCCTTTGTTTTCCAGTTGATTTATTCCACCTTCTCATCAGTTCACAATCACAGTTTAGCCCAAAACTATGCGGTTCAATTACAGTGCTCAAATAAGCCTAACCGATTACTGAATACTGTAATCACACTGAGAGCCGAACCCTAACAAAAATAACAACCCATACACCTGCCTTGTGTAAAGTAAACGGTAAGCTGCTACCGAGTTACCAGGCCGCTCGTTACGCCTAGCACTTAAGGGTCCTACGATACCCTTAACATTTAGGACCCGTGTTACACCCTAAACAAATACTCACAGTTACACACTTTTTTCCTGCGCAGAAAAATACACGTTAACCCAGTTATTGGCAACAATTGATAATGTAATCTGAACGGCTTTGTTTAAAACATGTGGCAGCAAGACCGGAAATACGTATACGCTATTGTGCGACTACTCGCATACACAATAATACGACTACTACACAACCGCATTATGACTCTTACGCTATACTGCAACTTAGCTGCATACACAATAATGCGACTTCCCCTTTTTAACATACAAAACAAAATACAAAGAAAAACCTATCGATGAAGGAAAACAAACTTTTTTCTCCCTAGTCCCTGGATTCTAATCAACACTCCTTTTACACAATAACCGGCAGTGCGCTCTCAGCAACAAAATGGTAACAGGCGATGGCTAAATGCATCTCCTGTAATGGCACCTCCACCATTTTGCTGAGAGACAACTGACCGAGTGTTACTGTGTATCAGATAGTGTGGTTCACTCAGCAGAGCCCCCATCTGTAATATTGTGATTAAACCTTGGTACAATCCTGCCTATACCTTCTAAATCCTGCCTATACCTTCTAAAATTGTTGCTATTAGCGTAATGAGTCATACAGTAAATAAATGCCTTCAGACTTTGAATGTGTTTCCAACGCACAAAAGGTTATTATTCAACATAAAAACAGTAGGTTACACGCTGTGATCTAAAGACAATTTAGTGCAAATAAATCATACAGACCCAAGGTACAGTTGTTATATACGCACGCGCTCTGAGACCAGATACTGGCATCAGCAAGAAACCTCCGTTAACAGCATCAGCAAGAAGACTCCTGATTGGGGTCAGAGTGCACATATATACCCTTACAGAGATAGGCAATACAATAGGCAAGTTTGGCATGATTCCATTGTTTCTCCATCATGGTGCTTCTGTTACAGGACCTTTAACAGGTCAATTCAAATGGACACAGGTCAGCCTCCAACAGCCTTTTGTCTCCTTTTTCCCGCTGCATTCAAATCTAAGCTGCTAACATTACATAGTACATTTTAGTGTTTTAAATCTCTACAGTCCATAAGTTGCAGACGCATGTTGCGATCTTCTCACCGATGACACCGGGAAGCTGTTGAGACAGAGTAGATCAGTACAACACCAAACACGGTCTACTTATCATGTACTAAACCTTAGATATCAAATAACCTTTATTACACAACATTAATAATCCCTGAATGAACCTTGAAAATTACACTTTAGTAATAGGGAACCTTTCATGTAATTTGTGTATGTGTAAGTGTAAGAGAATATTGCATAAAGTTGCTAATATGCGTGGTGCGTTTATTTGTAGAGTGAAACAGCGCAACTGTGCATAATGTGCGGTGTTTATGCATGTGCGTCTATTTATGATGGATTTAATATATATATATATATATATATATATATACAGTTTATTCACACACATACATACACATATCTACATATATCATACCCTTCCAATATATGTTTTTTTTAAACTACAATGCAAGGTGTTATGTGCAGTGAGTTTCACTCTCAAACAGGGTGGAGAACCCCAGCTGACTGCTGGTGCCATCCTGTCTGACAGTGAATTCAAATGTTTTCTTCTGCCTATTTAGGATACCTGTGTCAGTTCTTTTTTAAGCAGATTTCTTACCACTGTTCATTCAGACAAATTCAATTGTGCAGATCAGTGTCTGGGCCATATTTCAATTTCCACAGCTACACCTGTCCACATGTGGGGTCTCTCCCTTTACATGCAAAAACACCCACAGTATCCCGGTGTATTGTTTTTCTAATTACTTTTCTCAGGAAGCTGTTTTACTAACCCTGCGTGAATACTGTGTTTGTTATGGTATTTTTTATGCAAGGTTGTCCTTAGAATGGGCTTGTATACACCAGGGTATGGTTTCTGAAAGGATTATTAAAACATCGCCATATGTACTTAGCTCGTGAGTTGTAACTTAAAATGGCACTGGGTGATCAGTCGCAAAATGGCGTCTTGCAGATTCCGATTGTAAACAGATTCTGTCTCAGTCAATCATCCGGCTTCGACACCTGTCATCGGCATAGGTGTACAGGGGTGTTGTGCTGCTTAAAAAATTGGGGGAAAAAGGGAAAATCGACGCACTGACAAATAATAGTGAAATGTAAATGTTCAGACATATAACCACTGTTCCCTGTTCATATCAAAAACAATAACATATCGGGTAGTGGAGGTGCTCACTAGAGTAAATACTTAGTTAAAGAAAAAAAGAAGAAAAAGAAACTCTATTTTGCGAGCACTCTTAGTAAATATCAAGTAGTTAAAACATAACTTTTAATAAATCCAGAATAAAATATCTATGACAAAGGACAAAAGACAAGGCAAATAACATATAACATGAATACACCCTCAATATAATCAATAGTGAGGTCTATGGATATATGCTAATTTAATGAAGTATCCTATCTCATAGTAGGACCCCTATAAATCGATATTTAATAAAGTGGGTGGTAAATAGAAGGCGATACCTCATGGATGAAGCATAATCACATAGTTCAAAGAAATTATTATATCATCAAACAACGGCAAACATCTGAAGCAGCATAATTGTCACATAATAACTCAATAGCTCTGTTTAAAATCACACCAGTCTGTATAACATGTTACCTAATTAGAATGAAGTAACAGGACGGTCAGGGTGAAGATTAATCCACCTATAATTCTACTTCCCCATACTTAGCAAAAAGGCCATCAATGAGGGGTGAGAGATCAGCCAGTGGCAGTTAAACCCCTAGAAACAACAGTGTAACGGCAATGTTACTCACTATTTCGCTTCTGCTGTTAAGGGTCTTACATAGTGCATTGGACCCTTAATGAGAGAGTTACTCTGAATGAGATTGTCATCAGTTAATAGAGTAGATAGGAAGGAAGTGAGTAAATCATCATAGATATTAATGCTGTTAAGCCATAATCACAAATACTTTGACAGTAATACAAACTGGAGATCTCGTCCTGTAATATAACGTGCAAAAGGTCTTGAGTTGGTATTACGGATCATGTGTTAGTAGATTAAATCCTTTAATAATGAGGCCCTTCACAAGCAGATAAACCCGGACTGTTTGGTTCCTAGAAGAAGATAGCCGGTGCTAAAAAATTATTGACACATTGAAAAACTTATTTTTTGGCTTATGATAGACTTGGACTAATAACAAAGATGATAAGAAACCATATGCAAATGTTTGATATACACACACACAGTTTTTGAGGGGGTAGCATGAACTACCTTTTGATTGTGAAATTGGTTATGAGGTAGTGTTGAAGCAACGTTTGACCTTCAAGGGGTCAACTAAAACATGAGATTGATAAAGCATAGGACACAATATATGGAAAAATAAAGCCAAAAAATAAAACAATTTCTTGGTAATTGGGTGCCCTGACACATGATAACTAAGTTAATATTAACATCAACGTTCTAAACAGGTCCTGCAAAAATTGCAACAGTATACCTAAGAATGATATCTTAAATATAGGAGGTATCTCACTGTCAATGTATATGTGTGCAGAGTGTAACAGACATATTAACTGTAAATAGTTATAAAATCATATACAGGGCAATGTTCTAATCTAACCCACTGTCTAAATGATATAACACTCTGCATATGTAACAATCAAGGACTGTGCATACACACAATACCCGTAGGTATATCTAGTGGTCCAGGTTGTTTAAATGTAAACCCTCTAACTGATATCTTAGATATAAAAGGTATCTCACTTTCAATATATATATGTGTGCGCAGAGTGTAACAAACATATTAACTCTAAATAGTTATAAAGTCATATATAGGGCAACGTTCTGATCCAACCCACTGCCTAAATGGTATCACACTCTGCACATGCAGTGATCAGAAACTGTGCATAAACACGATGCCTGTAAGTATAAATAATAGTCCAAGTCGTTAGAAGTAAACCCTCCAACTATGGCAGCTGATCACATCCCCCATACCTGAACGGGGCGGTCGCTGCACAGCGACTCACTATGTCCAAGCGCATGGGACATGAAGTCGCCGGGACGGAGCAGCACACAAATGAAACTAACGTGTATACTGACTGGTAGATGGGGTGTCCTGCGTGACGCCTACGCAGACACCCTCCCGCTGACGCGCGTTTCGCCAGAAAGGCTTGTTCATGGAGGAAGCAGCTGCTGCATAGCAGACCCAGGTAAGTTTAGATAGTTATGCTGTGTGCTGTCCAATCTCACCTCTGTGTCTCATGATTGTCAGAGCGTCCAGCCAAACAGCAAGTGACCAATCGTATCATCGTTATACTTGATTGCCAGAACATCTGGCCAATGAATGAATAGCTTTTACTATTACTATATTTTCGGGGGTAGAGATAAATCTCCTCAGTTACTGATAGTGCAACTGCCTGAATATCTGAACTATAGCCAAGTAAAGCCTTTTAGCCAGCCTTGGATTATATAGTTACTTAATAAATTAATATATATTTTTTAATACATATTCAATGGGCATGTGATTAAAAGAAGGGGGGAGGGATAACTGACATTGTTTTATCCCATAAATAAATACATAAAACAGGTAAATATAGAGTGTTCCTTTCTAACTTGTTAACCCTATATAATCGGCATTTTTTGAATTTCCGATCATACTCATAATAAATTGATATATAGTCATTTAAAGTAAATAGGATTATTTTGAAATCCCTCTCATGAATAAAGAATCTCACCATTTAATGTCTAACAATATATATAAAAATAAAAATAAAATAAA
This sequence comes from Taudactylus pleione, assembly GCA_031769625.1. Classification (NCBI taxonomy): domain Eukaryota; kingdom Metazoa; phylum Chordata; class Amphibia; order Anura; family Myobatrachidae; genus Taudactylus; species Taudactylus pleione. Next base: position 213,591 of record JAUIMM010000229.1, on the reverse strand, counting down.
CTCTGCTATAGGTATAGATAAAAGCTAGCTGGTCACTATTATTATTATTAAAAAAACAAAATTAGTGATAGAAAAAATATATAGTGAAGGAAGTGAGAGCTGCCATATCATTACTATGGCTATAATTAAAATTGGAATGTAGAAAATTAGAGAAAAAAGGGGATATGGGACACGTAGGAAAGAATAAATAACTATTGTTTAATAAGTGATAGAATAATGTTCAAATAGGACTATACTACTGAGTGTATATAGAAAATATAGATCAAAAGTGAATTATAAGAGAAAGTAAAAGAAAAAGAAGGTGGGGTAAAGGTGTGTATATAGAAGGTGAATAACACAAAACTCAAAAACTTAGATATCGTGCAAAAGTGTTAACACAGTATCTAGACGGAAGTAAGGTACCAAACCATACAACAAAAGTGATGATCCACCGTGTGGACTAAGGAATAATATAGTGTAATATACACTTATAATTGTATATACATCTGTAAGGTGTGTGCACATGCAGAGGGTCACGTTTATTTATACAATACATGTATAATAGGCGTGCCATAGGCTGATGGCAGACATGCCATCATATAAGTAACCCTAAATCAACTTCTTCACTTCACCTTTCCCTTCACTACACAGTGAAGGGAAAGGTGAATGAAAGAAAATGCCAAAGCTAATACTATAAAGCTATACAGGACAAATCCTTAATTGTATATTATCAACATTGGAGTCGAGCATGTCCTCCAAAGCCACAGAAAACTTACAAGAAGGGACTGTAGCTATTGTACTCATTCATGCCATTTGGTGCTAACGTGTCCAGATTAAAAATCCATTCTGTTTCTTTTTTAAGTAGGGCTGAACTCAAATCCCCTCCTCTAATGCCCATTTTAACTCTTTCTAAACCGGTTACTCGTAAATCATCCGGGACACTGTTATGTTTGAGCAGAAAGTGTCTGGATACTGAGGATAGTTTTTTCATCCTGGCTGCATCCGACCTCGCATTTTTAATATTATTGACATGCTCTAAGACCCTTACCTTAAGAGCTCTAGTGGTCATACCTACATATTTGTATCCACAAGTACAAATTAAGCAGTAAATGACTCCTATCGTGTTACAATTGAAGAATTTGCGGGTCTGAATGTCTCTTCCATACTTATCCTTTAAGGAATAACTGGTGCCTATATATTTGCAGGCTTTACAACCTCCACATGAAATGAATAATGAATTCCTGATCGAGTTACTTTCTTTTATTTTACATAAAAATTATTTTACTATGGCACACCTATTATACATGTATTGTATAAATAAACGTGCCCCTCTGCATGTGCACACACCTTACAGATGTATATACAATTATAGGTGTATATTACACTATATCATCACTTTTGTTGTATGGTTTGGTACCTTACTCCCGTCTAGATACTGTGTTAACACTTTTGCACGATATCTACGTTTTTGAGTTTTGTGTTATTCACCTTCTATATACACACCTTTACCCCCACCTTCTTTTTCTTTTATTTTATTTCTCTTATAATTCACTTTTGATCTATATTTTATATATACACTCAGTAGTATAGTCCTATTTGAACATTATTCTATCACTTATTAAACAATAGTTATTTATTCTTTCCTACGTGTCCCATATCCCCTTTTTTTCTCTAATTTTCTACATTCTAATTTTAATTATAGCCATAGTAATGATATGGCAGCTCTAACTTCCTTCACTATATATTTTTTCTATCACTAATTTAGTTTTTTTTAATAATAATAGTGACCAGCTAGCTTTTATCTATACCTATAGCAGAGTTTATTTTATTTTTATTTTTATATATATTGTTAGACATTAAATGGTGAGATTCTTTATTCATGAGAGGGATTTCAAAATAATCCTATTTACTTTAAATGACTATATATCAATTTATTATGAGTATGATCGGAAATTCAAAAAATGCCGATTATATAGGGTTAACAAGTTAGAAAGGAACACTCTTTATTTACTTGTTTTATGTATTTATTTATGGGATGAAATAATGTCAGTTATCCCTCCCCCCCTTCTTTTAATCACATGCCCATTGAATATGTATTAAAAAATATATATTAATTTATTAAGTAACTATATAATCCAAGGCTGGCTAAAAGGTTTTACTTGGCTATAGTTCAGATATTCAGGCAGGTTGCACTGTCAGTAATTGAGGAGATTTATCTCTACCCCTGAAAATATAGTAATAGTAAAGGCTATTCATTCATTGGCCAGATGTTCTGGCAATCAAGTATAACGATGATACGATTGGTAACTTGCTGTTTGGCTGGACGCTCTGTCAATCATGAGACACAGAGGTGAGATTGGACAGCACACAGCATAACTATCTAAACTTACCTGGGTCTGCTATGCAGCAGCTGCTTCCTCCGTGAACAAGCCTTTCAGGCGAAACGCGCGTCAGCGGGAGGGTGTCTGCGTAGGCGCCAAGCAGGACACCCCATCTACCAGTCAGTATACACGTTAGTTTCATTTGTGTGCTGCTCCTTCCCGGCGACTGCATGTCCCATGCGCTTGGACATAGTGAGTCGCTGTGCAGCGACCGCCCCGTTCAGGTATGGGGGATGTGATCGGCTGCCATAGTTGGAGGGTACACTTCTAACGACTTGGACTATTATTTATACTTACAGGCATCGTGTTTATGCACAGTTTCTTATCACTACATGTGCAGAGTATGATACCATTTAGGCAGTGGGTTGGATCAGAACGTTGCCCTATATATGACTTTATAACTATTTAGAGTTAATATGTTTGTTACACTCTGCGCACACACATATATATATATATTGAAAGTGAGATACCTTTTATATCTAAGATATCAGTTAGAGGGTTTACATTTAAACAACCTGGACCACTAGATATACCTACGGGTATTGTGTGTATACACAGTCCTTGATTGTTACATATGCAGAGTGTTATATCATTAGACAGTGGGTTAGACTAGAACATTGCCCTGTATATGATTTTATAACTATTTACAGTTAATATGTCTGTTACACTCTGCACACATATACATTGAAAGTGAGATACCTCCTATATTTAAGAAATATATTCTTAGGTATACTGTTGCAATTTTTGCAGGACCTGTTTAGAATGTTGATGTTAATATTAACTTAGTTACCATGTGTCAGGGCACCCAATTACCAAGAAATTGTTTTATTTTTTGGCTTTATTTTTCCATATATTGTGTCCTATGCTTTATCAATCTCATGTTTTAGTTGACCCCTTGAAGGTCAAACGTTGCTTCAACACTACCTCATAACCAATTTCACAATCAAAAGGTAGTTCATGCTACCCCCTCAAAAACTGTGTGTGTGTAAATCAAACATTTGCATATGATTTCTTATCATCTTTGTTATTAGTCCAAATCTATCATAAGCAAAAAAATATGTTTTTCAATGTGTCAATAATTTTTTAGCACCGGCTATCTTCTTCTCGGAACCAAACAGTCCGGGTTTATCTGCTTGTGAAGGGCCTCATTATTAAAGGATTTAATCTACTAACACATGATCCGTAATACCAACTCAAGACCTTTTGCACATTATATTACAGGATGAGATCTCCAGTTTGTATTACTGTCAAAGTATTTGTGATTATGGCTTAACAGCATTAATATCTATGATAATTTACTCACTTCCTCCTATCTACTCTATTAACTGATGACAATCTCATTCAGAGTAACTCTCTCATTAAGGGTCCAATGCACTATGTAAGACCCTTAACAGCAGAAGCGAAATAGTGAGTAACATTGCCGTTACACTGTTGTTTCTAGTGGTTTAACTGCCACTGGATGATCTCTCACCCCTCATTGATGGCCTTTTTGCTAAGTGAGGGGAAGTAGAATTATAGGTGGATTAATCTTCACCCTGACCATCCTGTTATTTCATTCTAATTAGGTAACATGTTATACAGACTGGTGTGATTTTAAACAGAGCTATTGAGTTATTATGTGACAATTATGCTGCTTCAGATGTTTGCCGTTGTTTGATGATATAATAATTTCTTTGAACTATGTGATTATGCTTCATCCATGAGGTGTTGTGCTGCTGTCTGTCAAGGGGCTGCTGTCTCTTTCACGGGTTAACCCCAGTGTTCAAAAAAAAGTAAACAATTTTTTTGTATGTGTTTGTGTGCGTAGTGAGTATGGAGGACAGTTGCATGACCGGAGAGCAGTCTTGTAGCTGCCAGCAGCAGTCATGATGACGATGCAAGGCCGTCAACATCATTTATGAAGGCCGATGTACCAGGGCTTAAGTCAGGCCAAAAATTCAGGCTAAAAAAATCTACTTTTACCCTGTTAAAGCAAAAAAAAATTAAAGCTAAGTCAGCTTTAGAGAAACAAAAAATTGGCAATATGCCATTCACTACATGAAGTGGCAAGGAAATGATAAGGCATTGGCCTGTATTTATGATGACTGATGGTTCTAATGATAATTTAGGCCCCTCTGCTTGTAGGAGAGGTACAAAAAAAATGTAAATTGTTAAGACGAGTAAGACACCGGAACCAGCTGTGTGCTCTGAAAAATCACAAATCCCAGAGGAGAGTCCAAGTGTGTCCACTGTTGCCATGTATGAGCCTGACCTTTCTAGTAATACTGTACTTGAAGAGGAGCCTCCTTCCACCATTTATGTGCCTTCTGACGTAGAAATCGAGGATGCTTTTGTGGAATTGCATGAGGAGGATATTTACCTACTTGGCGATAACAACAAGGATGATGAGGATGTTGATGATGATGAGGATGTTGATGGCGAGGATGTTTGTGAAAAAACTATAAATCAGGCAACAGTTGTTGCCCATGGTGGGAAAAATCCCATTGTTGCCATGCCTGGGCAAAGGACCAAAAAATACACTTCTCATGTGTAGAATCATTTCCACCCAAATCCAGACAACCTTTGCCAAGCCATTTGTGACCATTGCCAAGTAACAGTGAGTAGAGGTTAGGACCTCCTCCCTGTTATGTCACTTGCATTCATCAAATCGGATAGGGTATTGAAACTTTGGGGACAAAAAAACAAACAACAATCAGTCCAGTGTCACCAAGCTGCTCCCTTCTATCTGTATCCAAATGCCTGCAATATCCACTACCAACACCTGCATCATCATCAATATCCTCATTCGTGATCGGAAGTAGTCCTGCATCCAATAACATAAGGACTGACTCCTCTCCTATCCGTTGTTCCTCAGAAGGATCCTTGAGTATTACGCCTGCTGCTGCTGTAGCTATCAGTGGATCTTCATCCCAGAAGGGGACCAGGAAGAAGACTACTTTTAGTAGTTCAGGAAGTTCAACCAAACAATTGACTGTCACACAGTCCTTTGCATTGGCGAACAAGTATGACCGCAAACACCCAGCTGCACAGCAGATCACTGACACCATAACAGCTATGCTGGTATTAGATGTGCATCCAGTGTCTGCCATTAATGCAGTGAATTTTACCCAGTTAATGGAGGTCCTGTGTTCCCTCTACAATGTGCCTTCTAGATTCCACTTCTCTAGAATAGCAATTCCCAATCTGTACAAGGGCATTAAAAAAAACTTATTAATGTGATGCTCTCGGTGGCCCAAAAGATTTCAGGACATTTTCGACATTCAGCAACTGCGTGTCGAAGATTACAGCACCAGCAAGAACTATTGAATTTGCCCTGCCATCAGCTGAAGCAAGAGGTAGTAACTAGGTGGAATTCTACCCTCTATATGCTTCAGCGGATGGAGGAGCAGAAAAAGGCCATCCAAGGCTACACTATGGCCTATGACACAGGGAGAGGAGCGGGAATGCACCTTAGTCAAGTGCAGTGGAGAATAATTTCTGTGTTGTGCAAGGTTCTCAAACCCTTTGAACTTGCCACACGTGAAGTTAGTTCAGACACTGAAAGCTTGAGTCAGGTAATTCCCCTAATCAGACTTTTGCAAAAGCAGCTGGAGAAACTGAAGGAGGAGATAAAATGGAGTGATTCTGCTAATTATGTGGGATTTGTAGATCAACTCTTCCTTCGCTTTCACAGGATCCAAGGGTCGTCAATCTCTTGAAATCAGATCACTATATTTTGCCGACCATACTTGATCCTAGGTTTAAGTAATACCTTGTGTTTTTCTTTCCGACGAACATAAATCTGAGAAGATGCAAAGAGCTGGTGGTGAAAAAATTGCCAGCTCAAGTGGAACGTGACATGACAGCATCTCCTCCCTTAGTTTCTCAGCTGTCAGGGAAAAACTAAATTTTCCTAAGAGACCTACTGCTGGTGGTGATGCAGATTTGTCAGCAACATCTGGTTGGGTCTGAAAGAACTGCTTACTGTGAGTGACATGTCTACCGTGACTTTGTCTGATATGGTCACCATTCAGAGAATGGTGGATGACTATTTTAGGGATAGCATCCAAATAGGCATGTCACTCAGTCCGTTTCACTACTGGTAGGAAAAAGAGGCAATTTGGAGTCCCTTACACAAACTGGCTTTGCTGTATTTAAGTTGCCCCCCCTCCAGTGTGTACTCTGAAAGAGTTTTCAGCGCAGCCGGGAACCTTGTCAGTGATCAGCGTAGGAGGTTACTTCCCCAAAATGTATAAAAGATGATGTTCATCAAAATGAATTACAAATTCCACGAGGAAGACCTTTACCAGCACTTAAGTCCAAAAAATACAGAAGCGTTTGACTCTGTAATAGTGGATTCCAGTGGGGATGAATTCATATTGTGTGAAGAAGAGGAGGCGCACACACTGATGGGGATGACGATGACAATGATGACATCTAATGTATTGTAAAGCCAGTTTGTGTATGGGATCATTGCCACCAATGTCCACACTGCGCATTGGCAGCTTGTTTTGTGGGGGGGTCCAAACAAACCAATTATTTCAGCCACAAGTGGCAGTCCCTGTCACTGAAGTAATTGGTTTGTTAAACTGTGAATGTCCTGTTTCATATATACAACATAAGGGTGGGTTGGAGGGCCCAAGGACAATTCCATCTTGCACCTTTTTCCTTTCCATTATGTGCTGTTTGGGGCATTGCTGCCTGACATTTTAATGTTATGGTTTATGAGTGTACAGAAATTGTAATGGCCACAGACAGCATCTCCTGCATGCCCCTTTCATTTTTTTAAAGAAAATTCTGAACCCATTGCTGCTTGTTGTGTCAACCTGGTGGCACAAGTCACACAACAGTGACATTCAGCCAAGGGTTCTCAGCCCTTGAGGCTGCTACACGGCCCAAAGGCCACCTGTCATCACTCCTCACCAGCCCTCAAGGCTGTAATGGCCACAACTTACCAAGAGTTCCAGGCCTCAAGGCTGTTGCAGGACTAATCATAGCTCTGTATTCCACTACTACTCAGCCAGGGGCTGCACCAACTATCAATTCTTCAGCCAGGGGTTTCACCAATTATCAATACTTCAGCCAGGGGCTGCACCAATTATCAATTCTTCAGCCAGTGGGCTGCACCAATTATCAATTCTTCAGCCAGGGGCTGCACCAATTATCAATTTTTCAGCTGGTGGCTGCACCAATTATCAATTCTTCTGCCAGGGGCTGCACCAATTTATCAAGTATCAACTCTTCTTACTTCAGCCGTTGGCTGCACCAATTATCAATTATTCAGCCAGGGGCTGCACCAATTATCAAGTATCAACTATTCTTACTTCAGCCACTGCCTGCGCCAACTATCAACTATCAGTTCTTACTTCAGCCAGTGATTCTATCAATTCTTCAATGCTAAAGGGGTACCCCAACCATCATCTTTGCACAGTCCTCATCTCTATTTATCACTCAGTTTTGAGCCAGCTAGTTGGATGCAACCTTTTGGCCCTTAACTAAATGAAAAAATCAATATTGTGAGCTGTGAGGTGGTCAAGATTGACTGGAAACGAGAGGAAATAAATGTTATTGAGGTTAAAAATAATGTAGGAACAAAAAAGGCCCATTTTATGTGATTTTAGCTGTTTTTATGATTTTTTCAGAAAAAATCCAGATTCAAAACCAAAATCGAAAAACAAAACACGAAGGTGAGGTTTTGGCAAAACCAATCCAGATCCAAAACCAGGGGAGATCCAGATCCAAGACCAAAACCAAAACACTGGGGTCAGTGCACATCTCTAGTTGGAAGCAGGAAAAACGGGCAAGTGTAAGGATCTGAGCGACTTTGACAAGGACCAAATTGTGATGACTGGGTCAGAGCATCTCCAAAACTGCAGCTCTTGTGGGGTGTTCCAGGTATGCAGTGGTTAGTACCTATTGTGAAATGAATGTATGTGATATCTAAAGTTTAGTACATAATAAGCAGACCATGTTTGGTGCCATTCTAAACCACTGTTTATTTGCAGATCTCCGGTTCCATCGACAAGGAGATCGCAACATGCGTCTGCAAGTTATGAATTATGGAGAATTAAGTGATAGAATGTACTTTGTATGTAGTGTCTATTGATTACTTATTCGGCGGGAAAACACACACAAAGAGCCGTTGGAGGGCTGAACCACTACTGTACAAACTGATCTATGAACTATATCGTAACAGAAGAACCAAGAGGGAGAACCAATGGGATTATGCCAACTCGTTTCTACTGTATTGCCTACTCTCTGTAAGAGTATATATTCAGGCATTCTATTTCCAGTAGTCAGTCATCATATTCTTTCTTTTAAGGGAGGCTTCATCTTTGATGCTGGGAAATCTGGATCCAGAGCGCCTGCGTATGTATCGACTGTACCTTGTGATTGTATAATCTTTGCGCTAATTGTATTTAGATCAAGGCGTGTAACTAAATGCTTTTATGTGAATAATATCTTTTTGTGCTTTGAAACCACACTCAAAGTCTGGAAAGCAATTATTTCTTGTGCGACTTGCAATGCTAAATAGCGACATTAAGGTATATAGATCAATAGGTATTTATACTATCAAAACTAGTCTAAGGGAAGACAACAGGTGAACCGGTGACAGGGTCATGGGCACCCAAGGCTCATTGATGCGCTTGGTGGCCTGTCTGGTCCTCTCTTACTAAGGAATGGGCATGTAATACTGACAGTCGGGATGCCTCCTGTCAAAATACCGACAGTGGCATCCTGATAGTTGGTATCCCAACAGGGGTCAGGTAAGTATAGTTACCCTCCCCCCTACTCCCCCTAACCCTGCCTTCTTGTACCCTAACCCTCCCCACGCCGCACCCTAATCGTTAGTGCCTAAACCTACAGTAAGTCTCCCCTTTTGTGCCTAAACCTAACCCTCCCCCCTAGTGCCTAGCTTTAACCCCCACCCCCCCAGTGGTTCCAAACCATCCCCCCTAAGGGTGCCTAACCCTAACCTCCCCTCCAAAATCTAACCCTAACCCCACTACGCTGTCTAAACCTAACCTGTCTTAAGTCCCGTGTCAGGCTTCCCCCGTCAAGATTTAGGCCGGCGGCATCCCGGCCGCCGGTCTGCTAACTACATCCCCTTACTACAGAGCTACTGTAGCACAAATTGCTGAAAAAAGTTAATGCTGTCTATGATAGAAAGGTGTCAGAACACACAGTGCATCGCAGCTTGCTGGATATAGGCCTGCACCCCCGCAGTCTGGTCAGAGTGCCCATGCTGACCCCTGTCTACCGCCGAAAGCACCTACAATGGGCACGTGAGCATCAGAACTGGACCATGGAGCAATGGATGAATGTGGCCTTGTCCAATGATTTGTGTTTTCTTTTACATCATGTGGACAGCTGGGGGGCACGTACGTCATTTACCTAGGGAAGTGATGGCACCAGGATGCGCTATGGGAGGAAAGCAAGGCAGCAGATGCTGTGTGAAGCTCTGGGCAATGTACTGCTGAGAAACATTGGGTCCTGGCATTCATGTGGATATTACTTGGACACGTACCACCTACCTAAACAATGTTGGAGACCAAGTACAACCCTTCATTGCAACGGTATTCCCTGATGGCAGTGGCCTTTCTCAGCAGGATAATGTGCATGGCCACACAGCAAAAATGGTTCAGGAATGGTTTGTGGAACATGACAAAGAGTTCAAGGTGTTGACTTGGCCTCCAAATTCCCCCGATCTCAATTCGATCTGTGGCAAGTCTGAGCCAATTTATAGCAATTAAGGGATCTGTTGCAAATCTCTTTGTGCCAGATACCACAGGACACAGAGGTCTTGTTGAGTCCATGTCTCGACAGGTCAGAGGTGTTTTGGTGGCACAAGGGGTTCCTACACAATATTAGGAAGGTGGTTTTAATGTTATGGCTGATCGGTGTATGTTTACAGTCTTTCATTATCACTTGATGTAATTAATTACTGGTGGTTGTAATCTCAAGTAAACAAAGAAAAAAAACTATCGGCACCATGAATATAACGTGATATTATTACTTGCTACCAAACATATAGAAGCGGCATCAGAACACCGTGCAGAGATGCCACTGAAAGATTGCAGAGAGTCGCTTGTTTGGCTGCAGAAAGCCTCAGACATCTGCTTACTGCCCACATAACTCAGATTGTGACTCATTCTCACATCTCTCACTTGTTATATTACTCATAACCTGGATTAAAGGACAGGAGGGGATTTCTATGTTGCTTCATGATAACAATGCTATTTTATTTGTATTTTGATTGCATAGTTCTCCAGACAGAACTCAGACAGATCGCTGACCATTACATGAATAAAGTATATATTCGCCTCCGTATTTACCCTAGCCTTCAGGAATGAAGGGTGGGGATAAATACAATACCTACACTATGTAGACCACTTATACAAAGGAAGGTGAAATTGGCATAAACTCAAAGGAATTTAACCCTGGTACTTTTTATTTTACACAGACCAATCCCTAAGGTTGATAAATGCAGCAGGAATCTAGACAGAGAGGTTGTCGCCACAAAGTGGAAACAACCTACTTTACCGTCAATTCCTGAATGTGTTTGAAGGAGTCAAATCTTGTTCATAGTTCATGGGCGGGATGCACCAACATCACATCACAAATGCCATCAAACCCCCGAAAATGCCATATTCAGGGGTCTGACCTCATTTCTCATATGCATCAACCCCTGGAATGCAATACATTCCGGGTTTTTGATGCGGGGACAACGCCATCTTCAGATGGCATTGCCCAATAGAAGCCTATAGGCTTCTATTCGCGACGCTCCCCCAGAAGGGAACCAGTCAGATCCCTCCCAGCAGCCCCTTGCAGGGCACGTTCTTCTGCATGTGCGCAAAAGCACGCCAGAGACTTCTGGGTCATACACTCGGGAGTCCCTCATTCGCAAAGGACAGCTGTTACCGGGAGAGCTGTTCTTAGCATTTTCTATCATGCATACCGGTATAATTAACGCAGGCATGCAGGTTAAGTGTGGCAGGATGCATCGCATCCCAAATGTGAAGAGTTAGGCATCCCGCCCCATATGTGAAAAAAACTATATTGCTGCACCAGAGGTTAGTTACTTCAGATATGGGATCACTGGTCTAATTACAATGGGCCTGATTCATGAGCAGGATCTGTACTGCACCTGCATCGGTCAGTACATCATACATCTACCCACATGGCTCCGTGACTATGGTAGCTGATGTCTTTCACTGAGTCTAGAAGACAAGGACACCATGCAGATAGATGGATCATGGCTGAACTTGTCATACCAGTGAGGATATTTAAACAGTGCAGTAATAAAGATCCACAAAGCATGACTTATGTCCAGCGCTCAATACCAAGTCCCTCAGTTTGGAAAGCTGCCCGTTGGTTGCAGTGTAATAAGAACAAGTCCTGTATGGGGAGTTGATTGAGAACTGTGTGCAGAGGTCTTGCCGTCTAGCACAGTCCAGACTTGGGAAACGATGTGTCAGAAGTGTGCAAGGGATTACATTCCTTCCATAGCTTAGCCATAAAAAGCAATATTGTTATTAAATTATTAAAAAGAATCACAAGTAATATTGTGACAACAAAGTATTCAGATAACTGTTAAAAGTAATTTATATAACTAGTTAATTACTGTAGTGTACACCATTGTAATGACCAGGGCCCTGTGCCGGCCCCAACCACTTTGCGCATGATGTTATGATGTCTCACATAGGGGGCGGGGCGGCAGCGCCATCTCTTCCATTGGGCTTGTTGGGCAGTTGCCCAAGGGCCCGAAGCTTGTAGGGGCCCACCAACCCGCCCCCATGCAGCCGCGGACAGTTGGTAAATTTGTGAAATTTTTATAAGCCAACCGCCGGTGCACTGTATTCTGATCCAACATCCCCTCCCCCCGGTGGCGAGCACTCACCTCAGTCCCAGTTTACATTTATTTCCCCTGAATGGATGGGTAGGGGCACCAGTGCATTGCTTTGCCCAGGGCCTACACTGCTGTTAAGACAACCCTGGTGGGGCCTCTACCTCCCAGAAGTGCAAGGGTTCTCCGGGCAGCTGTACACACGGCAGGGTGTATGCCTGTAGCATCCAAAGGAAGGTCGGCCAGCATACGCTGCTCCGATCATGGTGATACCATGTGTTCAGGGGGAGCGGGCAGCGGTGGCACAGGGAGCACTGAATTCCTGTTAGGGGGTTAGTTAGTGATAAAACGGGAGCCATTAGTCTGGTTTCTGTGGCTGTCTATGGCATGTGCCATACTCATCTGATTAGTGGTTAAGCATCTCTATGGACTAATGCTGAAATATTTCTGAATATGGCATGAGGAATTATGGTAAAATTGGACAGACCTGACTATTACAGGGCTGGATCCAGGAGCACTGAGAGGGGAATACCTGGTAGGTCTACTCATGTCCAGATCTTTGTAGGGGCTAGGGAGGGAGTGCAGGGGAGGTGTAACCATGCCCCCCTACAATGCCGTGATTTAGGCCCCCGATGCATGTACCACCAAAGTATTGGCAGCTCTGGTTGGATCACATAAAAGTCCTTCAGGTGACTACACACAGGCTGAAAGATCGGGTCAGAAAGAGACTGCTAGTCTCTTTCTGACCCGATCTTTCAGCATGCCCAAAAATTATCCAAATTATTTTCTTTCGCTCATCTCACATTTTCTTTTTATAGTAGTTGAACAATAATGTATGATATGTAATTATTGCATTCATTTGTTTAAATTACTTATTTTGTGATGGTGTCATTTAACAATCTTGCTCTGGCCGTCCACTTAAATTCGAGGTCAATGGTAGGCTTTTACTAGTTAACAATGGCCTCCACATGTCCAAAAGGGGATTTAGTTGACATCCCGGCGGACGGGATGCCGACGTCAAGAGAACCAGTGGTAAAGAGAGTCAGAGTCAAAGGAACCAGTGGTTAAGAGAACCAGTAGTAAAAAGATTTTAATACTGTTTTATGTCTATGATTTTAATACTGTTTATGTTTCTTTGCACTGTGGGCCCGATTCAGACACACTCGCTAGGCTGCGTTCGCACATAGCCTGCCAGTGTTTGCAATCTGCGCATGCGTATAAGACGCAGTGCACCTGCGCGAACTAGTCCATGTGATCGGGAAGCATTCGCACCCTGCACATAGACCCCTCGCTAGAATGAGTGACAGAACGAGCCGTTTGTGGGTGGTGACAGGGGTTGGTCGATGGAAATGGGTGAGTGGTGGTGCGAACACAGGGGTGTCTGAGCGTCTTTACACCGCTTCAGAGGCGTGCATAATTAAGACGCAGCATCATAATATGTCACATGGCTGCATTACACACTGAAGCACTCGTAGTGCTTGTGGTAGGTTATGGTTGGCCACAAGTGCTACGTATGGGTCCGATGTTACTCGATGTTACCGATTGTTGCATACACTTTCTGGAGATGACGTGTACCACTAAGGGAAAGTGGGCGGGCGTCTTAAAACAGGCTGGTGGGCGTCTATATACACACCGCGATCGCACGCCAATACATGACTCAACCAAATCAACATATTAGTAGAGGTCCTATAATAGTAGAGGGCAAGTGTAGATAAGGAATTTATAACTATTTTTATCAAAGTTTCAATATCAAAATTATATCAATCATACATTCAATCGCACCATCTCCTGTAGTTAATTCAAGTTTTCATCCCATTCCTGCTCCCCCCTAATTTGGCCACCTGCTGCAGTGTGGTGAAAGTGATATTTCTGGACATACGAGACTTAGGGGCCTATTCATAATGTTAATTATCGGGGTCCAAATGGATCCCGATAATTAACATTCTAATTCGCCGCGGCCACTGGAGCAATTCAGCATTGCTCCGGCGCGGTGGCAGCTGATGTGAAATCAGCTGCCCCCACGAGCGGCTTCACTGCTCCTTTTTGGAGCAGTTAATCTTTTCACTGCTCCTGTCGGAGCAGTGATGGCGGTGCACATGCGCGACCTACAGGTCACGCATGCGCACAAGAGCCCCGAAGTCCGGAGGAAGGAGCGGAGGGATCCGAAAGGATCCCTTCTCGCAACCCGGACCTACTTCCCATAGGGAAGAGCGGGTTGCGAACCCCAAGCGGGGTATTCGCCATCTGAAGATGTATAATATTTTCAGAGTTTGATGAATTCTGTCCCCATACTAGTGTATGGGCACAGCGGGCCATTCCGCAAACAGAAGGTAAGTAGGAGATATCTGTGATATCTCCTGCTTCACCTTCTTAATGAATGGCCGAATCTTAATGAATGGCCGAATACTTACTTGTCACAATTGCAGGTGAAAATGTGCTTTTTCACCTGTTTTTGTGACAATTAAGTGATGATGAATAGGCCCCATAAACAGAAGCACTATTATTTATACAATTATTATAGTGTATGGGGACAGCGGGCCATTCCGCAAACAGAAGGTAAGTAGGAGATATCTGTGATACTAGTGTATGGGGACAGCGGGCCATTCCGCAAACAGAAGGTAAGTAGGAGATATCTGTGATACTAGTGTATGGGGACAGCGGGCCATTCCGCAAACAGAAGGTAAGTAGGAGATATCTGTGATACTAGTGTAAGGGGACAGCGGGCCATTCCGCAAACAGAAGGTAAGTAGGAGATATCTGTGATACTAGTGTGTGGGGACAGCGGGCCATTCCGCAAACAGAAGGTAAGTAGGAGATATCTGTGATACTAGTGTATGGGGACAGCGGGCCATTCCGCAAACAGAAGGTAAGTAGGAGATATCTGTGATACTAGTGTATGGGGACAGCGGGCCATTTCGCAAACAGAAGGTAAGTAGGAGATATCTGTGATACTAGTGTAAGGGGACAGCGGGCCATTCCGCAAACAGAAGGTAAGTAGGAGATATCTGTGATACTAGTGTATGGGGACAGCGGGCCATTCCGCAAACAGAAGGTAAGTAGGAGATATCTGTGATACTAGTGTATGGGGACAGCGGGCCATTCCGCAAACAGAAGGTAAGTAAGAGATATCTGTGATACTAGTGTATGGGGACAGCGGGCCATTCCGCAAACAGAAGGTAAGTAGGAGATATCTGTGATACTAGTGTATTGGGACAGCGGGCCATTCCGCAAACAGAAGGTAAGTAGGAGATATCTGTTATACTAGTGTATGGGGACAGCAGGCCATTCTGCAAACAGAAGGTAAGTAGGAGATATCTGTGATACTAGTGTATGGGGACAGCGGGCCATTCCGCAAACAGAAGGTAAGTAGGAGATATCTGTGATACTAGTGTATGGGGACAGCGGGCCATTCCGCAAGAGGAAGGTAAGTAGGAGATATCTGTGATACTAGTGTATGGGGACAGCGGGCCATTCCGCAAACAGAAGGTAAGTAGGAGATATCTGTGATACTAGTGTATGGGGACAGCGGGCCATTCCGCAAACAGAAGGTAAGTAGGAGATATCTGTGATACTAGTGTATGGGGACAGCGGGCCATTCCGCAAACAGAAGATAAGTAGGAGATATCTGTGATACTAGTGTATGGGGACAGCGGGCCATTCCGCAAACAGAAGGTAAGTAGGAGATATCTGTGATATCTCCTGCTTCACCTTCTTAATGAATGGCCGAATCTTAATGAATGGCCGAATACTTACTTGTCACAATTGCAGGTGAAAATGTGCTTTTTCACCTGCTTTTTTGACAATTAAGTGATGATGAATAGGCCCCATAAACAGAAGCACTATTATTTATACAATTATTATAAGTACTATTCAGCTCACAGGATTTCTAGAGTGGGGTTTCCAAATGTATGATTTTAGAGCGTGTGTGGCCACCCATGAAGTGGGCATAATTGGCACTTATTCAGCTATAGTCTGCCGAATACAATGAGCAGTGCAAGTAATACAGCAGACGTATACAGGGTCAGCAATCACATTAAGAGGTTAAATGCGGCAGTTTGGCGAGCCGGCATGAGCCGAATGGCTTTTGATGGATGTGGGCACCATTTCACAATCCAAGTCTCAATCACAATGCTCTGCAGAGCATTTCAGCAATTCTGGAAATCTATAGGAGTAGCAGACTTGACATATAAATACACATTGGATAGTGTAAGTGATACAGTATTAATAATTAATAATATGGATGGTCTACAGCAGTGTACCCCTAACATTGCATGTTTTCTAGATCTCCTAGTTGGTATACGGGTGTTTTTATTACTTGCTGACACATTTTAAAAGATTCACAGGTGATGCACATTATTTCATTTGCGATACTGAGATCTGTAAAATATGCAGCGCTAGCAAAATTCTAAATATACTATTGCTATTGTGGTCCTGTTGTGGGCCGGGGAGGGGGATTTCCAAACAACTGGAAACCCCCCTGCCTTTGCCTATGCTCAGTAATACAAAACCTGTGAAAATGGTGGATTACGTGTTCTCACCTTTAGTGCGTAAATATTAACATGTAATACTCAGATAATCTAATTTATGAAATTGCAGAAACGTAGGTCTTTGCTGTTTGTATTAATGCGCTAATTGGCCACTTATTGCATTCCTCGCTGCATACAGTATCCAAATCCCTGTGCTTGGAGCTACCAGAGGAAATCAATCTAAGGACACTTTAGCAGGATCTACCACTTTCTATCATCACCCCCTTCATTATTTACATACTGATCGTCTTCTCCAAATATTTTACCCGCTTAGTCTCATTTAGGTCTTAAATTAATCACAAGAGTGACGGGACTTTGGTTCTACTTATTACATGGAGCGCAATCTGTGTAATGTTTTTTACTGCAATGGTCAAAACGCATCTAGCAGTGCACTTTCTAGTATAAGTGGAACCGAAGAAAAACATATACAATTAAAGTGAAGGTCACCTGTTGATTACCGTCACCTCCTGAATACCTATTGTCGAAGCTGGATGATTGGCTGAGACCAGATCTTAAAATTAATATCGAGTGACGCCATTTTAGGTTGCCTCTGACAACGCCATCTTGCATCGTCAGCATGAAACCATGGTGTGTGATGCTAATATGCTATTATTAGCATCGTGCGATCGCATTACCACTGCATACTGTTTCAAATCCTATCATACCCCATACGCATGGATTCACATATAAATATATATATTTAAAGACTTCATATATTCAGTGATGACAGACTTGTCTTGTAGACATGTCTGTGACAAATAATCAAGAAAACACAAAGATACTGTGAGTGTTTTCTTCAAATATATACACAGTATGTTTGTGGAAATTGAAATGTAACCCAGACACTGATATGCACAACTGAAGTGTCCTGAATGTAGATTTATAAACAATTGCCAGATGTGTAGCTATTGTTAACAAATGTAGGCCTTGTATCCAATGCTGATGTATTTAAGTAGAACTAACAGTTGGATTAGGGGAGCCTTTTGTTAAAATTATCAGATTGTTTTCCAAAGCTTGCTCCATCCATGAACAGGACAAAACCCCATTGTCTATCATTCTTTTAGTTCAGACAGAAGTAAAATAAATAATAACCAGTTTGAGGATATATATATGTGGATATGTATGTGTGAATGTATATATATATACACACACGCTTAGACACACATACATACACACATATATATATATATATATATACACACACGCTTAGACGATCACATGTGTGTCCACAATGCATGCACACATATTTATACAGTTGCAATTATAAATAGAAACTCACAGCGCACCTTTTCCGCTGCATGAAGGCACACAACGCATACTTACATATAATCATAAATATACACGCACTCAGAAAAGGTTCCTGCACATTATGGTTTATATTAAAGTTATTAATTATGATGTAGAATGCATGTACTTAATATTTATGGTATACAACATGATAGACATGGCATGTTTGGTGCTAAACTGACACACTGTTTATTTCCAGATATCTGAACCTATCAGCGAGGGAGCCGCATCTTGCGTTCGATGGTTATGGAATATAGGAAATTATTGGTTAGAATGTATACACTGTAATGTAGTGTCTCTGTCTAATTTAAATCAATTAAAGACTGACAATGTAATCTGGAGAATTGGGACATACCCCTAGTGAACTGTCCTATGAACTACAGCTTACTACAAAGACCAAGAGCAAGAATCAACGGAATTATGGCCCTCATTCAGAGCCGTTCGCTATTTGCGGTCGTTCGTTTAAAAACAAGGGGTGGCTATTCAAATGATCCGTACGCACATTGCAGTCTGTTCACACCTCTAAGTCTGAACGAACGAGCAAAACATACGCTCGTTTATTTGTTAAAAACGCCCCCTGGCCGCTCGCACCATACGTCATGTCCGCTATTTATTAGATTAATCGAGTACATCGACCAGCGTATGAACTGCTCGCTATTCTTGTGGTTGGTGTTTGCTACCACAAATTTGCGAGCAGTTCTGGCTCTAAAATAACCCAGTGACGTGGTCATTGACGCTGCTGTTTTAAATATACACACCCATAAAACGCCCGTTTTGACCTTTAAGCACGCCTGCGTTCGGATCTCCACTCCCCATTTTCAAGCACCTTCCCCTGTTACCACCCACATACGCCTCATTCTGTCACTCAAAATAGCAGGCACTCGCTATATAGCATACAAACGATTTTCGGCCGCACTGACTGGTTCGCGCATGCGTACTAAAAAGCGTACGCATGCGCAGATGTGCAAACATCGCTCGGAACGAGCGTACTGCCGCTAACGAGCGGCTCTGAATGAGGGCCCATGTTTGTCTGTCTACATTGTTGTTATCATGATCTGTTAGGGTATATAGCCTGTGTCCCGGTCCCTTGTTTATGTATAACCTTTTGTGCTAATTGTATTTAGTTCACAGCGTGTAACTAAATGCTTTTCATGTGAATAATAACTTTTGTGCTTTGGAACCACACTCAAAGTCTGGAAAGCGATTATTTCATATGCGTATGCTACACTAAACAGCGACATTTAGGTCTATAGATCATTAGAAATTCATAAATGGGGGCTCATCGAGTGAAATCACGATACCAATTTACACGGTAACACCCGGTTATCAGTCTCTCACCAAAAGGGTGGACAGTGCCATAAGCAGGAGAGAACGCTTTGCCTTCGAATACCTGCTACCACCATGTTGCAGAGATACCGCTACCAGTTATGTGTGAGTTCAAGGAGCGCTGATTAGAACCAGGGACGAGGAAGGAAAAGTGTGTTTTCCTTCATTGTTATAGTTTTGTGTTAGGAGGTAAGTCGCACAATATCGTCCGCATATTTCTTGTATTGCTGACATATTCAAATGGTCATTGTATTCATAGCGTGATTGCTTGTTAAAAAAAAGATCTCTGAATTATACTGCTTTATTTAGGGAAAAGGTTTTATTTTCTGCGCAGAGAAGGTGTATGTAAATTGAAATGTGTGATTGTGAAGGCTACGGTCTGTTAAGCCTAAATAGTGGAGGTTACTGTTTGTTAAACCTCAGTATAAACTCGGTAGGTGCCTGACGGGGCAGTACAAACTACTGGGCCAGTGTACAAAGCAGGTACATTGTGGTTTAGGTTATCAAGAAACTAAGGGTTTCTTGGTCTGGCATCCATTAATCGCAAAGTCCATTGATCAGTTAGGTTCTTTGGGCAATGCGATCGAACCGCATGGTTATATAAACCGTGATTGTGAAGTGGGTTGTCGTGGGAGTGAAACAGCTGGCAAGGTTAGGAGTTATTGGAACTTCTAGATGCTACCAACGGGAGTAAACTCAAAGTAGGAAGCAAGCAACGGAAGCTTGAGTTAATATTGTCGCAAGTAGAATAATTTGCAATAGGTGGTTATTCTGCTCCTCGTTATACAAGCCGACTAACGCCAGGTGGTTCTATTATGTATAACGGGAGGGAGTGCATGAACGTAGCTCACTGAAAATCATTCACCAATCGAAATTCACTAGAAATTGCTAAGCGTTTACTCAGATGGGTGCAAGGCAATCTCTAGTAATGGTCGATGATGTGTTGCTGGTGGAAGGGCCGCGTGGATCGGCCAGGTATGTTATGTTTAAAAAGTATGGGGCATACGCTATGACGTATTGTAACATATGGGTCAAAATGACCAAGAAATGTAGAACACCTTTTCCCAAGATTGGTAGCTTTGATTCGGAGGTTCTGAACAATCTCAGAGACAGTATATGTTTAGTGAAGTCTCTGAAGAAAAGGGTAAATTTAATGATTGCTTGAAGTTATGGCAGCACAAGGGGAACATGTGGCTTAGCGGTGTGCACGTGACGCTAACTAGCGTCACGCCCACGACGCAAAAGAGCGCTCACGCACAGCAAGGTAGCATTGCGGAAGGTATTGTTAGTAGCGCATACACACCACCTCCGCCCTATGCGTATTGGGATCAAGGTATAGTCGATCTCAAAAATCATAAAAATTTAACAAGTAACTTGTACCCTCTCCTAAGCAACTATAAGGGACATGTTTTTGGTGCAGATGATGAACCTGTTGTAATGTCAGCTCTTTCCCATGTTCCCCAAATGTTAAATGTACCATCACAGCAAGCACAGATAGCTGCCCCGCTAGTACCAGAAATGGAGGTAGCCCCACCAGTGCAGGAAGTATTAACACCCACTGTAACAGTAGCGGAGGTTGTTAATACCATACGTAGTAGCAATAGGCTGAACCCTCAAACAGGTAGTAAGGTCAAGGGTAAGCAGTGTGGCAGGCATCCATCCCGTCCGGACAATAACTGTTCCCAATGGGAATCCGGATGCACATGGTGTAGTGGCCACAAGGGATGTAGTGTTGCATTATCCACGGACAAGAGCAGAACTACGTTTCATAATGACAGATTTCCCTGACCCTAGAAAACTAGCAAAGTGCCAGATATTTGTAAAAGATTTGGGTAATGCTCATGAGCCAACCAATAAAGGTTGGCGAGTGGTATTACGGGCATGTCTTCCACACAATACCAATGTGAAAAAGTTTATCATGGCCTGTGTATTGGATGGAGATAGTCCCATAACTGATGAAGGTAATCAAGACAATATAACCCACATTGTCACCCAATTGGCTGTATTTTTCCCATTAATTGTTAACTGGAGTAAAATCTTCACGATTAAGCAGAAAGAGAGTCTGCAGCAGATTATTTTACCAGAGCGCTGCAGACTATTACCCAATACTCAGGCATAGAAGATATAAAAGACAACACCCATCACAGGGAAATGACAATCACAGTGCTTATGGATGGTCTTAAGGACACTCTAAAGGCCAGGGTTCAGACCTCACTTCCTGGTTGGAGGGGAGTTACGGTAAACACACTCAGGGAATCTGCAAATGAACATGATAAAAACACCTTTAGGAAGAGAGAAATGCAGAGCGAGAAACTAATGGCTGTTAGTATTCAAGCTCTGGAAAGAATGCAAATAACACTGCAGCACTCTTATCACACACAGCCACAATACACTCATCCCATACAACCTCCAAACCCTTATCCCTAAATACAACCACAATCTTCCCTCATTCCCCAACCCACACAACAACAACCTTTCACAACACGTCAATCACGAAGGTTTTACAGATGTAACAAGGAGGGCCACATAAGTAGGTTCTGTAAAGCCAAAAAGTGGGAAACGCCAAACCAGGGAACACCGAGATACCCACAGCAGGGGCACCCACAGCAGTCCGGGCAATTCCAGCCATCACCTGCTCACGTCCCAACAGTGAATGCTTTGCTGGAAGAAGATAGTCGGCTCTAGGGGTCAGGTCACACCTGTAGTCTACACGATTGCCCCAGGGCTTCATAGACAGCCCCAGTATCTTCTCCCAGGCCTTACATGACTGTTTACAATCTTTTCAACCTGCCAATGGATCTATTCTAATACAATATGTGGATGATTTATTGTTGTGTTCTGATTCGTTTATGTCATGTTTAATTGATACTAAACTTTTATTGCTTCATCTCTCGCAAACAGGACACAAGTTTGCTAAGGACAAACTACAGCCATGCCAGTGCAGGGTTAAATACTTAGGACACTGTCTAACGCAGGGGTTATGACATCTGACTACTGATCGAATCCAGGCCTTACAGACCATGACACTGCCACGTAACCAACAGCAAATCTGTAACTTCTTGGGAATGTGTGAATACTGCAGAATGTGGATGCCAGCTTTTTCTATTTTGGCCATGCCATGACAGGATAGTCTCTTCCTCAAAGCCCGATCGTGTCATACACACAGAGGAATCAGAGCAGGCTTTCCTTAATCTTAAGGATAGCCTGACAAGAGCACCTGCATTGGGAATACCCGATTATGAAAAACCTTTTGATTTGTATTGTACAGAAGCTGACGGTTGCGCAGCAGGTGTCCTCACACAAAAACATGGTGATGCCAGTAGGCCCGTAGCATACTACAGTGCACAATTGGACACTGTGGCAAGATCACTCCCAACTTGTTTAAGAAGTGTAGAGCAACTGCTCTATTGGTCAGTAAGAGTGAGGATGTAGTATTAGGCCATGATATGATTGTTTATACACCCCATGCTGTATCTGCTTTGCTGAATTCTGCCCAAACCAGACATGTTTCCTCAGCTAGGTTCACGAAATGGGAACTAGTTCTAATAGCACCTGCAAACATCACCATTAAATGGTGCAGTACGTTA
Source organism: Taudactylus pleione (assembly GCA_031769625.1). NCBI lineage: Eukaryota > Metazoa > Chordata > Amphibia > Anura > Myobatrachidae > Taudactylus > Taudactylus pleione. Next base: position 190,679 of record JAUIMM010000229.1, on the reverse strand, counting down.
AACCCAGCAACGTATTTACCATATGTGCCTCAGGATGCAGAAAGGGTGGAGAGAGGTGAGTCCTTGGCGGAAGGTGAGTTTTGCAGGTATACTGATGCACATGATTGTATGGAATACTTAAATCAGTCCTTTACTGCAAGACCTGACATACGGATACACCTTTAGAAAATGTAGATGTGACATTTTAGATGGATGGGAGTTGTCATAGACAAACTGACACTGGAGAGTTATGTACAGGTTATGCTGTTGTAAATGACAGATAACGGAGAGGGGAGCTAATGTTGATGTCGATGAAGTGGAGTTGGGAGAAGGAGCTCTAAACCAATCGGGGGAGTATCTGACCAAACCCAGTACAGTAATTGCTAAGAGATCTATTATGCCTGAAAGACAGTGTGAAGGTCTATCATCTGAGGATTATTGTATGTGTGAGTTTTGTGGGTCCCTAGTCGATGAGAGATGCATCCAACAGTGCCAGCCTAAGTATAACCTGTATTGGGGTGGGAATCCTTTAGAGGATTATCATACCATGGTGGGCAAAGTTTTAAACCAAACTGACTGTTGGGTATGCTCTCATGTGCCTAAAGGACAACATAATGTAGGGTTAGTGCCATTCCCATTCAATGTCTCTGAGGTTTTAGAATTGCAAAGAGGGGATGCACTGGATGGAAAATTTCTTAAGTCCAAACCACTTCATTTTCAACTCCACCAGTACCAAGTAGATTACTTTTATGTTTGAACATCACCAACTTCAATAAACCAGGAAGTTGGGAGGTGACTGGGAATAATCAGACGATGACATTCTCACTAAGAGCTGATAATGAGCCTATAGATTTTGAACTGTTACTCACAATTAGGTTAAATGGGAGAACCTGAAATAGGATCACTTGCTAGGGAAATGTGTGTGTTAATGATGTTTACTATCCCTTATGTACTTCCTGATGATGTGTATTTTATATGTGGAAGGAAAACGTATAAGTGTCTCTCTCCAAGTTCAGAAGGTTTATGCTATCTAGGAAGAGTAGTTCCAGAGGTTATGACCCTTACACATGGTGAAATGCTTGGTATCCATAAAAACACAATGGGCCAAATGTAATAGGGTGAGAGTTTAGAAAATGTGAGTTTAGCAGTAAACTCTCACATTGGTTGAGTTTTATCTTCAAAATGGGAAAACATCTGAATGAGATTTTAAATCATGAGAGTTTTTTAAGTCTGAAAAAACGTGCAAGTTCACTCTGTTACTTTCTTTTTGGACTCTATTACATTGGCAAAGTTTAAAAAGTGTCAGAAACTCACTTTTCTAAACTCTCACCCTATTACATTTGGCCCTACATCTCCATATCTTCATAGGCATTATGAACACTAGTGACCCCAGGGAGGTGATAGACCGGAAGATGGATGAAATTCTGCACCTGAAATGGGAATTTTGAAAGAACCATAATGCTTCACTGATTGAATTTGAGTAAAAGGTAGAAGAGTGGTTCACTTGGTTGAAGCCTGTGAAATGGTTCTCCGGTCTAGGAGAGTGGGTCCAGGAACTGGTTGCTACTGTGGGTAAACTCCTGATCCTTATACTGATTGTCAGCTTAGTAATTGGCTTATGTGTCAGTTGTGTTCATAATGTATTGAAGTGTGGAAAATGTACAAGGGCGAACAGAGAAACCGAGATGATGGTGAAGAGCAATGATATTATGGATACCAAGGTCAAGGAAGAACTGTATTACAATCCTGAATTAGAGTTTACCATCATATGATGTATAGATTTAGCCATGCATAAAATGTATTATGAAATGTTATTTTAAACATCTTAAGTAATGTAAGTCCCTATCCCCTTCAAGACTTCCTTTATAGGTTAGGTGCATCCCCACATCTTTCTCATGATCTTCCAAGATCCGCAATGTGCATATAAGGGTAGTTTTATGTCCCTCATAGAGACACATTATTGATGGTGTAATGACCACATTGTGCCATCCCATAATATAACATTAAATAATATCCCATAGTGTAACACTAAAAATAAAAAAAATAAGACCAGAGTGTGATATCGTGTTGTTTGCTATCAAAGGGTGGACTGTCAAAGCTGGATTATTGGCTGAGACCAGATCTTAAAATTAATATTGAGCGATGCCATTTTAGATTTCCTCTGACAACGCCATCTTGCGACGTCAGCATGAAACCATGGTGTGTGATGCTAATATGCTATTATTAGCATTGTGCAATCGCATTACCACTGCATACTGTTTAAAATCCTATCATACCCATATGCATGGATACACATATAAATATATATATTTAAAGACTTCATATATTCAGTGATGACAGACTTGTCTTGTAGACATGTCTGTGACAAATAATCAAGAATACACAAAGATACTGTGAGTGTTTACTTCAAATATGTACACAGTATGTCTGTGGCAATTGAAATGTAACCCAGACACTGATATGCACAATTGAAGTGTCCTGAATGTAGATTTATAAACAATTGCCAGACATGTAGCTATTGTTAACAAATGTAGACCTTGTATCCAATGCTGATGTATTTAAGTAGAACTAACAGTTGTATTAGGAGAGCCTTTTGTTAAAATTATCAGATTGTTTTCCAAAGCTTGCTCCATCCATAAACAGGACAAAACCCCATTGTCTGTCATTCTTTTAGTTCAGACAGAAGTAAATCAAATAACAACCAGTTTGAGGATATATGTGGATATGTATGTGTGAATGTATATTATATATATATATATATATATATATATGTATTGTGACGACTTGGGGTATTTAGCTCGGCAGAGGGTGGATGGGTGCAGTGTTTAGGTGCTTTTAGAGGGTCCACACACAGCTTTCAAGTAAACAAATTATGCTTTTACTTCTAGCTTGTGAATTCAGGATACAGAAAATAACAAAAAGAAAATAACAAAACAACCTAGCCCCTGTTTAGGGCATCTAGCTCACTTCTTGAGCCCTCTCTAGTGTGACGCAGCTAGTCTGCCATCAAAGTCCCTGCCTCCTTCTTGCAGGCCTATCGCCAGCTCCAGCCTGGCTTGGCTTGGCTGACACAGCTACACAAACACAGTCCTGGTGGCCTTCCCTGTATCATACAGATATAGGCCCTGGCTTTCTCAGCCCGCAGCTTTACCGCTTCAACGTCCCACAGTCAGAGAGTTTTGTGGTCCCCCCTTGCCTCCTGCAAGGTCCAGACACTGGCCTCCTTGCCCCCAATGGCTCGCTCAGCTTCACTGGGCTCTCTGGCTGTTACAGTCTAAACTAAGCTGTCTCCACCAGCCTGACTGCTCGGCCTTCTCATTAGCTCACACCTGAGCTCTCTCCCCCAGGCAGGTGTATCACCACTCAGTATTTCAACCCTGTGTGGGAGGATCTCTCCAATCCCACACAGAATCTGCTGCTCACCAAAGCCATCTCTGGTGATACTGCCACAGTATATATATATATATATATATATATATATATGTATATATATATATATATATAGCACGAAAAGTAGTGGCACTCTGAGGCTTGACCAATTGGCGGTCCTTGACACCTACAAATGTCTGCCCGCGGATCCGACGGAACAATATAAAAGGGAATTGGATTCCATCCTCATGGAAGCAGTCTCTCAAGGAAAATTATCCAAGGAGCTGGCTACAGCACTACAACAGGGACATCCAGTAGTCCCTATTTTGTTCACGGTCCCAAAGATCCACAAAGATCTAAGGGATCCCCCAGGCCGCCCTATCATCTCGGCAAGAAACTCCCTCTTTTAATCGATATCTGAATTTTTAGACAGTGTACTTCAACCTTTGGTGATGAAGCAAGAGACCTTCATTAAGGACACCACTGGATTTCTCAATCTTCTTAACAGAGTGGGCAAGGTACCTAGAGGTACCCTGATGAGTGTGATGGACGTCAGCAGCTTGTACACCAGTATTCCCCATGTAGGGGGCCTTACAGCCATGAGGGAAGTCTTGGTTAAAGAGAATATGAAGTCAGTTGATCTGGAATTGTTCCTGTGTCTGTTAGGACTCACCCTTAAAAGAAATTATTTTCTCTTCGATGGGGAATTTTTCCTCCAGCTCAACGGATGCGCAATGGGGAGCAACGTGGCCCCTTCCTATGTGAACATTTACATGTTCAATGAAGAGAGATTCATGTTTTTCAATCAGTCTGGGGTCTCAAAATATATACTGACCTTTGCTCGCTACATGGACGATCTCTTTATGCTGTGGACCGGTGGTAGGGATCGGTTCATCGAACTGATGCAGTATATTAACCATAGAAATTCTCCCATCAGACTCACTTATCATATAGACGAGTCCAGCATTAATTATCTGGACGTCCAAGTGAGCATCAACAATGGATCCATTGGCACTAAAGTGTTTTCTAAACCGACGGATAAAAACACGCTCCTGAGGGCTAATAGCCATCACCCACATGCATTAATAAAAGGACTTACCAAGTCACAAGTGATCCGTGTGGCACGGATTACAAGCGATCGCGTGTCCCTCGGAACTGAATTAGACACAGTGATCAACAAGTTCCTATCTAGAGGTTACAAATTAAGCACCCTGCTCAAGCAAAAAGATGCCTAGGCCTCATGGCGATGCCTAGGCCTCAGTTGTTATCATCTCAAGTGAGGACCAACAAGGAAATTATTCCGTGGGTTAGTAAATACAATACTTCCAGCCCTGTCTTACCAAGGGCAACTAGGGCTCTGTGGCCTATAGTCTCCACAGATAGGGACTTAAAATGTTTCAAAGATAAACGACCCATGACTTGCTTCACTTGTGGCAGGAACATCAAGGACATGATTGTCCATACAGACATCACTAACTTCCCAAATATCCTCAAAACTTTCTCTCTAAGGTGCCTGGCTGCTACAAGTGTCTATGTTGTACCACGTGTCGCAATATGATCACTGGATCCACTTTCAAGCATCCACACACTGATCAGCAGTTTCCCATCAAACATGTGCTGACTTGCACTTCATCGTACATTGTATACATCATTATTTGCCCCTGCGGTCAATATTACGTAGGGAAGACCATTAGGTCCCTGCGTGAGAGGATGGCACTGCACCGCTCAGCCATTAAAGCGGCTTTGAGTGGGAAGAGCTCAGACCGGCCCGTAGCTCGACACTTTGCGGAGAAAAAGCATGACCTGATGCATCTTAGACACATCATAATTGATCACGTGCCTCAGTCCCTGAGGGGGGGTGACCGAGCCAACAATCTCCTCCAAATGGAAGCTAAATGGATGTACAATTTGAACACCATCAGCCCCAACGGGTTGAATGAAAGGATCACGTGGAGCGTGTTCTGATTCTTTGGACCTCTTGCACTGGATTACCAGTCGAATTGGTCCATTAAAATTTTGTCTATAGGATTCATGAAGTTTACTTACTAAATACTCTTTGAGATAGCGTTTTGTCTTGCTATGACTTTCCTTTTTCATGGTCTCACAGTTATTTGCACGAACCTCCTCTTTTGGCCTATATGTGTTGATGCCAGCCGTTTTTACAATTATTCTGTGCTCACAGTTAACCAGCATATACTCATGCGGGTTTCACTCATTATGGTTCAGTTCTCCTTCGGGCTACAGCACAGCATAGGGATGCTTGATTATTGTTTTTTTGTTTATTGCTTTAGCTATTTTTACCCGCCTGCCTTTCTGGGATTATGCCTTTTTCATTCTTGGTGGCTGTTTTAAATTTGTCTCACTGTACTGTGGGGTTTATAATATGCTCTACAGGTGCTGCTGATCACTATCTATGTCTTTTTATCACACAGGCCGTTCCGCGTCCCTGGTTACCCGGGTTACCGGGCGTCATCAACGGGATGACGTCATCATTCCGGGACACGGCAGCCGCACACTCGTTCTGTTTCCTGGCACGCTTCCTCACCAGCGGGCTCCTTGATGGTATTTAAGGTAGGATTTCAATACACTTCTTGTTACTCACCTTGACAAAGGGGCGGTGTTGCCCCAAATCGTTGGTCTACTTTCCAGCTTATGGAATAAACGTTGTACGTTTGTTAATTGCTTTTAAGCCTCAGAGTGCCACTACTTATCGTGCTATATATCTTTTCTCAGTGGGAGGCACCTGAGCATATAAGGACCCTGGATTATCGTGAGTGCCGGACTATTGTGCATGTATATATATATATTAGGGGTGAGCGGGTTCGGATTTCTGAAATCCGAACCCCCCCGAGCCCCCCCGATCCGAGTCCGATCCGAATCAGGCTCGACTTTTCCCGCCTGACTCGGATCTGAAATCGAGGCAAAACGTCATCATCCCGCCTTCCGAGTCTCGCGGGTTTTGGATCCTATATAAGGTACCCACGTCGGCGCCATTTTCTCACTCGGCTGTGGACAGTGAAGAGGGAGGGTGGGAGTTAGGGCTGTGTAGTGTACTGTAGTGTAGTGCTGCTGTTGTCCACTACTTCAAAGTCCATAGGGGCTGGCTGTGTTGTGCTGTGCTGCTGTTGTTAATAGGGGCTGTGTCCACTACTTCAAAGTCCATAGGGGCTGGCTGGACTGTGTTGTGCAGTCAGTTCTCCATAGGGGCTGTGTCCACTCCAAAGTCCTGTGCAGTGTCCCAGTCCTAAAGAGGTGCTGTAGTGTTGTCCAGGGGGTGCTCTGTCCAACAGGGGTGCTCCCCCCAAGTGCTAAAAAAATAATATATTTTCTGTGTTTGTGAATTGTGTGCGCAGTAGCCGCACGTGCATCAACAAAGTAGTGCCAAGCGTGCGCCTGTGTCATAAGTAAAGGGCCGGCTGGCTTGACCGTTAAAGGGTGCTGTAACCCCCAAAAGTACACTCCAGTCCAAACCAAAAAAAAATTATTTTCTGTGTTTGTGAATTGTGTGCGCAGTAGCCGCACGTGCATCAACAAAGTAGTGCCAAGCGTGCGCCTGTGTCATAAGTAAAGGGCCGGCTGGCTTGACCGTTAAGGGTGCTGTAACCCCCGAAAGTACACTCCAGTCCAAACCAAAAAAAAAATTATTTTCTGTGTTTGTGAATTGTGTGCGCAGTAGCCGCACGTGCATCAACAAAGTAGTGCCAAGCGTGCGCCTGTGTCATAAGTAAAGGGCCGGCTGGCTTGACCGTTAAGGGTGCTGTAACCCCCGAAAGTACACTCCAGTCCAAACCAAAAAAAAAATTATTTTCTGTGTTTGTGAATTGTGTGCGCAGTAGCCGCACGTGCATCAACAAAGTAGTGCCAAGCGTGCGCCTGTGTCATAAGTAAAGGGCCGGCTGGCTTGACCGTTAAGGGTGCTGTAACCCCCGAAAGTACACTCCAGTCCAAACCAAAAAAAAATTATTTTCTGTGTTTGTGAATTGTGTGCGCAGTAGCCGCACGTGCATCAACAAAGTAGTGCCAAGCGTGCGCCTGTGTCATAAGTAAAGGGCCGGCTGGCTTGACCGTTAAAGGGTGCTGTAACCCCCAAAGTACACTCCAGTCCAAACCAAAAAAAAAATTATTTTCTGTGTTTGTGAATTGTGTGCGCAGTAGCCGCACGTGCATCAACAAAGTAGTGCCAAGCGTGCGCCTGTGTCATAAGTAAAGGGCCGGCTGGCTTGACCGTTAAAGGGTGCTGTAACCCCCAAAGTACACTCCAGTCCAAACCGAAAAAAAAATATTTTCTGTGTTTGTGAATTGTGTGCGCAGTAGCCGCACGTGCATCAACAAAGTAGTGCCAAGTGTGCGCCTGTGTCATAAGTAAAGGGCCGGCTGGCTTGACCGTTAAAGGGTGCTGTAACCCCCGAAAGTACACTCCAGTCCAAACCAAAAAAAAAATTATTTTCTGTGTTTGTGAATTGTGTGCGCAGTAGCCGCACGTGCATCAACAAAGTAGTGCCAAGTGTGCGCCTGTGTCATAAGTAAAGGGCCGGCTGGCTTGACCGTTAAAGGGTGCTGTAACCCCCGAAAGTACACTCCAGTCCAAACCAAAAAAAAAATTATTTCTGTGTTTGTGAATTGTGTGCGCAGTAGCCGCACGTGCATCAACAAAGTAGTGCCAAGCGTGCGCCTGTGTCATAAGTAAAGGGCCGGCTGGCTTGACCGTTAAAGGGTTCTGTAACCCCCAAAGTACACTCCAAACCAAAAAAATATATATTTTCTGTGTTTGTGACTTGTGTGCACTGTGGCTGCACGTGCATCAACAAAGGAGCAGCGCCAAGCGTGCGCCTGTGTCCCATAAGTAAAGAGCCGGCTGGCTCATTTCTTAAAGGGTGGTGTAACCCACAAAGTGCACTACTCTCCAGCAAAAATAAAAAAATATTTTCTGTGTTTGTGTGCGCTTTAGCCGCACGTATATATATCAATATAACATAAATGGAGGACCAAACTTTCTCTGATAAAAATAAAATAGGGAAAGATCAAGAACCACTTCCTACTAGTGCTGTTGCTGCTGCTGGGAGTTGTTCATCATCCCAGAGAGGAAGTAGGAACATCACTACTTTTACTAAACAATTGACCCTCCAACAGTCCCTAGCGATGAGGATGAAGTACGACAGCAGTCATCCTGAAGCAAAACGTATAACTGAGGCCTTGACTGCTATGTTGGTGTTAGACGTGCGTCCGGTATCCGACATTAGTGCAGTGGGATTTAGACAATTGATGGAGGTAGTGTGTCCTCGGTTCCAAATCCCGTCTAGATTCCACCTGCATCCTCAAAGCAGCAGCGACAAGCGTGCGTCTGTCTGTTAAAGGGTGGTGACACCCTCAAAGTGTGCTACACAAACAATTAAAATATTGTTCTTTTTTTTTCTGTCTTTGTGAAATGTGTGGGCTGTAGCCGCACCTGCATCCTTAAAGCAGCAGCGACAAGCGTGCGTCTGTCTGTTAAAGGGTGGTGACACCCTCAAAGTGTGCTACACAAACAATTAAAATATTGTTCTTTTTTTTTCTGTCTTTGTGAATTGTGTGGGCTGTAGCCGCACTTGCATCCTCAAAGCAGCAGCGACAAGCGTGCGTCTGTCTGTTAAAGGGTGTTGTAACTCTCAAAGTGCTCCAAAAAATCAAAAAAATTTTTTTAATGTGTTTGTGACTTGTGTGCGATGTAGCCACACTTGCATCCTCAAAGCAGCAGCGACAAGCGTGCGTCTGTCTGTTAAAGGGTGGTGACACCCTCAAAGTGTGCTACACAAACAATAAAAATATTCTTTTTTTTGTCTTTGTGAATTGTGTGGGCTGTAGCCGCACCTGCATCCTTAAAGCAGCAGCGACAAGCGTGCGTCTGTCTGTTAAAGGGTGGTGACACCCTCACAGTGTGCTACACAAACAATTAAAATATTGTTCTTTTTTTTTCGGTCTTTGTGAAATGTGTGGGCTGTAGCCGCACCTGCATCCTTAAAGCAGCAGCGACAAGCGTGCGTCTGTCTGTTAAAGGGTGGTGACACCCTCAAAGTGTGCTACACAAACAATTAAAATATTGTTCTTTTTTTTTCTGTCTTTGTGAATTGTGTGGGCTGTAGCCGCACTTGCATCCTCAAAGCAGCAGCGACAAGCGTGCGTCTGTCTATTAAAGGGTGTTGTAACTCTCAAAGTGCTCCAAAAAATCAAAAAAATTTTTTTAATGTGTTTGTGACTTGTGTGCGATGTAGCCACACTTGCATCCTCAAAGCAGCAGCGACAAGCGTGCGTCTGTCTGTTAAAGGGTGGTGACACCCTCAAAGTGTGCTACACAAACAATAAAAATATTCTTTTTTCTGTCTTTGTGAATTGTGTGGGCTGTAGCCGCACCTGCATCCTTAAAGCAGCAGCGACAAGCGTGCGTCTGTCTGTTAAAGGGTGGTGACACCCTCACAGTGTGCTACACAAACAATTAAAATATTGTTCTTTTTTTTTCGGTCTTTGTGAAATGTGTGGGCTGTAGCCGCACCTGCATCCTTAAAGCAGCAGCGACAAGCGTGCGTCTGTCTGTTAAAGGGTGGTGACACCCTCAAAGTGTGCTACACAAACAATTAAAATATTGTTCTTTTTTTTTCTGTCTTTGTGAATTGTGTGGGCTGTAGCCGCACTTGCATCCTCAAAGCAGCAGCGACAAGCGTGCGTCTGTCTGTTAAAGGGTGTTGTAACTCTCAAAGTGCTCCAAAAAATCAAAAAAATTTTTTTAATGTGTTTGTGACTTGTATGCGATGTAGCCACACTTGCATCCTCAAAGCAGCAGCGACAAGCGTGCGTCTGTCTGTTAAAGGGTGGTGACACCCTTAAAGTGTGCTCCACAAACAATAAAAATATTCTTTTTTTTTTTCTGTCTTTGTGAATTGTGTGGGCTGTAGCCGCACTTGAATCCTCAAAGCAGCAGCGACAAGCGTGCGTCTGTCTGTTAAAGGATTACATCGGTGACAGCATCCAAGTAGGCATGTCAGACAGTCCGTACCTGTACTGGCAGGAAAAAGAAGCAATTTGGAGGTCCCTGTACAAACTGGCTCTATTTTACCTGAGTTGCCCCCCCTCCAGTGTGTACTCCGAAAGAGTGTTTAGTGCAGCCGGGAACCTTGTTAGCGAAAGGCGTAGGAGGTTGCTTCCACAAAATGTGGAGAAGATGATGTTCATAAAATGAATGATCAACTCTTCCAGGGAGACCAGCCTCCAGAACGTACAGAGGGACCTGTGGTTCCAGCAGGGACGAATTAATACTCTGTGAGGATGAGGATGTACATAACACTGATGAGGGTGAGGAATCTGTGGATGAGGAGGATGAGGACGACTTCTTGCCTCCGTAGAGCCAGTTTGTGCAGGGACAGATTAATTGCCAGCTTGTTTTGTGGGGGCCCAAACGAACCAATCATTTCAGCCACAGTTGTGTGGCAGACCCTGGCGCTGAAATGATTGGTTTGTTAAAGTGTGCATGTCCTGTTTATACAACATAAGGGTGGGTGGGAGGGCCCAAGGACAATTCCATCTTGCACCTCTTTTTTTTCTTTGCATTATGTACAGTTTGGGGCCTAGTTTTTCAATGCCATCCTTTCTGCCACTGCAGTTTCACGCCTAGATGGGTCACGTGTTTGTGCCGCCCACTCGTGTCGCTTAGCATAGTCATCCAGCTACCTCGGTGCAACCTTTTGGACATAAAAACACTATTGTGAGGTGTGAGGTATTCAGAATAGACTGGAAATGAGTGGAAATTAAGGTTATTGAGGTTAATAATAGCATAGGAGCAGAAAAACCTACAAATTCTGTGATTTTAGCTGTTTTTATGCTTTTTTTCAAAAAAATACAGATCCAAAACACAAAACCCAGAACCCAAAACACGGAAGGGTGGTTTTGGCAAAACCAATCCAGATCCAAAACACGAAGAAAGATCCAGATCCAAAACCAAAACACAAAACACGAAAAGTGGCCGGTGCACACCCCTAATATATATATATATATATATATATATATATATATATACACACTTAGACGATCACATGGGTATCCACAATGCGTGCACACATATATATATACAGTTGCAATTATAAATAGAAACACACAGTGCACCTTTCCTGCTGCATGAAAACACACAACGCATACTTACATATAATCATAAATATACACGCACTCAGAAAAGGTTCCTGCACATTATGGTTTATATTAAAGTTATTAATTATGATGTAAAATGCATGTATTTAATATTTATGGTATACAACATGATAGACATGGCATGTTTGGTACTAAACTGTCACACTGTTTATTTCCAGATATCTGAACCTATCAGCGAGGGAGCCGCATCTTGCGTTCGATAGCTATGGAATATAGGAAATTATTGGTTAGAATGTATACACTGTAATGTAGTGTCTCTGTCTAATTTAAATCTATTAAAGAACCACAATGTAATCTGGAGAATTGGGACATACCCCTAGTGAACTGTCCTATGAACTACAGCGTACTACAAAGACCAAGAGCAAGAACCAATGGAATTATATTTGTCTGTCTGTCTACATTGTTGTTATCATGATCTGTTAGAGTATATAGCCTGTGTCCCGGTTCCAGTTAGTAGCCATTCTCTTGGATGACTACAGACCTCTGGATTGATGACTGTAACTGGGACCAGTGCGCTTGCGTAATGTATCAACTATACCTTGTTTATGTATAACCTTTTGCGCTAATTGTATTAAGATCACAGCGTGTAACTAAATGCTTTTCATGTGAATAATAACTTTTGTGCTTTGCAACCACACTCAAAGTCTGGAAAGCGATTATTTCATATGCGTGTACGCTACGCTAAACAGCAACATTTAGGTATATGGATCATTAGGAATTCATACTGTAAAATTCAAGTCCTTATGCAGAGGAGAAGAAAACTCTGTGGCCCTCTTCATAAGAGCGTGAATGCACATCTAACCCCATGCAAATTCTCCTGGATCTCATTGATATAAACTGAAACAAAGAACAGCACCATACTGACTAGTGCCCTGTGCTGGCCACACCCCCTGAGCGCATGACGTCATGCAGAAGGGGCAGGACTGGTAAAAACAGCACCTCACTGCTGGAGGACTGTATATGCTGCAGTCAGCATGCCTGGAACATCCAAAGAAAGCTCCGGGCAGGACTGCAGCAGCGATTCTGGCTGCAGGGTGCCGTTCCAGGTAGGACAGGAAGGACAGGGTTGGACTGGCCCATAGGGGTACAGGGGAAATCCCCGGTGGGCCCTACTGCCTGAGGGCCTCACCACTTGCTTTAATGTAAGGTTTCAGACTGTGCACTTGAATTATATATTGTTACTCTATTAGAGGGTCAGCTACATGGTCTCTAATGTCTGTGCAAGCCTTTGTGGGGGCTGGCCTCATCCCTGTGGTAACTGACCACATCCCAAAGTATGGGCCCCTACCACTGCATTCTGCCAGTTTGCCCTTCATGCTTCAGTCCGACACTGAGGAAGTAGGTGCCAGAAGGAGGTGCCATGGGCCAGCAAAGGTGCTGTCCACAGGTCTATGTGTTCTGTGTGGCGGCACCGCTCACACACGTGCATATTTATAATGAATGCAGGGTGTGCGGTGCACATGGGCACCTGGGTCCAGGGAGGCCCAAACAGCATACGTTGCACCCATGCTTTTAATACTTACCTCTCCAAAGTCCCATGTCAGCTGGAGCAGTGGTACAAAAAGCGCCTGGAAAATGGTCATCGCGGCCATTTTCCCGGCGTTTTGTGCATGCGCAGTAGGGAAATTGCTGAGAAAATGGCAGAGACTAGTGACCGGAGTCTACTGCGGCTGTCAGTGCGCTCAGTGCTTGAAGCCCCGGGGAGAGAGGAGGGGGCCCCGGATTGGGAATGCACACACAGGGCCGTAACTAGGGTAGTGCAACCTGTGCCATGATACAGGGCACCGCAGGGCAGGGGGCGCTATTTGGGCATGTCAATTTTCCTGTTTATTATTATTCTCACTTGTAGCTTCCTCTTCTTTTATCCCCAGCATCTCCTGGCCTCCCCTATCTCTTCCCTGGCCCTTCCCCAGCCATGGCCCTTTTTCCGGTGCACTATCTTATGCCCCTAATTAAAAAATGGGGAGAGGGGGGGCAATTCTCTCTCTGGCACGGGGCACCAAAAAGTCCCCTCCTCTCTTAATACGCCCCTGCTCACATACCCCTAGTTTTGGCTCTGTAATGGACACTTAATAAGTGAGAACAATTGTGGTAGACTAAATTCAGTATAGATATATTAATTAAAAAAAATTACTATGAAGTTGGTCAGTAACAGAGCTTAATAATCTCAAAATTGTGTCAGCGCTGCTAACTTCAATCCATGCTGCAAGGTGGGGTATTCTAATAATCTGTGTTTTACAATAGAGTCATCTCAATTTCTACAGTTATTATTTAATTTGAAGCAAATCCCAGGTGCTGCACAGTACTACTAACTTGTACACACTTCTGCCATTGCCTTAGGCCACTCTCCGTCTTACTGATGCTTCTGTGCTCTCTGGGGCTCTGCAGCTAAAATAAGTCATTCTTTAATAGGTAAAGGCTTGCATCCATAAATCTGACCTAATCATGCGAACACACCATTAATGTTATATCAACACTAACAAGCTGGCCTTTATTCTTATTAGCCTAAGTCTAAAGCCACCTAATGAAAGGAAACTGTAGTATTGCTTCCTAGAGTGTAAAATATAATTAGTCTGCATAATTTAATAATTGTATTTAATAATTATGCTTTGTGTCACAGGTATGATTAATGTCTATCATTTCAACGTGGGAGGGCCACAAGGATCACGCATATTGGTGTGTAAGAAAAGAAATGTCATTAAGAAATTCTACACCAAATGAATCATGTTGTTGGCCTAAACCACCCTGCTCTACATATTTCATTCATTGAAAAACAATTTTAAATAAATCATAAGTCTGTTGATAGTTTATTTTTTTTTTTAAAGCAGCAGTATTTTCAAACTGAAATCCAACCTGTTTTTGCTTCTTTATGTCACATCGAGGACTGATAGAATCATGTACTTACTGTATCTCCTTATTTTACATTACCGTTTAGATTGAAAGCTCAATGAAATTTGCGGACAACATTCATGAAATATTCTATAGGGTAAATTTACTAAGATTCGATTTGGTCCCGATTTTTCCTGTTTTTCAACTCGGATAGGATTGATCAAAAACGGCCGTTTTTTTCCACTTAAAAAATCGGGAATTTACCAAGCTCCCGGTTTTGACAGGATCGTTTTGATTGATGGTGTATTTGATTGATCCTGTCCGTTTTGAAGTCCTGATTTAAACGGACAAATTTCTCTCCCGAACAAGCAGGCTGCACAAATCAGTGAAATATGTGCAGACTGTTTGTTTTTTTTATTATTATTTTTAGGGTTCATTTTTTTTTTTTTTAAATAATGTAGGTCCCCCCCAAAAGGATAACCAGCCCCGAACTTGCCAGCCTGTCCTGGTACCTAAAATTACGGGGTACAAAACGTGTAGGGTTCCACTGTAAATTGGGTACAGTGCTGGGCCAATCCTGGTTTTAATTATAGGGGGAAAAAAATGTGTAGGGGTCCCCCTATAATTAAAACCAGCACCGGACCCTTTCTAGCAGGGGGCTGATGCCACAGCCAGGGGAGTACTTTCACCGGGCCCCCCAGCCGCAGCATCAGTCATGACCGCTGGTCAGCCCAGGCCAGGGATCCTTGGGGAGTTAGGAACCCCCCCAATAAAGGGTTCCCCCTCTCCAGGGTACCCCTGGCCTAGGCTGATAGCCCGGGTTTATCCCTGACACCCTAGGGCGGTGAGTGGTGGATTGATAATGTATGTAGTGTGTAAAAAATAGAATTAACAACATTGTCTTTACAGTGGAACTACAGGTCCCAGCAAGCCTCCCCCACATCCTGGTACTTGGAGAACCACAACACACACACAGTGAAAGTTCAGTTTTATTACATACATATACACACACACATACTCACCTACATTACCAGGAGTGGTCCCCTTGTCCAAAGAAGGCATCCAAGGTATTCAGAAAACAAAAAACTAAAATCGCGATCCACACAACAAATACCAACCAGGATGGTTGATATGTCCAAAAATGAAATGCTCAGACACGGCTTCTGCCTTTATAGAGCTGTATCTGAGCGTTGATTGGCTGAGAGAGGTGAGCCCCCGCCTCTCTCAGCCAATGAACAGCTCCTCCATTGAAGTCAATGGTGGAAACCGCAGAATAAACTTTAGTAACCTGTGGTTCCCACCATTGACTCCTATTGTTCAAAACGGACGAATTTGAGGCATTAAACCATCCGATTTCAAGCTGAAAAAATTAAGTAATCACCCGACTTTAATGATAGTAAATTCCCGATTTGCAAAAAAAGTGATATTATCACCCGAAAATGCAAATCGGGGCCAACACGGATCTTAGTAAATTTACCCATACTACAAGAGAGTTTATGAAAGTTGCCATTTTTTGGTGTGGTTTTAAATGGATCTAAACTTTTTTAAAACAATACTGTGGAACTAGGGCCCGATTCAAAGTTGGACGGTATTGCACAGCTGGAGGAGAGCGGCTGTGCAATACCATCCAAATAAAATGCGAGTGCAGCGTCCGTAGATGCCGCCTTGGATCACCATTGTGAGCATAGGGCTGTTGGAACTGGACAGGAAGTCTGCGTCCGACAACGCAGACCCTAGGCTTGGCACGCCTCCAATACGGGGGTGACACATCCTTGTTTTGAAGAATGGTCCTTGTGTCTGCCTTGATACATCTCCCACTTACTATCTTAAGCTAATGAGACTGATTCTTAGTCGCACGCAGTTTCAATGCCGCACGCAGTTGGCCAATGTTTTAATTCTGCGCGGCGCAGTCTCACTGCGCATGTGTCCCGATTGTTAGTGCTCAGAGACGCAGAGCAGAATTGGACGCACGGTCTGTGGAATTCAGTGGGCCTTCCTGGGTCGGAAAAGGGGTGACTTAACATATGTGGGCATGTGACAGGCGTGTCGCTGTATGCAGCTGTATCCAAAGACGCACACCTGCTCACATAGGAGACGATGCTCAGACAGAGAAACAGCACCTGACACGGGGCTGATGCAAGGTTTGATGGTGCGTCCGATGGTGCACCGATATGGAACTGAACCACCGCAAGACGCTGCAAATATCAATATTCTTTAAATTGGCCGCAGCATTAGCATTAAGTCGCTGAGGCGGCTGCGACAAAAGGCACAAACTTGTCCACGTCTGTGTGCGACTTAGAATCAGCCCCAATGTGAGGATCCATACAGTTTCAAGCGGGACGTCACACTGCCCACTGTCCACAATTGTCATCACAAGTATAGGCACTTGCCCCTGACCCACCCATGTTGGGTGCAAGAGATCCGTCCGAAACAGCGTTCACTTTGCTGTATGCACACCTCAGGAGAGCAGAGAAGTTTAGTTACACACCTAGAACACTGCAATAATACAGACATCTTGTGTGCGATCACATCATGGCTGCCCTCTTACCACCCAATAAAGCCCATTTCACGCACTCACTATTTGCAGCCATATAACAAACTGCACCCGACTCAGAATCAGACCCTGTTTCTGTTCATTACTATCGTAGTAGCTTTCTATCGGGATGTAGTTAATTTACCGGCGGCCGGCATTCAAAAATCCTAACGTTAGAATTCTGACCCTGTCCTAAAGATAGGCGTTGAAATACCGACGCCTATCTTTAGCCTGATAACAAAATCCCGACAACCGACATCCTGACCGTAGGTAAGCAGGGCTTTCTAGCTGTTAGGCAACCCCCAGGAGGGTCAGGGTTAGGTTAGGGGAAGGGGGGGTTAGGGCTAGGCACCCCCGGGGGAGGTGTCGGTTAGGCACCCCCCGGGAGGGTTAGGTTTAGGATGCAGGAAGGGGGGGTTAGGGTTAGACTACCCCGGGGGAGGTTACGGTTAGGCACCACCGGGGGTTGGGTTAGAGTTAGGCACCACTAAGGGAGGATTAGGTCTAGGGTGCAGGAAGGGGAAGTTAGGGTTAGGCACACCCGGGGGAAGGGGAGGGTTAGGCACTCCCGGGGGAGGATAGGGTTAGGCACTCCCGGGGGAGGTTAGGGTTAGACACCCCCACGGAAGGGTTAGGTTTCATAGGCAAACGCAGGGGGGGGGGGTTTCGGCTGCCTGGAAACCCCCCTCCCCAGCCCATGACCACAATAGAAATAGGATTTTACTAGTTCTTCATGTTCTTCTCAGTATCACAAATGAAATAATTAGCACCACCTGTAGATCTTTTAACATGTATCAGCCAGTAATAAATAACCTGTGCACCAACTAGGAGATCTGGAAAACATTAACTGTTAGGGATGCACTGCTGTAGAGCCCAATATGTACATATAAGTCCAGGGCAGTGCTAGGTTCTTCTGCTGCTCCTCCAGGCTCCTGGACATGCTCTAATACTCTGGAAAGATGCCCACATCTCAAATAAAACCATTCAACTCAGGCAGGATGGCCCTACTGCCGCATCTAATGGCTTACTGTGATCGCTGGTCCTGTATATGCTGGAATTGTGACACACAGTACACTTTGTATGACACATATAATGGCTTACTGTGATCGCTGGTCCTTTATATGCTGGAATTATGACACACAATACACTTTGTATGATGCATATTAAAGCTGGATAAGCACTAATTCTGCCCTTTTGATGGACTGGCCACACTCACTCAATCAAGCTTTTGGAAACCCCCCTCTAGAAATCCTGCGTTTGCCACTGGGTTTAGGGTGCGGGAAGGGGGGGTTGGGGTTAGGCACCTCCGAGTGAGGTTAGGGTTAAGCACCACTAAGGGATCCAAAAATCCCCCAAACTTCTGATACCGTTCGTCTCAATGTCAACATCACTTGTGTGCATATTTAATTGCTGCATTGATGAAGGGTATTTTTTTTATTTGCTTTGCTATGTTTTTATTACGTATATATATATATATATATATACACACTGTGTGTATATATATATATATATATATATATATATACATATATAACAAGTAGCTTGAGAAAGGAGCTGGAGTCTCTGAAACATTGATGCTGAACCTTCAGTTTAGTTAGGATAAGTTCTCATCAAGTCCCATTTCAGTGCCTGCTTCCTTTCTTTGTATATACAAACATGTAGAGAGAGAGAGAGAGAGAGAGAGAGAGAGAGAAGAAAAAAGACAAGAAGATGCACATAATGTAATATCTTAAGATAATTGACTATCCGCCTGTGGATTTTACACGTACATCAATAGAATTGAACAAAAGCATATCAGAGATACTTATTAATGAGTCGCAGACCATAAACCAAGAACCCAGCTATCACCAATGTGGGAGGCCATCCAACACATTTCACCAATAGACTTTTGCAGTTTCCAACATCTTGAGCAACCTGCCATAGTGTCCAATCCAAACTGTAGAACAGCAAGTGTATTGCGGGCAGCACTACTGGGATAATACTTAATAATTTGCCAGATCAACATCCATGAAGTCCGATGTTCAGTGATTTATTCGTTTTCTCCTAGGACCTCATATACTTTTATGTATATAAGATCATTTTGAGAAATAAAAGCTTTAACTCCTTTCACAACTGCTAATCTGCATCTTGTGACCTCATCTGATTGGTTTACAGAGGGGGCTTGCTGTGTGTCTCAGAGTAGTGTTCTGTGTTTCCCATATAGACCCCATTGAGCTCCTTTATATGAACTTTACCCTAATTTGATTCTAACCATAGTTACAACCGATTTGATTTTGTTTGTTTACATGACATATGCCTAATTATATTTCCATCACAGTCAGATTTGATGAAAGATTCTTCATACCCTTCCTACATTGAAGGGTACTACACATTTAATGAAATATTATTAGATATATATATTAATTAATTAAATAAGTAAATATATTTTCAAAATATTATCTGTTTTACCTCTTTTCGCAAGGAGACCTCTGGCCTAAATCTATCACATTTCTGCCACTCTGCAGGATACAATGCACAACAGATGGTGTAAGCTAAAAATACCCTTTTATGCCAACTGGTTGTCCCATGAGAAGTCTGCAACTAAAATAACTTTTGTCCCCGACAGAGAGAAATTTGGAATTTCACCATGATTCCACAGACATATTCCTTGATTCACAGCCATGTCCTCTGAATGGATGGCGGGATTGTCTACAACACAAATGTGTCCACTGACATGTTTTTGTGTATATAGTCATTATACTATCCAAAAGAAATGTCCTTAAAGATCAACAAAACCTGAAAATTGTAATTTCCACATGTGATAGCCAGATATAAAAAAAAACATCTGTGGTCACCAGCGTTGCATGAATTTTTCTTTGTTTTTTTTATGTTATTTCTTTTAATTAACAATCTCTCATGTATTTCAGTTATGCTTGCTATAATTTTACTTACACTGTCACTGTATATGAATCTACCATTATCCAATCTATGCAATGTGTTTCTGTTATCTGGAAGACTAATGCTGAGTACACACTTCTCAACTATTTGTTCGTTTGATCGATGAACGATTTATATGGCAAGTGCATCGATGGGTGTGTAGTCCCGATATGTCTGTGAACTACATCGTTCGCAGACATATCAGACTGGCCCTGCAGCACAGCCGATACTGATAGCTGAGAGATTATTGGTACATCTGGCTGTGTGTATGGGTGTAGGGACCGCCGTCATTGACATCGTAACTGGGTACGCCCAAATTTGAATGGCTGCCTAATTGTGATGTCAGGACAGACATTGACATCAAATGGCTGATTGGTAAGGGTGTAAAGCTTGGAATGGGATTGTATTGCCAGTGGCTGTATAGCCGCTGGTTCAAAGCCCGACAGCGGCTGGCCGAAGGTAGGAAATCCCGACAGCGGAAGTAAGTACAGCTAACCCTCTCCTCTCCCCCACCTAACCCTAACCCTCCTTTAGAGGTGCCTAACCCTAACCTTCCCCCCTAGTGCCTAACCCTAACCTCCCCCCATTAGTGCCTAAACCTAACCCCCCTTCCCCGCACCCTAAACCATAGGCAAACACAGGGGGGTGCTCCGTCTGCCTGGAAACCCCCCTCTCCAGCACACACCATGACCACAATAGAAATAGTAATATAATAGAATGTTACTAGTGCTGCATGTTCTTCTCAGTATCACAAATGAAATAATCAGCACTTCCTCTGGATCTTTTAACATGTGTCAGCCAGTAATAAATATACCTGTGCACCAAGTAGGAGCTGTGGAAAATATGCATTAGGGGTGCACTGCTATAAACCATCAATAGGGTTAACTATTAATACTGTATAATAATACACTATCCAGTACATAAGGAGACCAATATGTACATATATGCCCAGGGCAGTGCTAGGTTCTGCTGCTGCTCCCCCAGACTCCCGGATTTGCTTCAATGCTCTGGAATGGTGCTCACATCTGAAAAAAACATTTATCTCAGACAGGATGGCCCTACTGCCGCATCTAATGGCTTACTGTGATCGCTGGTCCTGTATATGCTGGAATTATACAACACAATATATTAAAGCTGGATAATGTATGGACTGGCCACACTCGCTCTAAAATCAAGCATTTGGAAACCCCCCTCTAGAAATCCTGCGTTTGCCACTGTAAACCTAGCCCTAATCTCCCCCTGGAAGTGCCTAACCCCCCTTCCCCTAGCCTAACCTTAACCCCTAACCCTCCCCGGGGGATGCCTAACCCTAGGTCCCCTGCGTTACCCTAACCATCCCTTCCCCTATGGCTAAGAGGAAGGGCGCCCGTACTTACCTCATTTGGGCCTGCGTCGTTCTGCATTCCAGCGTTGGGATTACGACAGGCGTCGGTATCTTGACGTCAGTCATAACTCCCTAGCCGACATTCTGACGTTGGGATTGTGACCCACATAACTACATCCCATATAGCTTAACAATCAGCCGCTTGGACAGCGGATTGGTCTGCTGACTGATCCGTCTTTTAAGTGTGTACCTAGCTTAAGCTAATAACACAGTCTGGCTTTACATCTTTAAAATAGGAGCAAAATTTTATACTGCACTGGTGTTTCTCAGTCCTAACAATAGATCATTCACATTAGATAATTTATTAAAAATAAAAAAATTAAATAAACATAAATAAATATTATTACAGAGAAATACAGATAAGTCCTCTTATTAGGTCATTTACAGCCAGACACTTTATGTATACAGTTCAACCGGAGCTTGTAACACTACTAATGAAGCACTGTATCTTGTGAACGTTCCAATAATTTGGTTTCTAGGTGATGAAAGACCGATTGGAAATAGAATCATGGCTATTTATTGGCTATTTTAATCTGTGTCTTATATGAGACTGTTGGCTTGTTGAACTATTAATTATTAACTGTGTTTCTAGGCTTTCACATAAGCCATCCCACATGTGAATTTTTCTTTTATAAACTAATGGTGCATACACACGATCAGATAAACTGTCAGATTTGTACAATAACGATCCTATAGTTATCTGCAAAATCTGACAGCTTCTGGCCCATGCAAACGACCAAACGATTTTAGATAATGATGTTCGATAACGATCATCCAATACATGCAGGACGATCAGATAACGATCTTTATCGTTATCTGATCGTCCCACGGTATGACCGTGTGTACGCACCATAACTCCTGTATTGTTTCTTGCTACTTTGTTTATATTTGAAAGCCATTGAAGGTGAATACTATGTAACATTTGGATGATACTTTATTATCAAAGCTGCTATACAGTATTTATGATATAATGTACTGATAGTATGTGTTTATTTAATTTTTATTTATGTGTTTATTTAATTTTTCTATTTTTAATAAATGATCTAATGTTCTGACTAAGACACACTAGCGCAGTATAACATTTCTCTCGTATATTGTTGTGAGGTTGGCATACCTCTTTTTTATTTAACTGCAGCAGGGTGCTCTGAACTTATCAGCTCCACAACGATCTAGTTTAAAATAGGAGCACCCGAGTGTTGAAAGATAGAGTCACCCCTTCCCAATTTGAAATGTCTGTTCTACCTAAAAGATTTAATTTTCAAACTGTGTTAAGTATAAACACCCCAGTTCAGTAATATGAAAAGTGACAGATATCTATTTAATGATGATGACATCAGGTGACTCGTATGTTGAAATAATGTTGGCCTGTGTTGAAAATGGTCTAGTTAGAGAGGGATTGTATATGAAGGGAAGAAGTCTTGATGTGTCCACATCCTGCAGACATTCCTATTTCCTATGTGACGCATATGGCCGTTATATGTTAGTAATTGGTTCCTAAATTCCACACTATTTTTACCACTACTATTTTTATCACTACTATTTTTGATAATGAAGCAAAGCATAAGAATATTTATACTCTATGTCACCACAGCGCCTTTGGAAAGAACATGAGATGTTAGGTGACCATCCTACGTGCAGTGTCACAAGCAGATATAAAAAGAAACCATCTCTAGAGTGAACAGCCTGCTTATACCAGGGAAACGTTTATTACAGAACTAGGTTGTGCCTTCCGCACAGTTTTGTACACTATTTTCCCTTTAGACCTATGTTGACCATTGTGTAATCATCCTTGCATATGAGTGGTTTGAGGGCGCAGTCACTGACATTTATTAACTATTCACAATAAGGGTTGGGTACGGAATGCCGGTGCTTGGGATGCCGTCGGGCACAATTACAACAGGTCTGACCTTACTCAGAATTTGCTTACCTCATTGCACGCAGTGAGTACACAAGCTGCATATGGCATCGCAGTGGCTAATTTATACACTCCCCTGTAACGGTGTTCAAACACACTGGCACACCTGCGTTTCTCCATCCACCCCCCGACAACTGGTCACATCCTGTCAATAACTCTGCGTTGTGTCTGCGTGGTCACTGGGGGCCTGATTCAGAGCCGCTCGTAAGCGGCCGCTCGTTCGCTCCAAGCGATGTTCGCACAACTGCGCATGCATAGGGGTCATAATGCGCATGTGCCAACCAGTCAGTGCGATCGGAAATCGAGAGCTCGCCAAATAGCGAGTGCCTGCTAATTTCAGTGACAGGATGAGGCGTTTGTGGGTGGTAACAGGGGAACGTGCTTGAAAACGGGGAGTGGAGATCCGAGCGCAGGCATGCCAAACGGTGAAAACGGGCGTTTTAAGGGTGTGCATAATTAACAAAGCAGCGTCATCGACCACGTCACTTGGTTGTCTCTTAGCCTGAACTGTTCGCATAATTGCGGTAGGATAAACCTACCACAAGCACTGCTAGCAGTTCAGACCCCTTTCGATGTACTCGATTAATCAAATAAATAGCGGAGATGACGTATGATGCGAGCGGCCAGGAGGTTTCTTTTCAAAATAGCGAGCGCATGTTTCTTTCGCTCACTCAGACATAGAGGCGTCAACAGACCGCAAAGAGCGAGCGCTCAATTTAAATAGCCGGCCCCTTTTTCTGACCGAGCGAGCGCAAATAGCCTCCGGCTCTGAATCAGGCCCTGTGATCGCAATGTCCGCTTTGAAGCCTTCGTGCACGTGCACTGTGATGCATACTCAGTATGCAACAATCGGCCGTCTGCGTGTGTAATTGCAATAGCGATCCTTGCTGAGTCAGGCCCTATAAACATATATAGGGCCTGACAGCGGTGGGCTTCTATGTCTTGAGCATGTGCGATGGTCAGTCTACAAGTGTGCATGACTGTTTCACACAGTAGTGTCTGGAAGTATCCCCATTGCCAGCAATGAGAACTGTATCGCTCTCACCATCTGAAAATGGTGAGAGCGATGCAGGGACAAACAGTGGGGCAAAGTACTGAAAGGATGACATAACCCCTTTAACGAGTGCTAAAGGAGTTATGTATCATTGTTAAATGGGGCCCTGAGTTCTAAATCTCAGTCATACTTCAAGTCAATTTTTTCAGTGAACATAAAGTGATCCTCACTCGCCCTGAGGTATTAGCGTGAGTGAGAATCATTCGCTCTGTCATCCAGTAATATATGTTCATTTTGCATAACACACTAGAGAGAAATCTCCCTGGCTTTTGAGCACTGTGCACTGCACACCCTATACCCTTGATACATACGCAACTGAATCTATTGCCAAGGAGATCATGACACCAGTGTAGGACTTCTTCCTAGCATGATCTGGAGGGGCTCGAGCTCTGGGTCATGGTCTCCAAATTCAGTGTGGCCTGTTGCCAGAGTGGGTGTGGCCTGCAGGCAGGAAGCAGTGTGGTCAGACTTTCAGTGGGAGCTACCCTGAGTAAGTGGGTGCTGACAGACATATTCTGCCTGGACAGGTATCCCAAAATTGGTATATGCTATAATGAGGAAAAAGTAAACACATAGGGGTCAATCCTATTAGGTGCGGATGGCGAGGTGCAAGTTTTATTTTCACTTCGAATTCCCATAGCGAATTAATTTTGCAATCCAATTAGTAACTCACACTGAATCAGTCAGACTGTATGTGCAACTTTCCACTCGCACCTCCCTGAGGGTGAGAGATGAAAAGGAAAATCTTTATTTGAAGGTTAAAATGCCAGTACACTGTGCTGAGCCCCTTGATCCCAACCCCCCCCCCAATGATTAATTTGGCATTTGGAAGTTTCCAATTAGCTTAATTAGTCCAATAATTACAAGTCATTTTTGGGGGGTAAAAAAAAAGGAAATGTCCTCTAATTACCCCAAAATCAACTTTTTTGTTAGTTTAGGCACTCCAAATTTAATTACAATATTTTTTTTAGTTGTAAAATAATTGTTTTTATAAAAAATATATATATTTTTCAAGGTGCCCTCAAAGTACCCCAAAATCACCCTTGTTCCTATTTTTTTTTTCATTTTTCGTTTGAGATTAAACGAAAAAAGTTTTTTATAATTTTCTTGCATTTAAAAAAAAACAGAAATCAGCCATTTGACACCATTTAAAAACCTACAGTACCTTTCTAATACCCGCAAACAGCCTTCTATATGGTCCTGCTAACGTAATTATCCATTTTGGGGGGTCCAGGATGGTCTCCCCACATCTTCATGCATTTCTCGCAAATCTCATTTGGCAGTCAATTCGCACCCGTCCGCTGTGAGTAGTGCGAATAGGCATTTTTAATTGAATTGGAGAATTCTCGGGAGTGTGCTTCACTGCAAAGTCTGCTAATTTCAAGGAACAAACTTGCTACTCGCACCTAATTGGATTGAGCCATAGTGCTTGCCGTGCTAATTAAGAGGCAATACTAAGAGGCATATTAGCCCCTAAGCTGTATATGCTCTTGTGAGGGTAAAGTAAAATCATAGTGCCTGCTGTACAAAGTAAGAGACTATACCGAGAGTCTTATTAGCACCACATCTAAATCATAGTGCCTGCTGTACTAAGAGACTTAAGTATTCAGTCAACCTACAGTAAGTATCTGGGAGAAAAGTATTGATATAAATTTCTAGCATCAATACTGCATAGATTGCTAATTTAGGTAGCTAGGTGTATAACAGTGATGGTTCGTGTGGTTTACAATAGGAAGAGTAGAATATCATACATGTTGTCAATAGCCATTATCAGAGGCTCTTTTAACAGCAAGACCCAGGTCCAGCTAAATATTCTACAAGTGCACCAACGTAATTATGGTCATAAGTTATTGACATTATTGTAAACTTCATATTATTCTAAAGTATACAACTTAAGTAATAATATTAGCGTGTGTGTGGGTTGAATGGAGGGATGACTGGGGGCTGGGTTTATTATTAAGGTTTTATATTTATTTAGGATATAGAAATAAGTTATTGTTGACTTGGTGTATTTAGGGTAAGAACTATTTTTCTGAGAGTTAATATATGTGGGAATACTCTATGTTGGATATTAATTTGGGTGGTGAAGAAACCATGTTACTTTATCTAGAACAGGAATGGGGAACCTCAGGCCCGGGGGCCGTATAAGGCCCCCGGAAATATTTGGTCTGGCCCTCTGAGCTTTCTTCTGCTAGCCTCATCTGGGTAGCAGGGTGCCTGGAATGGCACCCTGCAGCCAGAATCTATGCAGCAGTGCCGCCTGGAGCGTCTTTAGGATGCTTCAGATGGTCACACCACTGCCCTTACAGCTCCCCGAAGCATCCTCAGGATGCTGTAATCACCGGCGATTGTGGCCCCGCCCCGTGTAACATCACACGGAGGGGGCGTGGCCTTCACCGGGCCCGCAAATAATGTTATATATATATCAAAATGGCCCTCTGCAAATAAAAGGTTCCCTACCCTTGATCTAGAATAACTGGAGACATCTCCAAACTAAAAGAAATCCATAAGTGCAAGCCACATCAGTGTCATATGACACTATCACCTACTTCCAATATAGACTATTATGTGCTATATATTGTAAGCATGAAAAAGTTAAAATTTCAGAATGCATTTAAAATTACAAGCGGGTATAAGGCCCCAGACAATTTAATGCCTTCTTCTAATATACTTGTACAGCTATGCAAGATCCTTCTGTAAGTACTTTGCTCTCATTTAGCTTAATATCCTGACATATTGTTATGTATATTACAGTTTTTATATGTTTATGTTATTTTTTTCTGACATATTAGTCATTCAGGTACCTAGTATATTGTTATGATAGATCAGTTTATTTTCTTATGGTTAAACTGACACATAACATGTCTTTGCATATATTTTGTGGTTACATGATGCAGCATGATGTCGCCACAAACTGACTAAAAGGCTCTATTGTGCATAGGCACAGGGGATTGTGTGAATAGGTTAAATGTTTATATATATATATATATATATATATATATAACCAATAGTTAGAGGCGGCACTCAGACGACTTGATAAAGAAACCCCACAGAGACCTTTGGTAAATCTTTATTACAGGTCTCTGTGGTGTTTCTTTATCAAGTTGCCTGAGTGCCACCTCTAACTATTGGTTATATTGCTGTCGGTACCTGCTCAGGTAACCACGAGGATGGCACCAGACGCAGGTGCAATTCATTTGCAGCAAGGGAGTGCTCGCTACAGCAACTCTCTCTCTCTCTCTCTCTCTCTCTCTCTATATATATATATATATATATATATATATATATATATATATATATGGGATGTAGTCCGCATTCCAGTGTATGGGATCCCGGCTCCAGTATCTCGACTGACTGCATCCCGAAGGTAAGTATTGGGGGTTAGGGGAGGGTTAGGTTTAGGGGTTAGGGTTAGGCACTAGAGGCAGGGTTAGGGCTAGGTACTAAGGGGGGGGTGGGGATTAGGTTTAGGCTGCGGGAAGGGGGAGGTTAGGTTTATGCACTCGGGGGGAGGTTAGGGTTAGGCACTAAGGGGGAGGGTTAGGATTAGGGTGTGGGGAGGGGAGGTTAGGTTTAGGCACTAGGGGGGGAAGTTAGTGTTAGGCACTAAGGGGGGGTTAGGTTTAGGGTGCGGGGAGGGGGAGTTTAGGTTTAGGCACTAGGGGGGGAGGTTAGGGTTAGGCATCGGGGAGGGAGAGGGGTTAGGATAGGGGTAAGAGTTAGTGGCACTGTACTTACCTACCGCTGTCCAGATTTTCACTGTCGGGATGCCACTGTTGGTATTCTGACTAGCGGCATCCCGACCGCCGGGAACTCATACCTTACCCATATGTATACCATACCAGTGATCAGCCCATATGACATACCAGTGATCAGCCCATATGACATACCAATGATCAGCCCATATGACATACCAGTGATCAGCCCATATGACATACCAGTGATCAGCCCATATGACATACCAGTGATCAGCCCATATGACATACCAGTGATCAGCCCATATACCATACCAGTGATCAGCCCATATGACATACCAATGATCAGCCCATATGACATACCAGTGATCAGCCCATATGACATACCAGTGATCAGCCCATATGACATACCAGTGATCAGCCCATATTACATACCAGTGATCAGCCCATAGCACGCCATTTTGCAAAGTTTAATCACAGTTTGGCATGTTTACACTATAGGATGGTTGGTCACATCCCTCAACCTGTGAGAGGTGGTGATAGGAATTATTTACTAATGCAATGTGAAGCTAGGTGGATCCATCGCTTGGGTGTGATCTCACCCTGTGGGCTTAATGAATCCGTATCTCTTTCTTGATTTTGATTGCTTATTTTGATATCTCATGTTTATTTCTGTTTCTGTTACCTACTGTGTTCATGATAAATTGTCATTTGTTGGTTCATATTTATGATTCACTGTATCTATGAATTTACGGTGCTTCTGTTGCTTATTGGTCTGTTTATTCAGTAACCATGGTGATGGGCACGTTTGTTTGATGTTCACGCTTGGTGCAATGACGTCATCACTGATTGACGCTGGCCGGATGCACAGTCCCACTGTCGGCGCGATCTCCACATGGGGTGTATTATGTATATAAGGTAAGAAATACTTAACTTTTTGTAATCCTGAAGATAGTACATAAAGGTACTGAAAAGTTGCTTTACACATTTGTGTTGCCCGTATTTTTTTCATTATTTGTGCCGCGCCTCTGGATGGATATCTATCTATCTATCTATCTATCTGTATATATATATATATATATATATATATATATATATTACCAATGGATGCAGGCACTCCCTTCAATTGAATCAGGCCATGGTGCTCACTGGGATCAACAAACAGTACAGCAGAAAGAAGTGTCACTCTTCAGGCTTATCAATAAAGCAATGACTGCAGTCTCTTAAATCAACGTTTCGAGTTTTAATCCAAACTCGTCATCAGGACATGATGACGAGTTTGGATTAAAACTCGAAACGTTGACTTAAGAGACTGCAGTCATTGCTTTATTGATAAGCCCGAAGAGTGACACTTCTTTCTGCTGTACTATATATATATATATATATATATATATATATATATATATATATATAATTACAAACTAGTAGAGACTTTTTACAAAACATTTGGACTCCAACTAAATAATGATTCTTGGCGCCCCCAGGTGGACTAAGTGTGACTGCACTGACTGTAACTGACTAGTAAGTGGATGGCAGCTGGAATCAAGGAACTTCATCATTTAGGGTAACGTCACACACCACAAAAATAGTTTTGCAGCAAAATAATTCTGCTTTTTCTTTCTTATTATAATCTATGTAATTTTTAGATTCTTGTAACAACTCTACTTAAGTTAAAATGGAGAGAGAACCGTAGAGATTAAATTTAGCTGCAAGTTGCTAGCACTCTGTAACCTTGTGTGACATTACCCTAGCAAAACGGTGTATGAGATGAAGAAGAGATGCACATTGTTTTCTGTTTTACCCGGCAGTAGGGTGAAACTTTAGCATCCTAAGAAAAGGCTTAATATATGCAATCAGAGCCGGATGATTTGTTATTCAACCTAGGTTCCTGCCGAGGGCAGAATGGGCACTGAGGGCCTGGATTACCTTAACCTGTTTTTATTTACTTATTTTATTTTTTACTGAGGTGCCCAGCTTGCTGTTACCTATTATTATGTAATTTTTTTTTTGGACAAATATAGGGGAAGAAAGTACAGTCAGGTGCATAAATATTGGGACATTGACAGAATTTTCATATTTTTTCCTCTATTCATCACCACAGTGGCTTTGAAATGAAACAAACAAGATGTGCTTTAACTGCAGACTTTCAGATTTAATTTGAGGGTAATTACATCCAAATCAGGTGAACGGTGTAGGAATTACAACGGTTTCTATATGTGCCTCCCACTTTTTAAGGGGCCAAAAGTAATGGGACAAACTAAACAATCTTAAATCAAACTTTCACTTTTTAATACTTTGTTGCAAATCCTTCACAGGCAATTACAGCCTTAAGTCTGGAATGCATAGACATCACCAGACGCTGGGTTTCATCCCTGGTGATGCTCTGCCAGGCCTCTACTGCAAATGTTTATAGTTCCTACCTGTTCTTGGGGCATTTTCCCTTCAGTTTTGTCTTCATCAAGTGAAATGCATGCTCAATCAGATTCAGGTTAGGGGATTGACTTGGCCATTGCATAACATTCCACTTTTTAGCCTTAAAAAACTCTTTGGTTGCTTTTGCAGTATGCTTCGGGTCATTGTCCATCTGCACTGTGAAGCGCCGTCCAATGAGTTCTGAAGCATTTGACTGAATATGAGCATAAATTGCCTGAAACACTTCAGAATTCATTCTGCTGCTTTTGTCAGCAGTCACATCATCAATAAATACAAGGGAACCAGTACCATTGGCAGCCATACATGCCCACGCCATGACACTACCACCACCATGCTTCACTGATGAGGTGGTATGTTTTGGATCATGAGCAGTTCTTTTCCTTCTCCATAGTCTTCTCTTCCCATTACTCTGGTACAAGTTGATCTTTGTCTCACCTGTCCATAGGATGTTGTTCCAGAACTGTGATGGCTTTTTTAGATGTTGTTTGGCAAACTCTAATCTGATCTTCCTGTTTTTGAAGCTCACCAATGGTGTACATCTTGTGGTGAACCCTCTATATTCACTCTTGTGAAGTCTTCTCTTGATGGTGACTTTGACACATATACACCTACCTCCTTGAGAGTGTTCTTGATTTGGCCAACTGTTGTGAAGGGGTTTTTCTTCACCAGGGAAATAATTCTTCTGTCATCCACCACAGTTGTTTTCCGTGGTCTTCCGGGTCTTCTGGTGTTGCTGAGCTCTCCGATGCGTTTTTTCTTTTTAAGAATGTTCCAAACAGTTGATTTGGCCACACCTAATGTTTTTGCAATCTCTCTGATGGGTTTGTTTTGATTTTTCAGCCTAATGATGGCTTGCTTCACTGATATTGACAGCTCTTTGGATCTCATATTGAGAGTCGACAGCAACTGATTCCAAATGCAAATGTCACACCTAGAATCAACTCCAGATCTTTTATCTGCTTAACGGATAATGAAATAACTAGGGAATAGCCCACACCTATCCATGAAATAGCTTTTGAGTTGATAGTCCCATTACTTTTGGCCCCTTAAAAAGTGGGAGGCACATATAGAAACAAAAAAAACTATTTGCAGTCAAAGCTGCAAATACCCCGGCGCTCAATACAAAAATTGTTTGGTTATAATCAGTGCCAGCTGCAAGTAATACAGGTTTGGTCAAAAACCTAGAGACAGAAGTCTCCACAAAAACAGAAGAAAGTATAGAATTGTTTTACTGCGCTATGCACTGTTGGATTTACAAATTTAGAAAACTCTATATAAGGTTTGCTGTCTGTTTAATTAAACAGGAGGCTTGAATAAAATAAAATAAATCTGATACTTTAATACAATGGTCCACAGATAGACACTGATAATCAAATGTACATATATAAAATCAAACAAGATGAATCAATCATATAATAGCAAGGATCAAATGCCTCTCTAGCTTAAGTGCATTGCTAGGAGAATGTAACTGTATCACTGAGATTTCTACAGCATAGCATTCTAATGTTCCGCTCCTACACCAATGGCTACAAATGTAGCAATTAGTTTCCAATGGTGAGGCAGCTCACTTGCACTGCTTAGATTGCAATCACTACTGGCGTCCCAGTGTGAAATGCAGTCACGCTGGAGGATAAACGGGTAAGTATTGACAGTTGGAGTATCTCACCCCTGGAAATCCGTGATCACAATAGTGTCCGTCCCAGCTCAGCCCGTCTGGATGTTGTAATTCCGCGGCTGGATGAAGCCGGGTGCCGTACAGCCAGGGTCAGATGCTGCTGATAGAGCGGTGGCTGTGTGTCAGCTGGCGGTGAGCCCGGCCGGAGACAGGAGCTGCTGGTGGAGCGGTGGCTGTGTGTCAGCTGGTGGTGAGCTCAGCCGAAGACAGGTGCTGCTGGTGGAGCGGTAGCTGTGTATCAGCTGGCGGTATGCTCAAAAAAACCTCCAAATAAGTGTGCGGCAAGTATTGATATGCTGTGGAAAAATCTCAGGTGCCTGGGTGATGACGTCAATGCGTTTCGTCCCGTGGAAACCGGGACTTTCTCAAGACTGTGTGCCCTATCCATTGGCACTTCCTTATATCCCTCCAGGCATTAGCCATAATTGTTTAATTGCTTATACACACCAGATAATCGTATATCCTTTGATCAGTATCTTGCTTCAGAAATAAAACCTCATGGTAATACATGTATGAAAAGTCATGGTTAATATATGTATAAAGAGCCAGAGGTTTACATTTAATACTCAGCATCATATATAAATAAATAAAAATAAAAATAAATAATAATAGTAATTAATACATGTTTAAATAATAAAAATGTATTTAAAAGTGACAATATTCTTTATTTAAAGTTTTTTTAAAAATTGATAAGCCTCCTGTTTACATTGATTTAAATCCCTTACTAGTCTTGATCACATGTGACCACATAGCCTGCATTTTAGTCTTAACGACCAATATTTTAAATCATAAAAATATTATTTATTAGCAATAATCTAAACCATCTATTATCTATATACTAACCCAATTTCTATATTATGATAGACCTCACGAATATATATATACACACTCCTCCTCAGGGTGACATCTCAATAGATCACTCGTATATATCACACGGCTAATAGGGATGCAGATGCAACCTCTGCGCGTACATAAATAGAAATACAAATGTAAATGTATATATAAACATAAGAATACATATATACCTATGCACGTGCATAAATACATGTTCCCAGTAGACAAAATTGGCTGGATACTAATAAGGATAAAGATATATACTACCCAGAGTGGAAATGGAAGGGAACCATAATTGTACCTGAACTGTATATAACCAGCATGTATATATAATATAATGTACAAACTAATCGATGTTTATTTCTGAACTGTAAAGTCCAGATGTCTCCTTCCTCAAAATAAATCACTCACTATATGGAAACAATAAATGATGATATGATATGATAACCAGAGAGATAGGTAAGATGCTGATGTCCTATTTCTAACTTACTAACTATAGGAGACGGTATCGATGAAGGCGGCGACAGACGTCCCTCGCCACATCAATCCTACCCCTAACTGTAGTGTGGTGGCTGTACGTTCCTAATCTACCTCAATTAATTGGATAATTTTCCAAATCAGTCAAAAGAGACATGATCTAGTGCTTCATTTAATCCTGCAGGATAGAGAGTATCTAGTTTGAAGATCCAAGCTGATTCTTTCATACATAATTGGTGGAATCTATTCCCCCCTCTTGTTGTAACTTTAATGTGTTCTACTCCTACAACTGTCAGGCTCGATGGATCACTTGAATGGTGGTGTAAAAAATGACGTGATACACTATGCGTAGATAATTTATTTATAATATTGCATCTATGTTCTCTAAATCTACATTTAATTGACCTTGTAGTCCTACCTACATATTGCAGGGAACATGAACACTGTAAAACATATACGCAGTATGTAGAATCACAATTGATGTATTGTTTAATCGGGAAAGTATCGCCATTCACATGTGATGTGATACTAGTCGCACGATTAATTGTATGTTTACACGTCAAACATATTCTTTTATTGCATCTATAATTGCCTGACAGTCCTGATGTTAACCATGTACTACTCCTCTGATTGCCCTTAAATGATCTCAGTTCGCTTGGTGCCAACATATTCTTCAAATTAGAGTTCTTCTTAAAAATGACTCTAGGTTTATTTATTAAGCAGGTTCTCAGAACATAATCTTCATTTAATATTGACAGGTTCTTATTGATAATTTTCTTGATATTCCCTGATTTACAGTTGAATTTGGATATATACAACAGTCTCTCTTCTTCTAATCCAATTGTTTTTCCAAACCCCCTTTTCTTATAGTTGTTTCTGTCCTGACCCTTGTCTATCGTTCCCTTAGATTTATCCATAAGGAGATCTGCTCTATTTATGGTTTTGGCATACTCCCTAGTTTTGTTAAGTAGATCTAGTGGATACCCCCTTCTTTCAAAATGGTGCAACATATCTTCCATCTGGTTATAAAAATCTTCATCATATTGACAATTGCGTCTGAGTCTTAATACTTGATTCTTGGGAATATTCTTTATCCATGGTTGGTAATGACCACTGGAAAAATGCAAATAATTGCTTGTCCCTACTGGTTTTATATAATTCGACTGGACTATACAATTCTCTTGTATTGAAAATGCAACATCCAGAAAATTAATAGCATCATAACTAAATGTGTGTGTGAATTTAAGATTGAAGGTGTTTGTATTTAAATAATTAACAAATGCCAGTGCTCTCTCTAAACCCCCATCCCAAATTATAAATAAATCATCAATAAAACGGCCATAGAGGACCAGATTATCTCTATATGGGCCGCTCCAGATGTATTCCTCCTCGAAGCGACCCATATAGAGATTAGCGAAACTCGGCGCAAATCTGGTCCCCATGGCCGTTCCAAGTGCTTGTAAATAGTGTGTGTGATTAAATAAGAAATAATTGTGAGTGAGAATAAATAAAATTGAATTTAAAACAAAGTCACGTCGTTCTTCGGATAGATTTAAATCCGTCTCTAGGTAATATTTTGTAGCTTCAATCCCAGCTGCGTGTGGGATATTCGTATATAATGCCTGGACATCAAGGGTTAGAAAACCCCACCCCCTAGTCCAGGATATTTCAGCAGTTTTTTGTAATATGTGTTTAGTATCTTTCACATATGACTGCAAATTAACTATGTGACTCTGTAAATGTGCATCAACAAATTGTGATAAATTAGAAGTGAGAGAACCAATACTGGAAATAATAGGACGCCCAGGAGGTGAAGTGAGTGATTTGTGTATTTTGGGTAAGTGATCAAAAACAGGGGTGATAGGATGTGGACAAATGAGAAATTTATAAATATCTTCCGATATTGCATTTCCTTCTAGAGCTTCATCCAGCATTTTTTCATAATTCCTTTTATACTCCATAGTGGGATCTTTTGACATAATAGTATAATATTTTGTGTCTTGCAACTGTCTCATGGCCTCTGCCATATAATCCTCCCTGTTTTGTATTACGATCCCCCCCCCCTTATCCGCAGATCTAATGATAAGTGATTTGTTGTCTCTTAATTATTTTAACGCTACTCTTTCACCTTTAGACAAATTTTGTCTAAAAGCTAAAGGGTAAAAGTTTGTTTTGTTTTTGTTTGGTCTCTGACATAATTTTCTAAAATCAGTTAAAGTTTTGTTATAGAAAATATTTATAGCTGGACTCTTATGTTCTACTGGAAAAAAACTTGATTTGCGTTTGAATTTTGGCATACTCAAATTATTAGTGTGGGTGTTAATATCAAACACCAATACTTCTGTTGAATTTTCACTGAGTAGTTGTTCTAGATTTATCAGAGCTTCCTTATCCTCCTCATTGAGGGTTATTGGGGCTAGGTTATCAGAGATCTTATTAAGGGTTTTAGACGCAAAGTATCGTTTCCTACAGAGATCTCTAGTAAATTTGTTTAATTCGAGGAAAAGTTCAAATAAATTGGGATTTTTTGTGGGTGCAAAATTTAAACCTCTCCGTAGTACCCTCTTCTCATTATCATTTAAATCATAAGTAGAGAGGTTAAAAATTCCCTTTTTATCTATTTGTATCTTATTCTCCTTCTTTCTTTTTCCTCTTCCTCTTCTACCTCTTTTTCTCTACGTCTTTTCATATGTTGGGGGGTATACGTCGATAGTGTTTCGTACGGATTGGGATGGCGGTGATCCGTTGCTTGAAAAAAATCCCTCGATACATTATGCTTTTCCAAATGAGATGTGTATAGTGGTTTTTTTGAATTACGTGTACTAACATTGGCATCTAATCTGTTTCTAGAAACTGGAGTATTACCAAAATTAGATCTTCCTGTCCTAACAGGAGAATATCTCTGTATAAATTGTGTTTGAGGTACCCTGTTCTTTAAATGAGGGGGTGGAGTACCTTGTCTTGATCTATATCTATTTTTTATGCTAGAATCTCTTATGTTTTTATTATAAGTTCTAATTTTATTCGTTTTATAATCATCTTGATCTCTAAATAATTTTCATTTTTTAATTTGTACTAGTTCCCTTTCAAATCTCTCGACCCTATTATTAATCTGTTCATCTTTTTCTTTAAAGGCAATATGTTCTTTAAATTTAAGTAAATCATCTTTGGTTTCATCTATCTTCTCCATAATCTTAGTCACCTTGTTTTCTCTATATCTAATTAAAAGTTTAATTAGAGAGAAAGAGCACTGATCCAACACCTTATTCCACTCCTCTTGCAAACCTAGATCGTCATTGATTGCCAGATGTTTAAAAATCCTTAACCCTTTCGGGATAATTTTCTCATCTCACTAATTCTGTAGTGAGATGCTGTCCCACCAATTTCTCATCTCCTCTTTCAAAAGATCTTCCAATTTGTTAAATAATTTAAACATATCTGAGTTATCCTCATGTGTTGGATCCGCTTTTACTCCTTCTTTCATAGATAATACATACATATCTCTTCTATTCTTTCTATCATGATAACTTTTGAAATCTGCCATAACAGAGAAAATTATCCAATTAATTGAGGTAGATTAGGAACGTACAGCCACCACACTACAGTTAGGGGTAGGATTGATGTGGCGAGGGACGTCTGTCGCCGCCTTCATCGATACCGTCTCCTATAGTTAGTAAGTTAGAAATAGGACATCAGCATCTTACCTATCTCTCTGGTTATCATATCATATCATCATTTATTGTTTCCATATAGTGAGTGATTTATTTTGAGGAAGGAGACATCTGGACTTTACAGTTCAGAAATAAACATCGATTAGTTTGTACATTATATTATATATACATGCTGGTTATATACAGTTCAGGTACAATTATGGTTCCCTTCCATTTCCACTCTGGGTAGTATATATCTTTATCCTTATTAGTATCCAGCCAATTTTGTCTACTGGGAACATGTATTTATGCACGTGCATAGGTATATATGTATTCTTATGTTTATATATACATTTACATTTGTATTTCTATTTATGTACGCGCAGAGGTTGCATCTGCATCCCTATTAGCCGTGTGATATATACGAGTGATCTATTGAGATGTCACCCTGAGGAGGAGTGTGTATATATATATTCGTGAGGTCTATCATAATATAGAAATTGGGTTAGTATATAGATAATAGATGGTTTAGATTATTGCTAATAAATAATATTTTTATGATTTAAAATATTGGTCGTTAAGACTAAAATGCAGGCTATGTGGTCACATGTGATCAAGACTAGTAAGGGATTTAAATCAATGTAAACAGGAGGCTTATCAATTTTTAAAAAAACTTTAAATAAAGAATATTGTCACTTTTAAATACATTTTTATTATTTAAACATGTATTAATTACTATTATTATTTATTTTTATTTTTATTTATTTATATATGATGCTGAGTATTAAATGTAAACCTCTGGCTCTTTATACATATATTAACCATGACTTTTCATACATGTATTACCATGAGGTTTTATTTCTGAAGCAAGATACTGATCAAAGGATATACGATTATCTGGTGTGTATAAGCAATTAAACAATTATGGCTAATGCCTGGAGGGATATAAGGAAGTGCCAATGGATAGGGCACACAGTCTTGAGAAAGTCCCGGTTTCCACGGGACGAAACGCGTTGACGTCATCACCCAGGCACCTGAGATTTTTCCACAGCATATCAATACTTGCCGCACACTTATTTGGAGGTTTTTTTGAGCATACCGCCAGCTGATACACAGCTACCGCTCCACCAGCAGCACCTGTCTTCGGCTGAGCTCACCACCAGCTGACACACAGCCACCGCTCCACCAGCAGCTCCTGTCTCCGGCCGGGCTCACCGCCAGCTGACACACAGCCACCGCTCTATCAGCAGCATCTGTCCCTGGCTGTACGGTACCCGGCTTCATCCAGCCACGGAATTACAACGTTCAGACGGGCTGAGCTGGGACGGACACTATTGTGATCACGGATTTCCAGGGGTGAGATACTCCAACTGTCATTACTTACCCGTTTATCCTCCAGCGTGACTGCATTTCACACTGGGACGCCAGTAGTGATTGCAATCTAAGCAGTGCAAGTGAGCTGCCTCACCATTGGAAACTAATTGCTACATTTGTAGCCATTGGTGTAGGAGCTGAACATTAGAACGCTATGCTGTAGAAATCTCATTGATACAGTTACATTCTCCTAGCAATGCACTTAAGCTAGAGAGGCATTTGATCCTTGCTATTATATGATTGATTCATCTTGTTTGATTTTATATATGTACATTTGATTATCAGTGTCTATCTGTGGACCATTGTATTAAAGTATCAGATTTATTTTATTTTATTCAAGCCTCCTGTTTAATTAAACAGACAGCAAACCTTATATAGAGTTTTCTAAATTTGTAAATCCAACAGTGCATAGCGCAGTAAAACAATTCTATACATATAGAAACCGTTGTAATTCCTACACCGTTCACCTGATTTGGATGTAATTACCCTCAAATTAAATCTGAAAGTCTGCAGTTAAAGCACATCTTGTTTGTTTAATTTCAAAGCCATTATGGTGGTGAATAGAGGCCAAAATATGAAAAGTCTGTCAATGTCCCAATATTTATGCACCTGACTGTAACTCACACACACTGACACACACTCTGGCCCTGATGCAGAGCCGGAAACTCTGACAGAGCGCTCGCTCTGAATCAGGGCCGTCCCTCTGATTTTAAGAGTGGCCTCCTGGACGCTCGCATAGCTGTGGGCTATAGCGAGCGGCCAAAATGATGGTCGTGATGGTCAAGACCATCGCGACCATCGGGCTTGCGATGAGACCCTTGCGGTAGGGTCTCCCTGCCGCAAGCCCTGGAGTGCTTTTGGCTCTATCAGAGCCAAAAGCACTCCCACTGACATCACTAGTGATGTTAGTGGGGCCGGCTCCAGACGGTAGGCGTTCCCATGGGAACGCCTCCGTCTGGGCAGCCACGCCCCCGGGAAACGCCCATCAAAGGGGGCGTGCTGTCAATCACCATCGACAGCACGCCCCCTTTGGTGCGAGACCCATAACGATGGCTTGGCCATCATTATTCGGGTCTCGCGCATGCGCACGACGGAGCTGCCTCCGTCGTGCGCATGCGCACTTGGGCAACATTGACCCACTTGCGAGCGCTCAGCTTCTTACACACTGACGCACCATCTGTGCCTCTCATACACACTGACACACAGTCTGTGCCTCTCACACACTGATGCACACTCTGTGCCTCTCATACACTGACGCCTACTCTGTGCCTCTCACACACTGATGCCTACTCTGTGCCTCTCACACACTGACGCCTACTCTGTGCCTCTCACACACTGACGCACACTCTGTGCCTCTCACACACTGACGCCTACTCTGTGCCTCTCACACACTGACGCCTACTCTGTGCCTCTCACACACTGACGCCTACTCTGTGCCTCTCACACACTGACGCCTACTCTGTGCCTCTCACACACTGACGCACACTCTGTGTCTCTCAAACACTGACGCATACTCTGTGCCTCTCACATACTGACACACACTCTGTGCCTCTCACACACTGACGCACACTCTGTGCCTCTCATACACTGACGCCTACTCTGTGCCTCTCACACACAGACACACACTCTGTGCCTCTCACATACTGATGCCTACTCTGTGCCTCTCACACACTGACGCCTACTCTGTGCCTCTCATACACACTGATGCACACTCTGTGCCTCTCACACACTGACGCACACTCTGTGCCTCTCATACACACTGACACACACTCTGCCTCTCATACACACTGACGCACATTCTGTGCCTCTCATACACACTGACATACACTCTGTGCCTCTCATACACTGACGCACAATCTGTGTCTCTCATACACTGACGCACACTCTGTGTCTCTCATACACTGACGTGTACTCTGTGTCTCTCATACACTGACGCATACTCTGTGCCTCTCACACACACTGGCACACACTCTGTGCCTCTCACACACTGACACACACTCTGTGCCTCTCATACACACTGACACATACTCTGTGCCTCTCATACACACTGTGGTTTGAAGAAGTCTGCTGTTGACAAAACACGTTGGGAGCCTGCACCCCACCTGACTTTATCCTCCATATATATGAAATAAGATAAGCTCTTCATTTTTACAAAGCTCTGTATTTATCTCTACTTTTCATTTATTATTTTTATAGTATATATATTTTTTTAAATAGTGTCATTTATGTCTTTCCATTCATGTTTTTATGTTGGTTGTTTCTATTAAATTTGTATTTTTATAATTACATTTTTATGGTCTAGATCAATTTGTTAGACATATTTCTTACTTTATCTATTTAATTAGCGATTTTTGCACATTCTCTGCACCACAAAGCACTTTAAGGCGCTCTGACCTAACCACACTGTTTTCACATTATTTTAAAAGTCACTGACCACGACTTATACCAACTAGGTTCAGCTGACACCCCGTTTGTGTGGGAGGATAGGCTTTGATTCAATTGTATCATTTATTTATTGTAATTTAAGGTACATCACATACCACTGGCGCTGTAAAAACCTTATAGACACACACATATATATATATATATATATATATATATATATACCATATTTGTTTTCCTTTTCTTTTGGGGGGGGCGCACCAAACTCTAACCTGCATTCGGGCGACTGGGATGAACTTACGCCCCTGCGCCCCAACATACATCTCCCCCACTGGGGTCTATTCACTAAGCCTAGGAGAAAGATAATGTGGATGGAGATAAAGTACAAACCAATCAGCTCCTAACTGTCATTTTTAAAACACAGGCCATTGAATGACAGGAGCTGCTAGGTTGGTACTTTATCTCCATCCACTTCATCTCTCTCCAAGGCTTAATGGATAGACCCCACTGAGTCTCTCTAACACACACACACTGTGCCTCACTCTCACACACACACTGTGCCTCACTCTCACACACACACTGTGCCTCACTCTCACCCACACACTGTGCCTCACTCTCACGCACACACTGTGCCTCTCACACACATGCTGTGCCTCTTACATTTACTTGCCTATTCTCCTGGAAGTTGCAGGAGGCTCATGATTTTTCAGTTAATTCCCCCCCCCACACACACACTCCCAGAAGAGTTGGCAGATCTCTGATACGGGGAATTCACGGGTAGTACGGAGGGGCGGGGCTAAAATTACGCCCCCTCCAAATTGCAGCATTTTGTTGTGAAAGGTGGGGCCTTATGGCTGCAAGCCTGGCCCAAAAACCCCCAAACCCCCCCTCCCCCGTAGCCAATTGGAGCACAGCATACACTGCTGAGGAGTTTCTGCAGAGATCAGTGGTGATTTTTTTTTCTTTAATTTAAAACGTATATTCCAGCTAGCCAAGCCCATGGCAGTCCCATAGGACCCAGCCTGCCCCTGCATGGGCTCTGCCCCCAAGTGATAGTGGGTGGATTTTCTAAGCAACATTTAACCGGCCCCCTGCCAACCCAGTACAACCCTGGGTTTGTCAACTTTTCTGGAAAGAGTATCCAGCCTTCCTATATCTGGCATGTTCCTGCCTATTAATAATATTGGTAAGTCCAAATGTTGCCAGCCAAATGTAGAAAATACCAGCTAGGTGGCAACTGTACATGTGATAAACAGATGATAATATAGAGCCTTTCCATTCAAACCATATATCTTAGCATAAGTTATGATTAAAAAGGCAGATAAATAGCATATTTCTGCACATATAAAGTCAGCAACATATACAGTCAGCAACAATAGCATATACCTCAAGTTTATGCTATGCACATGCCACAGACACTTACATCCCACTGTGTCTATGTTATTAACTATTTATTTTATGTGCAACATTTGATATTAGACAATAAAATTACTTAAACCCCTCTTATGCAGATGAAAAAATCCCCCTGATTTCTGTAGAGGTGCAGATGAGTCTCTTCTGGCTGTGCAGCAGTTGATGGAGAGGGAAAGCACCAATGCTCTTAGGCTCTCTGCACCTCTGGAGAGACTTTCCTTCCCGTATGGTCCCCTGCGCACCAGCCTGTGTGTGAAGGGCCCTTCCGTGCCTTAGTAAAGCTTCCAGTAGAACGTCCATAATATAGCTGTTAATCCTGGGACTATGCAAATATCCATGTGCAACAAGAACCCTGAGCATCCAAACCTCCAGTCTATTGCTGCTTGGTGACATCTTGCAGGGCCGTAGCTAGGGTAGTGCGGCCGGTGCCATCGCACAGGGCACCACAGGTCAGGGGGCGCTGTTTGGGCCTGTCAATTTTTATTATCATTCTTTCTTGTAGCTTCCCCTTATTTCATTCCCAGCATCTCCTGGCCTCTCCTATCTCTTCCCTGGCCCTTCCCCATGAAGCCATGGCCCTTTCTTGGGTGTATTATGTCTCTTTGATAAATGAGGGGGGCGCCAATGCTCTTTCTGGCACAGGGCACCAAAATGTCTAGTTACGGCTCTGACATCTTGCTTAGTTTCGTGAGGCCTCTGTCCCCTGTTCATAGGACTAAAGCTAGTCATACTGTTTCCCTACTACCTAGACACTTCCCATTCACTAGATACTACCCATTCACAGTGTCCAGTGGCATTAAGGATACACAATCAGGGAAGATCTTGACTGGGTCATCATTATATGTTACTATGGAGGAATCACTGAGTAACTTCACATACTGCTATTGAATTAATTTGGTAATGCCACTGGCCATTACATCACCCCTTACTAACTGGTGGCCTGATCCACTCTCTCTCTCTCTCTTTCCTCCCTGTTGTTCCAGACATTTTGGTAGGGAGTGCAACAATCTTCCATCTTTAATAAGTGGTCTGGTTAAGGTTAGAATGCATATTAGTACACAGACATAGTAATCCTAGACAAGTTAATTATTTACAAGATAATTATGTACATAGGTTGAGTACCGCTCTATGGATATGATGCTGATTGAAGTTTCTGCTAGGGAGTCTGATAGTCTAGCACAGGCAAAGATCCAGTCGGTCAGCCAGTGAGCCAATTGTCTGGTCTGTAAGCATATCGGTAACATCAAGGACTACTTTGCAGTTTGCACAGATCAAAATTCAGGCAGAATGACTAAATCACAATAGAAAATGTGTCTAGAGTTTGTTTTTAATGGTTTCTAGAGTGCAGGCATCTCAGACTGTACTAGGTATTGCTAATAGTCATTCATCAACAGATCGCAGTAAACGAGAGGCATTAAGCAATTCAGAAGCTGCTGCAGGCACTTGGGCCCTGGTTTAGTTGGGTTTTCAATGTGTGCAAGTCCATCTTGAAATAGATTTCCCCTCTTAGAGGTAGCCAATGAAGCGAGTAGAGAGAGTTACTGTATGTGGCAGAAACGAGGCTGGCTAGGGAGCAGCCTGGCTGCTGCATTTTGTAGGGGGAATTATTTTGCTGGGAGACCCAGTAGTCTAAGTGTGATGATACAAATGCATATATGACTTTAGTCAGATCTTCTTAGGGAATTAAATGCTCATTTCTGTCTGAGACTGATTTAGAGTATCAAGGTAAGCTGGGTAGCAGCTGCATCAGCATCTTACCCTGCTCCGGCAAGTGTGTCCCTCCTCCTCGGTGACGCCATCTTCCCAGAGATATTTAGGAAGATGGTTCATGTCTGTTCACTGTGCAGCACCATCTTCCCACAGATGTCACTGGGAAGATGGCGGCACAGGGGAGGAGGGACCCGCTTGCTTGAGCAAGGTAAGTATACTCGGGGAGGAGGGGCAGATCTGTGTCCCTACTACAAGCCTGGGTCACAACAATATATGTCTCAGAGAAGAGAGAATGAAGAGTATTCACATGTGAGTCTCATTCCAACAATATTTACAACCAAATCAAGAGGTGCAGACTATCCAGCCCTCAGTCATCAACCTCTAGACAGTCGACCGAATTGGAAGCATGATGGCAAACCTTGAAATCCCTGATATGAACAGGGCCTTGACACCCCCCATCTTGAACATCAGTGAGACATTGAACCAATTGGGACATCACAATGCCGAATTCCTCAGATGAAGGAGCAGAAGTGATTCCTCTCTTGATGCCAGCTATAAGAAGACGTAAACCACCACCTTTGCTGCGCATTGAATCCGGAGTTTTTAGTGGGTTGTTATGATCTAGGCCCTCTGTCCTTTCGAATGTGAGTTCTGCAGTTCTGTACTTTAGTAGCTGTTGCCACGATAAGAAAGTTTATCTGTCACCGACTCTTTCTCACCGATTACTTGAACATTTTCTGAAGAAAGATGGCGACTCTCACAAGCGCTATTTCTTAGACAACATCAGGAAATACAACAGCGCAATGTCATTAGCTTCTTTTGTTGCAAATAAAGCATTTTACCTGTAGGACATGACCCACAAACTTTCAAGATCAATTGCCAGCTCCATTG
The DNA here is from genome assembly GCA_031769625.1 of Taudactylus pleione. Taxonomy (NCBI): domain Eukaryota; kingdom Metazoa; phylum Chordata; class Amphibia; order Anura; family Myobatrachidae; genus Taudactylus; species Taudactylus pleione. The sequence goes on along the minus strand of JAUIMM010000229.1, from coordinate 145,994 downwards.
CAAATTTGGCCCTTTGCATCCCCAGAATGTTTCTGAGCGATATTATGCACAACTTTACATTATTTACACTGATGAAGCAACTGAAATGAGGATTGTATGGAACTCAACATGTGATCCTAATCTGATGGCAAAACTGCATGAAAAGATGCTCAAAGTCAACCCTTTAGTCCACAAGTACAAGATGATGGCAGAAGTTGAGAAAGCAGAAAATGCAGGAAGCCATACAAAGTTCCACTGTTTTTACTATCAGAACAGCCTGACATCTGTGACATCCGAATTGGACCCCTGATATTCAGCAAACTCCCAAAACTGAAAGTTTTTGGAGTTTACTTCCAAGAACAAGCTCCATCTTCAGACGGCGCTTGTTCTCAGGTCCCCACTCCTTCCTATGGGAAGGAGTTCCGGGGATGCAAAGAGAGATCCGAGCGGACCTCCCTTGTGGCTGTCCGCATGCTTTACCTCAGGTCACGTAAGCATAGCTGGGATGACAGGGAGGAGGTAAGTAACACAGCTACATCTGTAGCTGCAATACTAACCAAGGGGACAGATGCTTTTCGGAGCAGCTGTCCCCGCACCGGAGGAATGATGAATTGCTATGGTGTAATCTATCCCCCACTGCAAGTTGGATACTTAAGTATACCTCGCAGCAAGTTCAATACTTCATCATCGGAGGCCATACAGCCTCTGATGATAAATAGGCCCCTCAATACCTGTAAAATATCAACTCACTGCTTCAACTCACTGACCCGATGCTATACCCTTTACTGTTTTCTTATGGAGAACGTAGATAGGATAAAAATAGGCAACATTAAAGAGACCAATGGCATGTTCAGAAAAGTGACTCGATTGCAGTATGTGGTTTATAAAATGGCTATTCGGAAAGAGTTCTCTGTTTTACACAACTCCGGCAAGTTGTGGCTACAGTACTTAGTCGATCAGTACATACCAGTTGAAGGTGAGCATCTCATGTACAATAGAACACAGCTTGGGCAAACGAAAGTCAGATTTGAGACATTCGCTGGCCTACAAGACTACCTATTCAACAAGGCCGAGCGTGGACTACAACTTGGGAAAATCATCATCTTGCCTTCTTCCTTCCAAGGTTCGCCCAGAAACATGAACATGCAAAGGGGTATGGCTTTTGTCAGAGCGGCAAACCATCACTGTTCATCACATTCACATGTAATCCGAAATGGAAAGAGATAACTGAGAATCTTGGATATGCAGGTCTTAGGAAAAGTGATCTATTAACTATATGTCATCGAATTCCAGAAACGAGGACTGCCTCATTGCCAAATGCTTCTTACCCTGGCAGAAGAAGATGCGATACGTGAGATTAAACACATTGATAAAGTCGTCTCAGCAGAACTTCCATGATCTGACAGGACTGTCCTGTTCGAAGTTGTGAAGTCTTACATGATCCACGGCCTTTCAATCCAATGTCGCCATGTATGAAAAATGGCAAATGTACAAAGAATTTTCCGAAAACCTTACTCAGCTGTGACAAAGTAAAACGGCAATGGTTATCCCATCTACAAGTGAGGAAACGATGGCAGAACCCTTCTAACCAAAGTTAATGGTCACTTTCTGGAAATCAGAAATGAATGGGTGGTGCTGTATAGCCCGTATTTGAGTGAGAAATTTCAGGCTCATATCAATGTAGAGGTATGTTCAACAGTTAAAGCAGTAAAGTAACTATGCAAATAAATCCACAAAAGCTACAATAGTATTAATGTCAAGATGGTGAACACCGCCCCAGATGGATAAGCTGATTATGAGATCACATGATTTGTCAACATGCGCTACGTGAGTGCACCTGAGGTATGTTGGAGGTTACTTGAGTTCCCAAATCAATCAAAATCACATACTGTCCAGAAGTACGCTATTCATCTGCCAGGACATCACAATGTCTACATCCTAGAGGACTCAGACATTGCTGACTTGGTCTGACAAGAACATGCCAAGACAACTTTGACAGCATTTTATGAACTCAATCACAATGACCATGAAGCCAGATCGATTTTGTACAGGACATCCCTAAAGAATATTTATTTGACAACAAACGTAGGAAAATAAGGCAAAGGAAACATTCAGCTATCGGCCGTGTCTACACCGTCAGCCCAAAATACGAGGAAACCTTCGCACCTCATCTCTTATTGGTCAGTGTCCACTGGCCGACATCTTTTGATGACCTGTAGACCTTTAATGGTACAGTCTACAAAACTTTCAAGCAAGCCTCTATTGCACGGAATCTTTTTGAATCTGATGCCCAAACAGTTCAGAGCAGTGTTTGCTTACCTTTGTGATTTTTGTGGACTAATAGACACTATGGCACTTTTATTGAAATTCTAGATAACTATAACTGAAGATTTCCATAGAACTCTCTCACTAGAGATTAGTGGCAACAAAGCACTTTTTGAAATTGGTACAATACTTTTGTCACATTTATTGAGCCTCGAAGATATAGGTCTGCCAGAAGTCTCACTAGAAGTCATGCCACAAACTGTCTTTGAAGCAGATACCGAACAAGCGATTGCTGACACTGATTCCCAAACTTACCAAAAAGCGATCTTTGATCGTTATAGTATATAGTCGAAAAGTATCTCCTGACACAGAACATGCGTACAAACTGTAACAAGGTTGCATTTACAGAATTTCTATCTACGGTTGGTTCTGGCCGTGCCAATGTTCCAGATTCGCCTTTCATTCAAATACCAAATGAAATGTTATGCAAGGGTGACGTTGTTGAAACAATATATGGTACTAACATTCAAACTCTGTCTGAATATGAACTGAAAGAGAGAGAAATCTTTTGCCCAAAGAATTCTCACTGTTATGAGATCAACAACAAGATCATTGAACAACTTCCAGGCAAAGAGCACATTTTCCCCATTCTCGACACAGTTGTGACTGAAGATGAGAGTGAAAGAGTGCGCTATCCAGTTGACTTTTTCCATACGATCGAGATGAGTGGACTTCCGCCTCACATTCTATCACTGAAAAAGGGTGCAGTCGTGATGCTCATCGGGAACCTGGACACAAGGAAAGATTTACATTAGTTGCCTGATATGAGTTTATTCTATATGAAAAAAAAAACTAACCGCTGACTTCGACGGGTTTCTACTAGTGGTGATTAAATCAGGCACATCGAGTCACCCTGTCTGGCTAGATGTGGAACAGATAGGGGACACTACACCTAGCAGATCTCCTGTGGTTTAGGTAAACAAAGATAACTTCTGTTAAACAATAGTCTGGTCTAGATGACCTGATAATCTAATTGCTGTATGGTTTCTACTAGGGGTGAGCGGGTTCGGATTTCTGAAATCCGAACCCCCCCGAGCCCCCCCGATCCGAGTCCGATCCGAGTCAGGCTCGACTTTTCCCGCCTGACTCGGATCTGACATCGAGGCAAAACGTCATCATCCCGCCTTCCGAGTCTCGCGGGTTTTGGATCCTATATAAGGTACCCGCGTCGGCGCCATTTTCTCACTCGGCTGTGGACAGTGAAGAGGGAGGGTGGGAGTTAGTGCTGTGTAGTGTAGTGTAGTGTAGTGCTGCTGTTGTCCACTACTTCAAAGTCCATAGGGGCTGGCTGTGTTGTGCTGTGCTGCTGTTGTTAATAGGGGCTGTGTCCACTACTTCAAAGTCCATAGGGGCTGGCTGGACTGTGTTGTGCAGTCAGTTCCAAAGTCCTGTGCAGTGTCCCAGTCCTAAAGGGGTGCTGTAGTGTTGTCCAGGGGGTGCTCTGTCCATCAGGGGTGCTCCCCCCAAGTGCTAAAAAAATAATATATTTTCTGTGTTTGTGAATTGTGTGCGCAGTAGCCGCACGTGCATCAACAAAGTAGTGCCAAGCGTGCGCCTGTGTCATAAGTAAAGGGCCGGCTGGCTTGACCGGTAAGGGTGCTGTAACCCCCGAAAGTACACTCCAGTCCAAACCAAAAAAAAAATTATTTTCTGTGTTTGTGAATTGTGTGCGCAGTAGCCGCACGTGCATCAACAAAGTAGTGCCAAGCGTGCGCCTGTGTCATAAGTAAAGGGCCGGCTGGCTTGACCGTTAAGGGTGCTGTAACCCCCGAAAGTACACTCCAGTCCAAACCTAAAAAAAAATTATTTTCTGTGTTTGTGAATTGTGTGCGCAGTAGCCGCACGTGCATCAACAAAGTAGTGCCAAGAGTGCCCCTGTGTCATAAGTAAAGGGCCGGCTGGCTTGACCGTTAAAGGGTGCTGTAACCCCCGAAAGTACACTCCAGTCCAAACCAAAAAAAAATTATTTTCTGTGTTTGTGAATTGTGTGCGCAGTAGCCGCACGTGCATCAACAAAGTAGTGCCAAGCGTGCGCCTGTGTCATAAGTAAAGGGCCGGCTGGCTTGACCGTTAAAGGGTGCTGTAACCCCCAAAGTACACTCCAGTCCAAACCAAAAAAAAATTATTTTCTGTGTTTGTGAATTGTGTGCGCAGTAGCCGCACGTGCATCAACAAAGTAGTGCCAAGCGTGCGCCTGTGTCATAAGTAAAGGGCCGGCTGGCTTGACCGTTAAGGGTGCTGTAACCCCCGAAAGTACACTCCAGTCCAAACCTAAAAAAAAATTATTTTCTGTGTTTGTGAATTGTGTGCGCAGTAGCCGCACGTGCATCAACAAAGTAGTGCCAAGCGTGCGCCTGTGTCATAAGTAAAGGGCCGGCTGGCTTGACCGTTAAAGGGTGCTGTAACCCCCGAAAGTACACTCCAGTCCAAACCAAAAAAAAATTTATTTTCTGTGTTTAGCCGCACGTATATATCAAATCGATATAACATAAATGGAGGACCAAACTTTCTCCGATAAAAATAAAATAGAGAAAGATCAAGAACCACTTCCTCCTAGTGCTGAAGCTGCTGCCACTAGTCATGACATAGACGATAACATGCCATCAACGTCGTCTGCCAAGGCCGATGCCCAATGTCATAGTAGAGGGCACATACAATCCCAAATGGCAAAGTTCAGGAAAATGACCTTGAAAAAGACATTTAAATCAGCTGAAGAGAAACGTAAACTTGCCAATATGCCATTTACGACACGGAGTGGCAAGGAACGGCTAAGGTCGATCCCTAGTATGTTCATGACTAGTGGTTCAGCTTCACATGACGATGGAAGCACTCCTCCCACTAAAAAAATCAAAAGAGTTAAGCTGGCAAAAGCACAGCGAAGAACTGTGCTTTCTAAGAAGATATCACAAATCCCCAAAGAGAGTCCAAGTGTGGTGGTGGTTGCGATGCCTGACCTTCCCAGCACTGGACGGGAAGAGGTGGCTCTTTCCACCATTTGCACGCCCCCTGCAAGTGCTGAAAGGAGCACCCACAGTCCACTTGCTGATATGCAAATTGAAGATGTCACTGTTGAAGTACAACAGGATGAGGATACTGGTGTAGCTGGCGCTGAGGAGGAAGTTGGCGAGGAGGATTCTGATGGTGATGTGGTTTGTTTAAATCAGGCTCCGGGGGAGACAGTTGTTGTCCGTGGGATGAAAAAGCCCATCACGGTCATGCCTGGGCAGAAGACCAAACATTCCACCTCTTTGGTCTGGCAATATTTCTATCCAAATCCGGACAACAACTGTCTTGCCATATGTACCATATGTAAAGGTGAAATAAGTAGGGGTAGGGACGTCAACCACCTAGGAACATCCTCCCTTATACGGCACCTGCAGCGCGTTCATAAAAAGTTACTGTCAAGTTCAGAAACTTTGGCTCAGACCGTAAGCAGTCCAGGGACACCTAAATCCCGTTGTCCTGTTGTATCCAAGCGCCTGCAAACCACACCGTCAACTCCCTCCTCGTCAATTTCCTCCTTAGTCAGGATCGGAAGTAGTCCTGCAGGCCATATCACTGGCATGACTGACTCTCCTATCCGGGATTCCTCCGGAGGATCCTGCATTGCTACGCCTACTGCTGCCGCTGCTGCTGTTGCTGCTGCTGCTGGGAGTCGTTCATCATCCCAGAGAGGAAGTAGGAACACCACTACTTTTACTAAACAATTGACCCTCCAACAGTCCTTAGCGAGGAGGATGAAGTACGACAGCAGTCATCCTGAAGCAAAACGTATAACTGAGGCCTTGACTGCTATGTTGGTGTTAGACGTGCGTCCGGTATCCGCCATTAGTGCAGTGGGATTTAGACAATTGATGGAGGTAGTGTGTCCCCGGTTCCAAATCCCGTCTAGATTCCACTTCACTAGGCAGGCGATACCGAGACTGTACAGAAACGTCAGAAAAAGTGTCCTCAGTGTCCTGAAAAATGCCGTTGTACACAATGTCCACTTAACCACGGACATGTGGACAAGTGGAACAGGGCAGACTAAGGACTATATGACTGTGACAGCCCACTGGGTAGATGTATCACCTTACGCAGCAACAGCAGCAGCGTCACCAGTAGCAGCATCTCAGAAACGCCAGCTCGTTACAAGGCAGGCTACGCTGTGTATCACCGGTTTCAGTAAGAGGCACACCGCCGACAACCTCTTAGAGAAACTGAGGGAAATCATCGCCCAGTGGCTTACCCCACTTAGACTCTCCTGGGGATTTGTGATATCTGACAACGCCAGCAATATTGTGCGGGCATTACATCTGGGCAAATTCCAGCACGTCCCATGTTTTGCTCACACAATAAACTTGGTGGTGCAGAATTTTCTGAAAAGCGACAGGGGCGTGCAGGAGACGCTTTGGGTGGCCCGAAAAATTTCTGGCCACTTTCGCCATTCAGCGACTGCGTGCCGAAGACTGGAGCGCCAGCAAACACTCTTGAACCTGCCCCGCCATCACCTGAAGCAAGAGGTTGTGACGCGGTGGAACTCAACCCTCTATATGCTTCAGAGGATGGAGGAGCAGCAAAAGGCCATACAAGCCTATACATCCACCTATGACATAGGCAAAGGAGGGGGTATGCACCTGACTCAAGCGCAGTGGAGAATGATTTCCGTGTTGTGCAAGGTTCTTCAGCCCTTCGAACTTGCCACACGTGAAGTCAGTTCAGACACTGCCAGCTTGAGTCAGGTCATTCCCCTCATCAGGCTTTTGCAGAAGCAGCTGGAGAAAGTGAAGGAGGAGCTAAGACGGAGCGATTCCGCTCGGCATGTGGGACTTGTGGATGAAGCCCTTCATTCGCTTTGCCAGGATTCCAGGGTGGTCAATCTGTTGAAATCAGACCACTACATTTTGGCCACCGTGCTCGATCCTAGGTTTAAAGCCTATGTGGTGTCTCTCTTTCCGGCCGACACAAGCCTGCAGAGGTGCAAAGACCTGCTGGTGAACACACTGTCAGCTGAAGCGGAACGTGACACGTCAACGGCTCCTTCTTCATTTTCTCCCGCAACTGGGGCTGCCAGGAAAAAACTTAGGTATCCTAAGCAACCCGCTGGCGGTGATGCAGGGCAGGCAGGACCAAGTTTGGACATCTGGTCCGGACTGAAGGACCTGGCAACAATTTCTGACATGTCTACTGTCACTGCATATGATACTGTCACCATTGACAGAATGGTGGAGGATTACATCGGTGACAGCATCCAAGTAGGCATGTCAGACAGTCCATACCTGTACTGGCAGGAAAAAGAGGCAATTTGGAGGCCCCTGTACAAACTGGCTCTATTTTACCTGAGTTGCCCCCCCTCCAGTGTGTACTCCGAAAGAGTGTTTAGTGCAGCCGGGAACCTTGTCAGCGAAAGGCGTAGGAGGTTGCTTCCACAGAATGTGGAGAAGATGATGTTCATCAAAATGAATTATCAGCTCTTCCAGGGAGACCAGCCTCCAGAAGGTACAGAGGGACCTGTGGTGGTGGATTCAAGTGGGGACGAGTTAATACTTTGTGAGGATGAGGATGTACACACTGAAGAGGGTGAGGAATCGGTGGATGAGGAGGATGAGGATGACATCTTGCCTCCGTAGAGCCAGTTTGTGCAGGGACACATTAATTGCCAGCTTGTTTTGTGGGGGCCCAAACGAACCAATCATTTCAGCCACAGTTGTGTGGCAGACCCTGGCGCTGAAATGATTGATTTGTTAAAGTGTGCATGTCCTGTTTATACAACATAAGGGTGGGTGGGAGGGCCCAAGGACAATTCCATCTTGCACCTCTTTTTTTCTTTGCATTATGTACAGTTTGGGGCCTAGTTTTTCTAACTGCCATCCTGCCTGCCACTGCAGTGTCACTCCTAGATGGGTCACGTGTTTGTGCCGCCCACTCGTGTCGCTTAGCATAGTCATCCAGCTACCTCGGTGCAACCTTTTGGACATAAAAACACTATTGTGAGGTGTGAGGTGTTCAGAATAGACTGGAAATGAGTGGAAATTAAGGTTATTGAGGTTAATAATAGCATAGGAGCAGAAAAATCTACAAATTCTGTGATTTTAGCTGTTTTTATGCTTTTTTTCAAAAAAATACAGATCCAAAACACAAAACCCAGAACCCAAAACACGGAAGGGTGGTTTTGGCAAAACCAATCCAGATCCAAAACACGAAGAAAGATCCAGATCCAAAACCAAAACACAAAACACGAAAAGTGGCCGGTGCACACCCCTAGTTTCTACAGATATAGAGTACACATAAACGTATTTCCTTGGCAATAGGAATACTTAAGCTTACATGCATATTCCACCTACAGTATAACAGATAACACAATCTCATGTCACCAATATTAAGGCTAATTCAGACACAGTAGGGGGGTGAGCAGAGTCATGCTATGGGGTGTAAAAAAAACACACATACTGAATGTGGATAGTTATAATGAGTACTAATACAATCACTATAGGTGGACATGGGGATAAAAAGTGCATATTCAACTGTTTTTGTCACATTCCTCTCCCACTTTTTAGGCCCAATGTCCCGGCAAGTTGTAAGCACAGTCCTCAATGTCCAACCGAGGCTGCTTGGACAATCCAGTGAGACTTTGCCTGGGTCCTATGGGAAGGTAAACAACAGTCCACAGTTGCTAAGTTTTCTACCAGGGTCCCAATCAATGGCTCCTATATCCAAGGTGCCCCAATTAGGTGAAAGACCCATATGGCCTACACTTTCCCACACATCCCCAAGTTGGTGCCACACTTCACTCACCCCTGGCACCTCAGGTGCTGGTCTATCATACTTACTTCCCACCCAGAAAGTCACGGCTGGTTGCAGAGAAGTATGCAGGCCTAAAAGTCCTGTAGTCACCTCTCCCCACTCAAAAGTCAAGTCTCCACTAGTCTACATTAAAACATTGAGTGGTCACAGCAGATTGCCATCCAAGAAACCTGGGTCCAAATTCTCCTTCCTCAAACATACAAAATAATCTGGTACAAGCACTAGCGCATGCAGGGGGGTTTCTGAGTACCCAGAACCCCCGATGCACCAAATGTCTTTTTTCAGAGACGCAGACAGCCTTGTCTCTGGACCAGCCATTGACCACACATGATCGGAGCTGCCCTGCCACTGCCCGAGTGCCCATTCGACTGTCAGCATTTTCACGTCAGGTAGCTTTCATACCATGTGACATGGAAGTGCTGACAGCTAATGTGGCAATAGCCGGGCAGAGGTAGCAAGAGATATGGAGGGTCACGGCCGCCAAGCAGCAGCAGTTCGGCACTTAGCGTATGTTTAAGTATGTCATGTGTGTGTATTCTCTGTGCGTGTGTTTGTAAGCAGTGGCAGGCTGGGCCAGGGGGCAGGGTGCCATCTACCTCCCCCAGGCCGGTCCCCGCTGGGCCGTCCCTACAGTGGCCAGCGGCCACTCTCCAATGCCCACTGCCGCGATCGGAGCTCAGCTCCGATCAGACAGTTCTAGACTACAGCTTCTGCGCAGAAGCTTGCCTAATAGTAAAAAAAATGAAAAATGGCCAATGGGTAGTCTGTGTGGACGTATCTGATATCTGATATGACCGTGCCAGGCAAGTGGTCAAGGACATTTTCCTTAATTACCGTTATTTTAGTATTTATGAACACACAACACAGGAGATATCACTGATATCTCCTGGTTAAGTCCCCCTGCGTTAATTTCCACACTCCCCATACATTAGTACATTAGTATGGGGATGTAGAAATTAGGCTATTCATCAAATTCCGAAAATTATGTATTTTCGGAATTTGATGGTGTTACTATATGCCACTCTCAGGTGGTGTATAGCGGGTTACACTTACCTGCTTTCAGCTTGGCAGGTCCTCCTCCAGCTCTGGCTGCTGCTCCGGCAGAACACAGTAAAGTTTTTTTTTAATATATATATATATATATATATATTATATTTTTAACTTTGCTGTTTTCTCCTCTTCAGATGGGAGGCCGAGGTCTGCGGCTGCAGCGGCCAGATAAATGGAGGACAGGGAGGCGAGCGGCTGTAAGCAGTGCTGCGCATGAGCTGATTTTGTGAACGTAACGGCGAATACGCAGCACTGATTACAGCTGCGGTAAGTTAGAGTAGAGAGGGAAAAGTATCTATTTCCTGAAAAGCTGTAATCGCAAAAATGACAGCTTTTCAGAATAGATACTTATGGAGAGGAGGAATGATGAATTCCTCCGGTAATTGGTAGAACTCCATGAGAGTTCTAAACTTAATTACCTCCATCAATATTTTAGTTTTGATTAATAGACCCCTGTGTCCTTCTCCGTTGGACAGGAGAAGGGTTTGCAGTTGGTGTATCCTGGCATTCACCTGTTCGATGTCTGACTCTGACCAGGGTAACATGGGCAGCCTAGGAAAAAGAAGCTGATGCAGATGGTGCTTTTGGCTTGGTCTCTGGTTGTTCCAAGTAGATCCTTAGTCCGAGTCTTGTCCTCTTTGTGTAGGACATCGATCCCTTCCACCATGGGTACCGCTTAGTCATTTGGAATGGAACTCTGTGACTCAGACGTTCCCCTGACATAACTTGCATAGGGTAGCACAGAGTTAGCATTTACTGTGCTTACCCATGCTTTATGACCCAGACTCTATGCTCTCCTGTCTGGGGATACTTCCTTCTCTGTTTGTCCAGAACACCCCATTTCCTGGTCTGTTCTTGGCACCTTCAAGGGGACTGCACCAGTTCTCGAGTCTCTGACCCAGTCTCTGGCTTTGTGAATAACCTTTGTGCGAAACTTCAGATGCCAGGAGCACAGGGGAGTAGGTAGAATGGTGGCTGCTGGTGCAGGAGTTGCACACTGCATGACTGTTGTCTGGGAATCCCAGCACCTCCTTTATTACCTGCATCTGATTATTGTGGTATTGTACCATCTTCCAGCGCATCTCTCCAGCCTTTAATACCTTTGGTGCCCAGTTGAACTGTTCTGCAATTTTCCTCGCTCCAAGGGCTTTCAGACGTGACTGCGCTAAACCTCGGGATCTCACCTCTGATACTCTGCGCTCACTACAGCTGTTGGCAACTAGTGTCCCGGCAGCAGGTCCCAACCAACCATTCCGTCACTTGTTCCTCCTCGTCGGACTCCTCATGTTCCTCTCCCTCATCATAAGGGTGTACTCGATCCCATAGCACCAATATTGCAATTAGGGACCACTTTAAATCCATTGCCTTGAACTTAATGCCTCTCTATTGACAGAGTACAGGCAGGGCACCCTTCTTGAGGTTTTTTGTAGGATTGTGCTGCTGCCTCCATCCTGCTATGATTTCTTGCTTGTGTGTTGTAACTTGAGTGATTCCCACCGCTTGCCATCAAACGTGAAGATACAGAGGCCCTGATTCAGAGCCGGTCGCTATTTGCAGTTTGTTCGTTCCAAAAAAAGGGGTGGCTATTCAAATGAACCGTTCGCTCTTTGCGGTCTGTTCACGCCTCTAGGTCTGAACGAGCGAACAAAACTTGCGGTCGTTTTTTGGATAACTACGCCCCCTGGCCGCTCGCATCCTACGTCATGTCTGCTATTTATTAGATTAATCGAGTACATCGACCAGCGTATGAACTGCACGCTATTCTTGTGGTTGGTTTTTCCTACCACAAATTTGCGAGCAGTTCTGACTATAAAATAACCCAGTGACGTGGTCAGTGACGCTGGTGTATTAATTATGCACACCCATAAAACGCCCGTTTTGACCTTTTAGCACGCCTGTGTTATGATCTTCACTCCTCGTTTTCAAGCACCTTCCCCTGTTACCACCCACATACGCCTCCTCCTGTCACTCATATTAGCAGGCATTCGCTATTTAGCGAACAAACGATTTTCGGCCGCACTGACCGGTTCGCGCATGCGTATTACGATCCGTACGCATGCGCAGTTGGGCAAACATCGCTCGGAACGAACGAGCGGCCGCTTACGAGCGGCTCTGAATCAGGCCCTGAGTTGTAGATCATCCAGGCACGGTAGTAGGTGAAAAGCAATGTTGGTTTATTGAACAGAATGGGTGATAAACAGCATGGTACACTCCAGTAATACAATCCAACAATTCCACAAGTTAGTTCCCACAACAAATATCCGGCAAGTATCTGTCAGCAAGGCAGCGGCCCTGCTTCACTGTCACTGGCAAGCGCACAGATTCACAAGACTTGAGGTGACTTATCAAAAGGAAGAGGAACAAGTGTCCTTTCAGTCCTTCTCCCGATCTCGGTTCTTCGTCAACTGGCAGGAACCATTACTTCCTACACCAGCCTCATCTTTGTTCTTGAATTCTGAACTGCTCCTCCTTATACCCCCAGAATAGCTCAGGCTATAGAGATGTGTTTTGCTTTCTTTTGTGTTTTAGGCATAGGAGTACAATACACATTTCCTAATTCAGGTGGTTAAATCAGGAACAGCGAGTCACCCTCTCTGGCTAGATTTGGAACAGACATGGGGGGGGGGACACTACACCTAGCTAGATCTCCTGTAGTTTAGGTAAACATAGATAACTTCTGTTAAACAATAGTCTGGTCTACGTGACCTGATAATCTAACTATTGATCTGTGGTTTCTAAACTTTCACAGATCTAGAATACACATAGACAGGGGCGGATTGGGAGTTAAAAGTGGCCCTGGAAAAAGAGGACCCGTGTGCGCGTGCCTACGGCGTGCGCCCAAAAAATGGGTGTGGCCTCATGGCAAGGAGTGTGGCCTCACATGAAATGCGTTGCCCACAAGCCACTCCCTGCCAGTTTCGTCATGCTGAGGGCATGCTCACCGCTCGAGGAGCTGATGTGCATGTCCACAGTCCCTCTCTCAAGTGAATAAACACAGCATGTGAATGTGCATTACCTATATGATGTCTCTGCAATGGGGAACCTCTGAAGAAATTGATCCTGGACAGGATGTGTCTTGAGTCTGTGATCACTATTCATGCAGGAGATCACATGGTCTGGAAACCGCCTGTTTGCGTGGCAATAAAGCCAATGTCACAATCATGCAACAGAAGTTCAGCTAAATAATACTAGTAACAGAAGTTTTTAAGCATGACAAATGTGAGTTTCCCTTATCAAACAAATTTATATTAATAAAATATATTTGCTCTTTTGGTACCATTTGCATCAGTGATATGGTTTCACTTGAATTGATGTCACCATCATCTTGCTCCTCTCCAGCGCCATCATCCTGCTCCTCTCCAGCGCCATCATCCTGCTCCTCTCAAGCGCCATCATCCTGCTCCTCTCCAGCACCATCATCCTGCGCCTCTCCAGCACCATCATCCTGCACCTCCCCAGCTCCATCATCCTGCTCCCCCCCAGCTCCATCATCCTGCTCCTCCTCAGCACCATCATCCTGCTCCTCTCCAGCACCATCATCCTGCTACTCTCCAGCACCATCATCCTGCGCCTCCCCAGCTCCATCATCCTGCGCCTCCCAGCTCCATCATCCTGCTCCTCCCCAGCACCATCAACCTGCTCCTCCCCAGCTCCATCATCCTGCTCCTCCCCAGCACCATCATCCTGCTCCTCCCCAGCTCCAGCATCCTGCTCCTCCCCAGATCCATCATCCTGCTACTTCCCAGCTCCATCATCCTGCTCCTCCCCAGCACCATCATCCTGCGCCTCTCCAGCACCATCATCCTGCTCCTCCCCAGCTCCATCATCCTGCTCCTCCCCAGCACCATCATCCTGCTCCTCCCCAGCTCCATCATCCTGCTCCTCCCCAGCACTATCATCCTGCTACTTCCCAGCTCCATCATCCTGCTCCTCCCCAGCACCATCATCCTGCGCCTCCCCAGCTCCATCATCCTGCTCCTCCCCAGCACCATCATCCTGCTCCTCCCCAGCTCCATCATCCTGCTCCTCCCCAGCACCATCATCCTGCACCTCCCCAGCTCCATCATCCTGCTCCTCCCCAGCACCATCATCCTGCTCCTCCCCAGCACCATCATCCTGCTCCTCCCCAGCTCCATCATCCTGCTCCTCCCCAGCACCATCATCCTGCTCCTCCCCAGCTCCATCATCCTGCTCCTTCCCAGCTCCATCATCCTGCTCCTCCCCAGCACAACATCCTGCGCCTCCCCAGCTCCATCATCCTGCGTCTCCCCAGCGCCATCATCCTGCGTCTCCCCAGCGCCATCATCCTGCGTCTCCCCAGCACCATCATCCTGCGTCTCCCCAGCGCCCTCATCCTCCGTCTTCCCAGTGCCATCATCCTGCGCCTCTCATCCTAGGCCTACCCAGCGTGGTCATCCTGCCCTAGCACATAATTGCCCAGATAAATCATCTCCCCTTAGCACTAAATAACCCCACTCCCCCTCAGACAGATCATTTGCCCCTAGAACAGAATAATCCCCCTCCCCCCAAACAGATCATCATTTCCCCCTTAGTACAGACAAGCCCCCAGACAGAAATCCATTAGCCAGTGCAGCTCTGCAGGTAGCCTGTCAGTCTTTCAAATAAAATGTCCTGCAAGCAGGACTGACAGGCTGGCCACAGCAGGTGCCAATGACAGCACTGGCCTGCAAATTGTAATCAGAGTCACTCAGTGACTCTTGCTCTGTCTGAGTCTCCTGGCCACCCCCAACTATCTCCACTCCCGTCCCCTATGAGTCCTCTGTACAGTCTGGCTGGCAGGCAGCAGGTGGGGGCCATATGAAGTACAGAGACAGTGAGCGGGCATCGTCAGAGTTTCCCTTATCAGACAAATTTATATTAATAAAATATATTTGCTCTTTTGGTACCATTTTCATCAGTGATATGGTTTCACTTGAATTGTTGTCACCATCATCTTGCTCCTCTCCAGCGCCGTCATCGTGCTCCTCTCCAGCGCCATCATCCTGCTCCTCCCCAGCGCCATCATCCTGCTCCTCCCCAGCACCATCATCCTGTGCCTCCCCAGCTCCATCATCCTGCTCCTCCCCAGCTCCATCATCCTGCTCCTCTCCAGCGCCATCATCCTGCTCCTCCCAGCGCCATCATCCTGCTCCTCCCCAGCTCCATCATCCTGCGCCTCCCCAGCTCCATCATCCTGCTCCTCCCCAGCACCATCATCCTGCGCCTCTCCAGCACCATCATCCTGCACCTACCCAGCTCCATCATCCTGCTCCTCCCAAGCTCTATCATCCTGCTCCTCACCAGCACCATCATCCTGCTCCTCTCCAGCACCATCATCCTGCTCCTCCCCAGCACCATCATCCTGCTCCTCCCCAGCACCATCATCCTGCTCCTCCCCAGCACCATCATCCTGCTCCTCTCCAGCACCATCATACTGCTCCTCCCCAGCACCATCATCCTGCACCTCTCCAGCGCCATCATCCTGCGCCTCCCCAGCGCCATCATCCTGCGCCTCCCCAGCGCCATCATCCTGCGTCTCCCCAGCGCAATCATCCTGCGTCTCTCCAGTGCCATCATCCTGCGATTCCCCAGCGCCATCATCCTGCGTCTCCCCAGCGCCATCATCCTCCGTCATCCCAGCGCCGTCATCTTACATCTTCCCAGTGCCATCATCCTGCGCCTCTCATCCTACGTCTACCCAGCGTGGTCATCCTGCCCTAGCACATAATTGCCCAGATAAATCATCTCCCCTTAGCACTAAATAACCCCACTCCCCCTCAGACAGATCATTTGCCCCTAGAACAGAATAATCCCCCTCCCTCCAAACAGATCATCATTTCCCCCTTAGTACAGACAAGCCCCCAGACAGAAATCCATTAGCCAGTGCAGCTCTGCAGGCAGCCTGTCAGTCTTTCAAATAAAATGTCCTGCAAGCAGGACTGACAGGCTGGCCACAGCAGGTGCCAATGACAGCACTGGCCTGCAAATTGCAATCAGAGTCACTCAGTGACTCTTGCTCTGCCTGAGTCTCCTGGCCACCCCCTACTATCTCCACTCCCGTCCCCTATGAGTCCTCTGTACAGTCCGGCTGGCAGGCAGCAGGTGGGGGCCATATGAAGTGCAGAGACAGTGAGCGGGCATCGTCAGCACTGCTGTCTCCCCCGTGAATGATGTGATTGTTCTGTGCCTAGTTTATCATGAAGATGTGCCTTACCTTTCCTGCCGGTCTCGGACCCGCTCTGCAGCCTCTGCCTCCGAGGCGCGTGATGTCACTGGCCGGCGTTTGTGGCGCACGTTGTTCTCCTTCAGCTGGGTGGGACTTGTAGCCTCTCCTCTTCCCGTGATAACAGCCGTGGGCCGCATTATTAGCTGTGAAAGAAAGCCATGACGGGAACTTGCTAAAGGGGGCGGGGCCACAGATGACAAGCGGCCCCACACACCAATCGGCCCACCGGGAATCTCCCCGCTGTAAGCAACGGCCAATCCACCCCTGCACATAGATTTATTTCCATGGCATAAGTAAACAATAGGATCTGTAGGGCTACCATAAATAATCCATCTACAGTGTAACAGATAACATAACATAACACAGTCTCATATGCTGTAGCACCAATATTAAGGCTGAATCAGACACAGTATGGGGGTGAGCAGAGACATGCTATGGGGGATAATAAAACACACATACTGAATATGGACAGTTACAATGTGTGCTAGTGCAGGCCAGAGATGCCAACATTCTGGCAGCCCCTTCCGGGAGGGGGCAGCCAGATCGGTAAAATCAGGGGCGTGGCCGGCGGTTGCGGGCAGTGCGGGGGCATGGCTATGCAATTGCGTCATATTCGCCTGCCCCGCTACACAATGCAGATAATCCCGGCATTGTGAAGCAGGGGGCGGGGCCAAAATTACGCAATTTGGCGTGAATCGTGTCACAGCCCCCCCCTCACTGCTGGGGATTCCCATGTAACCGCGGGGGGGGGGGCAGAGGGGGTCGGCGGCTTGCCTGCCTTCCCGGGAGGCCGGGATTTTCAGGAGGCTCCCGACCAAATCGGGAGGGTAGACAAGTATGGTGCAGGCACTCTAGGGGCCCATGGGAATAAAAAATGCACAGTTAACTGGTTTTGTCACATATAGGCACTTAGAAGTTTTTAATTAGCTTAATCCTGCCAATAATGACATGTCATTTTGGGGGTGATATTCTGCAAAATACAGAATAATTGGTTAATTGATATGGGACAGGTATATGGGGATGATGGGACAGGTGTTTTTAAGCTTGCAGGTGGGAGTTACAGGGTTTTTCTAACAAATTTTTAAACGTGGCTTAAATTGATGAAAAAAAATCATCTGAGGCATTTTAATGCACCCCAATATTAATCAGGAGTATTTAATTTGCTGAAAAGCACTTGCTTTCTTTTTTTTCCCAGCTTTTAAAAAATTCAAAAATCACCCATTTGACAACTTTTAAGAGCCCCAATGACTTTGTTTTTGGCCACTAATATACTTCTATACTGTTATCCAATGTTTAGTTTGCACTTTTCTGGGGTACAGGCTCGTTACCTCATTTTGTCCTCATAAGTAACATGGCTAACAATGAAAATTTGTATCTCAAAATTATTTTGCAAAGGCAAAAAAAGAAAAATTCCTTATTGGGGCACTCTTATGTAAATAATGAAATCTGATAATATTAAAACTTAACTTTTAATTAACCTACTAGATAAAATATGAAAAAATATTAAATGTAGTAGGTTAATTAAAAGTTAAGTTTTAATATTATCAGATTTCATTATTTACATAAGAGTGCCCCAATAAGGAATTTTTCTTTTTTTGCCTTTGCAAAATAATTTTGAGATACATAGTTTCATTTATTCCTGGGAGCACCACCAACACCTTAATATTGACACGGATTTATACCAGGAATTGTTTATTGTTGGTTCTACTATATCATTTAATTATCATTCCTGTGCGGGATCAGCTGTTCCCTTTTTCCCTTTTTCCTATTATTATACTAACAATGAAAATTGCCATGTGACCACTTTTTACAATTGGATTCAGTTTTAAGCAAATTTACTGCGCGGTAGGTGCATTAATTCAAGCCGTGGTAAACAAGAATGGTATCTCGATTAACTGAATATAAGCCACAATTCAGCACAACACCAAGATTCCGCACATGTTCCGTGGTTTGCAATTCTAGTTCTGAGCCCCCAAGCATAAGTCCAGTTGCTTGGCTAAGCTATAGCCTTGTTATTTAATGGTGATCTCCGAACATAGCAACCTCTGTTTTAGTAGGACTTAGTTGCAGTAAGCTGGCACTCATCTTCCCCAGTAGCTCAGCTAGACAGCCATTTTAGATTGGCATTGGGATCTCAGTACCTGGTGCAAAGGACAGGTACAATTGTGTACCATCTGTATAGCAGTGGTAGACCAGGCCATGACATCTGATTATTTCACCCAGTGGTAGCATATATATATATATATATATATATATATATATACTGCAAATAGTATGGAAAATAGGATAGAATCTTGTGGAACACCACCTGGCAACCACTTTCTCAATAACTTTTACTGGAAAAGAAAAATTTTATACCGGTCTGTAGATACTAGTCACGCAGTCTAGATTTAAATGAGTTTTCTTTTTGTTTTTTTAGAAGTGGTCTTACAATTGCTTCCTTTAGTGGTTTAGGAAAAATGCCTCTCTGCAAAAAGCATTGTAATATTTTGGCAAATTCCAGGCTAATTATGTCAATATAGCCAATTAGAAGTTTGTATGAGGCAGGGTCCAAGTCACAGGTTGTGGGACACAATCTTTGGGTCATTTTACTTATGTACCTTTCCTATGGTTGGAGTAATGGTTAGCATTGAGACCTCATAGCATTGAGGTCATGGGTTCAATTCCCACCATGGCCCTACCTATGTGGCATTTATATATTCTCCCTGTGTCTGCTTGGGTTTCATCAATGTACTCCGGTTCCAAAAATGTACTTGTAGGTTATTGGCTCCCATCAAAAAAATTAACCCCAGTGTGAATGGGTGTATATGTGGTAAGGAATATAGATTGTAAACTCCTGTGGCTCAGGGACTGATGTGAACGGCCAAATATTCTCTATAAGATGAAGCAAAATATACGTGCGCTATATAAATAATTATAATAATACTGTGCCCTCCATGACATCACTGCTACTAATTATTTATGTTTGGGCATTTTATACACTTTATCTCAGATACTCGCGCCCCGAGTTAGTGAGCTTCCTTTTTAAAGTGTTGGGATTATCTGATAGTCACCTTTTGGTTTTTGTTTTGCTTTTACTATTTATACCTGTATTTTATTATTATTATTACTATTACTATTACTATTATTATTATTATTATTATATTAAACCCTTTTTTGCCCCTTGATTTTAGCATCTCCGCATTATGATTAACTCCTTATTGTTGCAAAATGCGTTCCCTTTACAGGTTGTTTGCGGCCTGTTGTCAAATACAGTGTAAACTGAAGCAACCAATCAGCTGTTAGCGCTCATTTTAAAAAGAATGTTTGGCAAAACGCCCTTTTATAATCTGATTGGTTACAATGCATTACAGCACATGGCACCACATAATGAAATAAGCTCCTGAATAAGAGCCATTTCAGGCGCCAACATTTTCCTTCCAGGAAGTCAGATTAATAATACAATCACAAAAAAAAAACACTTTGGGGGAGATGTACGTAGCCTTGGTGAGAGATAAAATGGAGAAAGATTGAGGGGTCTATGTACTAAGAGATAAATTGGACGGAGATAAAGTACCAACCAATCAGCTTCTGTCACTTTGCAGGCTGTGTTTGAAAATGACAGTTAGGAGCTGATTGGTTGCTAATTATCTCTCTCCACTTCTCTCTCTCCAAGTTTTAGTACATCTCCCCCTTTTTTTTTTTGCATGAAATCTCAACCTTATCTCCAACATATTTTTAGCTGCAATAAAGCTCCTGAAAGTTTTACATGTACACCTGTGAATGTTGCTAATACCTCTTTAATCCTAAAGTATTACAGTATATTAACAGAGCTACACAGATAAAGCCTTGGCAAACTCTTGTAAGATTAGATAATTGTCTAGACAAATGACTTATCTTGCATATGCGACAATGATGCTTCCTCTGTTCCTCGTTCTCTACTTGTGTCTCAGGACCGTACCTGCTTTACGCTTGCCAATTTTCATATAACCGAAAAAAACAGACCTCAGTCATCACTCAGACAGTTCGGGAACCTGTCCAAACTTTGATTGCAACCACTAGAAGGGTGAAAGTAGAATTTTAGTTGGCAGCAGTGGCTGCAGTATCATAATAAACCTGAGCTTTCCAAAGTCCTGCGGCAATGGAAACGCTGTGTCAAATTACTGAAAACATTGTGAAAATTAGGAGCACCTAGGAGCTTTTCAAATACAGGTGTTTAAGAGTTACATAAACATCTGCACTTCAGGAAATGGGGCTGCCAGCACATTCTGCAAGACATGTATTATTTCATTCATCCAAGGTGGAGCAGACCAACTTCATATAAATCACAGGGGTAGCGGAAACGCAGAGGACAGTGCATGAAGAATTAGTACATTTCAGGATATGCTGAGAGCTAATCCAGACAAGGCAAACATGACATCATCACAGCATAGAATGTGAGGTCATTGCTAAGCCCAACAAAAAGGCTTCACAGCCGTTTCTGGTGCACGGATGAAGCCGGTTACTGTGTTAGGGCCTAACTTGGTGTGGCTGGTGCTTTTACATGGTTTGGGGTAGAGAGTTTTTTTTTCAAATAGGTGATTTTTGTTAAAATTGGTCTCCAGTTCATTTGGTCTCAAGTTCATGTGGTCTCAGGTTCATTTGGGCATCTTCCAATCTAGCTATATTAGTCCCAAATGTAAATCCCTAACTTCAGTCCCTAGTCTGTAACCAATCTCCTTGTCAAGTGAAGCCTTCACCTGCTAACCAAAATACTATTCTGCAACGGGACTAAAATGGCAGCGGTACAGAAGGGGTTAACCCCCCTGCTCCAGCACCAATTTTAAAAGCACCTAACAGCGCTAGGCGCCCATTTTTTAAATGTATTACCAGCGCTAGGCACCAGGTGTGTAAAGATTTATTTTTAAATGTATTTTTTTCCTGCGGCCCAGACCCTCTCCGGCAGCGGCGGCAATGTGTGTTAACCCCCAGTGGAGTAGGAGCTGCTGAGTGCTCCATGCTGGGGACTGAAAGCCTAGCATTACAGGACTGAGTGGCCGTGTGACAGGCAAATCAGTG
This sequence comes from Taudactylus pleione, assembly GCA_031769625.1. Classification (NCBI taxonomy): domain Eukaryota; kingdom Metazoa; phylum Chordata; class Amphibia; order Anura; family Myobatrachidae; genus Taudactylus; species Taudactylus pleione. The sequence goes on along the minus strand of JAUIMM010000229.1, from coordinate 124,594 downwards.
CTAATGGCTGCCAATCAAAGAATATGGGGACATAATGAAGCACAGCCCTGTCACCCACCACATAACTGACCCTAAGGGTGACATATAAGTACAATTTACTTCATTTCATTTTTTTCTGAATTTCTCAATGAGAAACTTTTGGCTCAGGGGTGCCATGGAAAAAATGCTGATACCCTAGGGCGCCGTGATTCAAAAAAGTTTGGGAACCACTGATCTAGACGATTAAATTGAGCGATTGAACGATAACGATATCATTATCATTCGATCTTTCGATAGACGTTTGAAAATCATTTGCAGATTGTTTAAAAAAATAGATGTCGTGTAGACATATATCATCGGGCAAACATGCTGGTCAACCTGACGATGACATCAGGTTCAGCATGTTTGCAGATGATTCATGATACCTACACTGAACGACTGCTCGCTCAGTGTAGGCACATCACAGACTGACAAACGACTGCACGATTACAATGTCGTAATCGTGCAGTCTTTTACCTGTCTTCTAGTGCAGTGATTCCCAACCTTGGTCCTCGAGGCACACTAACAGTCCTGGTTTTAGTTATATCCATGACTGTGCACAGATGGTTAAATCAAAATGACTGAGGTACTAAATAAATCACTTGTGCTCAAGTATGGCTATCCCTAAAACCTGGACTGTTAGTGTGCCTTGAGGACCACGGTTGGGAACCCCTGTTCTAGTGGACAGGCACCTTAAGTCCTCACAGTTGAATATAGCTATAATTATAAGGTCAATTTGAATTAAAATGAAAACCAAAATAGGTTGCAGCTATTAAGGACAAGGGACTGGGCCTTATCTAACAATATCTCAACAGAAACTACCAAAGAAAAGAGCGCTACCCATAAGGTTTCCACAGTTTAATAAAATATCAGTTAATAACACTGTGTAAAAAAATGGTAATACTATTAGAGATTGAAAATATAAATATGAAATACAAACATGGATAAAACTGAGCTTAGTATTGGTATGTACTCTCAATATTTGTAGGGCTCATACAATCCTGTTCATGTTCAAACCACACAACAGGTGAAAGACGATACACCTGTGATAATTGTTCTCCAGAAAAAAAATCATAATATATTATAATTGAGAAACAGCAATCATTCAATCCCATAGAGAATCCTATTGTTCTAAGTAAAATGCATACAGACAATGATATTTTGATACTGATAGATGTGGGTTAAACTTAAAAGCTCCTGTAAGCACACTCATACAATCTTATATTAATTCAGAAGCAACAATCTTTATGTAGAAATTAAAATCCTTTAAGGCAAATTAATTGCATGCATGCATTAGTATTTCAAAAATTGAACACTCCTGTAAACCAGCTGTAAATAAATTTATAAAGTAACAGTCACTTGATACTGTGTAGATTCTCTAACAATTCAGTTAGTTTTATGCACAGTGTAACCATCCATTAGCTTTTAGTAGCAATAAAGGTTCCTGTAAGCCAGCAGGTTAGCGCAGCTGTAGCATGTAATAATATCAACTTGCCGTGTACGGCTGAAGCTGCAAACTTTTCCATTGACCGTCAGGTCCTATGGAAGCCGGGTATTTATAAGCGTGTGTCTCTTGCCACTAACCCAGTGTTGGCTAACCTTGACACTCCAGCTGTTGTGGAACTATATATCCCAGCATTCCCTGCCACAGTTTTAGCATGCCCTAATAGCAAAACTGTAGCAGTGCATGCTCAGTTATGTAGTTCCATAACAGCTGGAGTGTCAAGGTTAGCCAACACTGCTCTAACCTGTGCAGGGCCCCAGGGTGTGGTTTTGCCAACTGCTCTGTCCAGGCTTCAGCCAGTTATGTGATAGTAAAATCCACGCTGGCTGGATCTCCTCTCACAGGAGCTAGTAGCGAATCTGTCGGAGAACGTTTCCTGGTGCCATAATTAGCACAAGGGGCGGAGCTTGACGCGTTTCTCAGCCACTTACAAGGGGCTGTTTCCTCACTGACTTTAGTTCTGTAGTGACATCCCTTTCAGAATTGACTAGGAGGGATCTTCCTTAGTCAGTATACTTTGCACCTGCTTTTGAGTTGGCATTCTAGCCATTGAAAGAGGCTCCGGTACCAGCTCCAGTGCTGGTGCATACATTCTTGGTATGAACTAATGCATCACTGCATGGACTGGGAGTGGTACTGAGTCAAGAGAGGTCATATGGGCAGGAGCACCCTGTGGCTTGTTTGAGCAGGATACTGCTTTGGTGGGAGGTTGGGTATACCACAATTGGGACACATTGGTTGACAATTGTGTGTGCAGTGGACCAACTTCAGCACTATTGCAGCAACTGGCCCCTCACAGTGGTGACTAACCACCCATTTTTTGAGTGGCTGCATCCTACCTTGGGGGAGACGGACAAACTGTTGTGGTGGAGCATCTGACTTCAGTGGGACTATTTGGACATTGTTTACCAACAAGGAAAGGCCCACTGTAATATGGCTAAACTGTCTAGGTGGGAGCCAAAGCCCCCCAGATAGCGTCTTTTCACCCTAAGAAACTGCAGGACCAGGAGCCAAATCATCTCCACGCCCCAGACTGCAAGACCGAGTGCGGCACGCTGGGGATTGGGAGCTTATCTCCCTGCACCCCAGCACTCACAGTAAATAAAACACACATGGTTTAAAATAAAATGTGCAAATATATATTTACATGTAATGTAACAGAGTTTTAAGTGTATGTGCAGCACTGAGCCGGGCACATAGATCCTGAGCTGCAATGCTGCTGTGTACAGGCATATAAGTATATAAATGTTTAAGCTGTATGTATTTTAAATGTGTAATTTAAAGTAAATTGCACTAACCTTTGTTTCCCTGGAAGTCCCCAGGGATCCAGGGCTCTGTGTGGGTTGCTGGATCTCCTAACCCCTTCCAGGGAAATGGATTGCTCTGCCATGCAACCTCATGTGGTATGAGAAAGTACATGGGGAGTTGGCCAATGCAGCCAGCTGATTAATCTCAGGGAGCTCCAAAGAGCTTTCCCTCGGTGGCCAGGAGACTGCTGCCTGGGGGTCTTGTTTGGCTTGTCCAGGAGCCCAGATTCAGGTAGTAGAGGTAGCTAAGTCCCCCTTAGCAGATCCTGGAGTTAACTTTTTTCATCCCAGATGTGACAATGCCTGGGCGGGGATGAGTGATCAGGCACAGAAGAGTGACCACTCCCCACTGTCCATTATACCCCTTTCAGACATACCGGGAATCCCGGGAAATGGGCCTGCCTCAGCCAAATTCCCTATTGGATGCTCAGCACTGCTGCTCACCGCTCCCCGCGCCGGTGGCTGTGTGCAGAGAAACCCAGCCAGACGCTGGGGACACCCTCCGGCGGGTCTCTGCCACAGCGGGCCAACCTTACTCCCGGTGGACCACCATGGCAGATTTCAATAATTTAATAATAATAATAATAAAAATGGCTGCAGTGATTGGTCGGCTGCCTGCTGCATGATGATGACATCATCAGCGGCAGCCGGAGAGAGGATAGGCTAGGAAGGGCAGAGGAGAGGCAGGTAATATTAAATTATGTCTGAAAGGGATCTACCTGGGAATTTCCCGGGTAGACGCTGTAGTGTGAAAGGGGGGGGGGGTCTTGGGAATTTGCAGAGGAGAAATTTGCGGGTCTGAGCAGGAAATTTCCCGGGTTGTATGTCTGAAAGGGGTAAGCATGCCTTGGGCATGCAAGTCACATGCACTTAATTTGATTAGGTAAAAACCACAGGGAAGACTTACCCCCTGTGGTTATGTGTATTGGAGTAACATAAAAGAAGGCCTGCGAGCCTGGTTATGTGTGTATCTTTCTGAACATCAAGAAGGATTGTGCTGCTGTGTACATCTGTATGCTGAGCCCCTTAAACCAAGGGGAAGAGTCTTTTTGAAGACGATTTGAGCACTAAACATCTTGCCTTTACAGCGACTACATCTGAATCCTGCGAAAACAGAATTTCACCAAATGCTGTTACATTCTCCGGCCGTTCTGGATTGAGCCTCAAGCCTTCTGCCAGCTACTGTGCAGAGCCTGGTTCATTGTGAAGGATCAGTGGGTATCAGCTGACACCAATCAGGAGGTGTCGCTGCAGCTTGTCTACGCATACACAGCAGAAGAAGTGTGGTAGGCGCCTTGGTGTATGTAGGAAGCGGTTCCAAGTGCCAATGGTAGGAGCATAGTAGTGACAGCAATGTTACATGCCCACTGCGCAGTGGGTGGAGTCAGTAACAGGCAGTTACTGATGTTAAGAGGGAATCCCTAATACCCCAAGACCCAGGGGGATGAAAACTAATCTGTGATCGGGTGGTGAGTCAAGGTCATCCGGTCACACTAATCTAGCCCCCCTCCCTGAAGCCTAAACCTAACCCTCCTCCTCCCGCAGCCTAACCCTAACCATTCCCCTAGTGTCTAACCCTAACCCTCCCCTAACTCTAAAACTTACCGTCAGGATGCCGGCGTCGGGATTCTGACTGGTGTCGGGTCTGGCACCGGCATTTTGAGTGCCGCCATCCCGAAGGCCAGGGTCATAACTACATCCCTCTGCAACACCATCCTGGTTTTTTACCCATAGCTCATGGCACTGTGTGAACATTGTTTTAGAAGAAATCCATCAGAAACTTCACAAGCTGTTCAGAGGGATTCCATGTACCGAAATTTCAAAAATATTATAAAAATCAGAGCCCTTCCATCAGCTGAAGCATGTCCTGCACAATGATCCTTCAAGTCAAAAATCTCAAGAATTCTGTCCTTACAACCAATTGTCCAGGATAAAGTATCATCTTTTACGTCTTTGAAAAAAGATCAAAAAGTCAAAAATAAATCCGGATACAAATGTTGTGCAGACTGGAGTTATGGCAAATTCTTCTGATCACGCATATGATGGTAGGATGGCGTGCCCCATCATCCACATGCCTCTACTCATCCTATGCCAGCCTTAGCAGCAGGTGTTCCCCTCTGTATCTCCTACTGACTGATCTGACTGATCTGCAAGGTGGATTCTTTATAGCTTTATTGCACTGATAAAGTACTGGTCTGACTCCAACAGCAGACGCATCCGCTTTTATATAGAATTGCTAAGAAGTATCAGGGTAATGTAAAGCAGAAGAAGAAAGTAAAATATATTTTCTGGGCAGAAATTGATCCCAAAGCATTAGCTCACTTCCTAGTGAGAACAATTGTAGAAGCAATCACATTAGTGTAATTCTTGATGAATAGGTGATAATAATTGTCAAAGTAGAGAAATCTCGGGGTGGCTTTGAAACTTACAGATTGAGGCCAATTCAGAATTTATCTGAAGTCTCAGAAATAGAGTCAATGTATTCTAAGAAAGGGACTTGGGACTGCTTGAAAAGGGTTGGGTAGGGGATGTCGGCGCTCGGGATGTTGGCGGTCAAAACGCCAATGCCGACATCCCGACAGGGTGACAATCTCGATAGAAGGAGGTAAGTATGCTCTCCTCGCCCTACCCCTAATCATCCCTCCACGCACCTAAACCTAACTCGTCCGCCTAGTGCCTAAACCTAGCCTCCCTCCTCTGCAGCCTAAAGCTTGCTCCCTAGTGCTTAACCCTAAGCCCCCCCTAGTGCCTAACCCTCCTCCAAACACCAATACTTACTGTAGGGATGCTGGCGATCAAGATGCCGGCACCGGGATTCTGACTGGTGTTGGGATTCCCGGTGCCGATATTCTGAGCGCCGGCATCCCGACAGCCGAGATAATAACTACATCCCCTTGAAAATACAATACGGCAATTTGGCATAAAGACAGGTTGATTATATTTCTGAGCATCCAAAATTGGACAGCAACATTCACTCACCACACGCACTTTACCCACGGGCCAAACATGCCACAAAACACTTACCTCCACAATTGCGGCTCAGCCACAGTCCTCCTTGGCTGTTCTGCAGTCACATGACATGGATGTCAGCTGCTCCCATTTACAATTGCTGCAGTCTCTTCAGCCTCATTGATGACTGTAATATGTTCTGTGTTTTCTACATTTTTATTGCTGTATGTTTTTGTGTTTTGGTTACCTCCTAATTGGTACTTCCCCTCTCCATCTGTCTTGTTTCTATTTATATGACTTATTGGTGGGTGCAGAACCTGGGTGATTGCAAGAGGTACTAGCAGAATGTGAAATGGAGGTTAGTCCCCATGGGTTTTTGGTAGTACAGGGTAAATAGTGGTGGTAAAAGCAGTAATCTCACCCTCAGAGGACCTAAGTACTGTGCATCTATGACACACAGTACAGAAAGTTGATCAGGCTGCGCATGCACAGTACACAGATCGAAGGTCGCCCCTCCGGATGACTCTGAGTCTCAGTGCCAGAAGTGTAACATGGGGCCACATGGAAACAGTGCAGAAGCATACCCTCTTGCTCTGGGCTGTCTCCTGTCACAAGAAAACATTACTCAAATATATGCAATAAACACATCAACATAGCACATATATTCTAGTCCATATATACACCCACTTTTTCTATATATTTATATAATGTATATATTATATATTATACATTTACTTTATAGACACACATTTACTTTATCTAATATTTATTAATATGTGCAGTGTCTATATCATATATATGATATATATATATATATATATATATATATACAGTATATATATATTTATTTATATTATGAGAATATATTATATATAGTATATATCAATTATTATTATATTATTATATATATATGGGCCGATCCCTTAGGTGGCCATAATTATAGTAGTAGATGATCGGTGGCACTCGGATAATAATCACGCTATGGAGCCAGTAATTCCAACGTTTCGATGGTTGCTTTTATTCCACCGTCATCAGGGATAAGTGAGTTTTAAAAGAGATGTTGCCCATAGCAACCAATCAGATTCTAGCTATAATCTTCTAGAAGGTGCTAGTTAAATGTTAAGTAGAATCTGATTGGTTGCTATGGGCAACATCTCTTTTGATACTCACTTCCAAAAACTCTCACTTTACTAAATTTACTCACTTTACTAAATTCTCCCAAAACTGAGAGATGTCCAAAAGTGGAAATACAATATACCTGTTTTCAGAGACGTACTCTATTGCCACCGTAGCTAAGAATTTGTATGCAGCAGATATGCAAATGAGGTAGCCAAGCGACTGCGTCCAAAATGCAGCATTGACCGCAGATCAGTCGATAATCGTCCTTCTGTCTAACCCTATGGTCGCACAGAATGACCCCCAGAACTGAGACTCCCGAGCCATTTTTACCGCGTACGGCACGGGAGCTGCAGGCTGAGACACGCTCAGATCACGGTCGCGACACACCGGCGTTTGAGTCACCAATCCCCCCCATTACTGCCCACAAATGGTCCCTGCTGTCAGTCTCGGAGCCGAATGGGAGGGCAGATGTGACTACCCTGTGCAGCACACTGCTGGAGGACGCGACCACGTCTGGCCTGGCACCATAGGTGTAGGGGGAGGGCAGGCCCCAGAGGCAGTCCGGCCCCCATAGCAGCCGCACCCTCTCCACCTACGGTAGTTACGCCAGTGTGTCCTGAGAACATATGTACGGGGAACCACAGCATCTATCTATAGGGGATGCTATAATGCCTAATGTACAAGCTTTGCATTCCTGGAGCTCAGTCCCAGTAACTAACTCCATCTTCATATATTCATTTGAAAGTTTGAACTCAATGGACCTGTATCTTTTATTCAACTTTACTAACTGTGTAACTAATATTTAACTATACACAGAAAGAGAACAGAACTGATTTCCTTACATAGTAACAGGAAGGACACTGCTTAGATGCTCATGCATACAAAGTTTATTATTATTATTATTATTATTATTATTCTATTATTATATTCTTGTTTTATAAAACTCTGACTTATTACATAGTGCTGCCCCTTTAGGTGCTTATCACACAAACAAAAGCCATAGGGGACTTATTTGGTGTTGGACGCAAACATAATATGTGAAATTTGACCAACTCTGACATTATTATTATTTCAAATATAGATGTGTGGATCGGTTTTCCTAAACAAATGAACAAACCTGAACTTTGAGGTTCCGAATTGAGTCCCAGCTCAGGTCGCTTTTGGGGTTCCGAGTAAAACCATGTGACGGCTCGGGTCTGCTTTACATTCGGAATTTAGATTTAAAAAACCACACAGGGTTTTGGATTGCCTGTAAAAACTAAACAGGTTTTGGATTTCATGTAAAAAGAAGGTACAAATTCCATGATTTTAGCTGTGTTTATTCATTTTAAAGAAATCCAAAACCAAAACAGAAACTTGAGGGTGATTTTGCTGAAACCAAACCACGGTTGTCCGAGCACATCTCTACTTTATAGGACACCAAAAGGGTCTTGGAGCACCATACAAGGGGTAAATGGTGACAGGGTGGACATTCATTCTGATTTGAGGGTATCAGATTGTAACAATAATAATACACCCCACAGAATGCCATAATAAAATGTAACAAAGTTTATAAATATAATCAACAATAACCGGATTTATTAGATGCAGTAATTACACATATACATTAGCAGATTAACACAAAACAAAGATTCCATCCAGTGAACCTCAAATTCGGGATAATGCTGATCATCTGCCACTTCTCGCAGGGAAATGCAAACTGAGGTGCCAACATCAGGAACAGCAAGTTCACCTCCCTTCCCAATGCAAGTAACAGGAACATATGCACCAGGAGTACAACAGGAGGTGCTGTATATCTTCTCTGTAGGAGCAAAGGAAACAAAGGGTGAATAAACTAATCATAAAACTGAATGGAGCGCGGGGACAGCCACACTTACCCATTCATTCATTCCTCGAATGACCTCTCAATGATGACGGTTGATTTGTTTTGCCAAGAGTCGTGATGCTACATGGACCGAAGAGGATGTGACCCCTTCCTATAGTAATTAATAAATTGGTGAACGAGGTCTGTATGTGGGGGTATGCCAGTGTCCTGTCTGGTGTTTAATTTTTTATTTTACAGGTGGCCACAGGTGTGTCACAACCCTGGCTAATTTTTACCTTTTGCCTTGAGACTTACCTCTGCCAGCTGCTCCATGGATCTGTGTGTGCAATTCGCCTGGGAGATCTGCTCTAAATCACACTGGCACTAAATCACACTGGCTGTAATGGTGCATACACACGGTCAGATTTTTCTTTCATATCTGAAGGAAAATCTGACATATCTGACATGCCTGAACGATGGACGATGAACGATGCACGTTCCTGATGGTCAGATAACGATATCTGACATCTGATGTGTTTGCAGTCAGACTTGGACGATTCCATTCATTTTAATGCAGTCAAAAATCGTTCAATCGTTCAAATCTTTGGTAAAATCGTTCAAATCGATCTGACAAATCTGACCATGTGTATGCTCCTTTCCATAGTGATTATCCACCTGGGCCCTCCTCTGTCTGTGAACACTGCTAGCCTTGATTGAAATCGCAGGTGTAGTTCTGACTCTAAGTACTGCAGAGATAATTGCTCCCTCTGCATGTGGTGCCCTCCACCACTCAGAGTGCTACTACCAGACCACCTGACCTTATCCACCAATTCCTGCCAGACCCAGAGTATAAAGATCCTCCTCTGATAGCACTCAGGGCCTGAACATCTCGTTACTTCCCGTGGTGTATAGTTCGTGCTACTTCTGAGTACACAGGTATCCCAGGCTCCTGCTCCTGCTGGTTCCTAGACCAGTTCATCCTGAAATCCTGCTAACAGCAATACCTGGTATATCCAGAAATCCGGCTTACAGCAATACCTGGTAAATCCAGAAATCCTGCTAATTGCAATACCTGGTATATCCAGAAATCCTGCTTACAGCAATACCTGGCATATTCGGAAATCCTGCTAACAGCAATACCTGGCATATCCAGAGGTCCTGCTGCAGCATGACCTGTGTTCCTGAGTTCCTAGTGTGAAACCTTTGCTTCTAAGTTACACGATCATTCCAAGCTACTCCAGTGCGTAGTTAGTTCCAAGTTCCAAGTTACCCATTCCGCTCTACTCCAGTCCGGAGTCAGATCCAAATTCCAAGTTCCAAGTTACCAATTCCGCTCTACTCCAGTCCTGAGTCAGATCCAAGTTCCAAGTTACCCTTTGCGCTCTACTCCAGTCTGGAGTCAGATCCAAGTTCCAAGTTACCCATTCCACTCTACTCCAGTCTGGAGTCAGATCCAAGTTCCATGTTACCCATTCCGCTCTACTCCAATCCGGAGTCAGATCCAAGTTCCAAGTTACCCATTCCGCTCTACTCCAGTCCGGAGTCAGATCCAAGTTCCAAGTTACCCATTCCGCTCTACTCCAGTCCGGAGTCAGATCCAAGTTCCAAGTTATCCACTCCACTCTACTCCAGTCCAGAGTCAGATCCACGTTCCAAGTTATCCATTCCACTTTACTCCAGTCCGGAGTAAGGGCCTGATTCAGAGCCGCTCTGTAAGCGGCCGCTCGTTCACTCTGAGCAATGTTCGCACAACTGCGCATGCGTATGGTTCGCAATGCGCATGCGCAAACTAGTCATTGCGGTTGGAAATCGTGTGCTCGTAAAACAATGAGGGGCTGCTAATTTGATTGACAGAATGTACCGTTTGTGGGTGGTAACAGGGGAAGGTGCTTGAAAACGGGGGAGTGGAGATCCGAACGCAGGCGTGCCTAACGGTGAAAACAGCGTTTAATGGGAGTGCATAATTAGTAAAGGAGCGTCATCGACCACGTCACTTGGTTGTCTTTTAGCCTGAAATGCTCGCAGTGATAGCGGGAAGTAAATTCTACCACAAGCACTGCGAGCAGATCAGATGCCTTTCGATGTTCCCGATTAATCTAATAAATAACGGAGATGACGTGTGATGCGAACGGCAAAGGGCGTCTTTACAAAATAGCGAGCGCATTTTTTGGACGCTCGCTCAGACATAGAGGCGTCAACACACCGCAAAGAGCGAGCGCTCAATTTAAATATCCGGACCCTTTTTAAGAACGAGCGTCCGCAAATAGCGTCCGGGTCTGAATCATGCCCTCAGATCCAAGTTCCAAGCTATCCAGTCCACTCTACTCCAGTCCAGAGTCAGTTTCAACTCCAAGTTCATTCCATATTGCTCCAGTCCGGAGCCAACTCCAAGTTCCAAGTTCAATCTACATGACTCCAGTCCGGAGCCAATTCCAAGTTCATTCCCCATACAGCTTCCCAGCCGCACCAAGTCTACCTACTGATATCCCATCCAGCTCAGCAAGCCTTCGTGCCGGTCCCAGTCCGGTTCCTCCAAGTTTCCCTCTGGTTCCACTCCAGCGTTACCTGTTCCTGTCATTTATCATCAAAGACAGTTCTCACTGCAATATAATTCTTATGCAAATAGAGCTATTTACCTCAACCATGGTTCCAGTCAAGCCGGTCTCCGCTGAATCCACTTCAACACCTGAGTCAGGTAATTCTCAGACTCCAACCATGACAAGGTGCTAGCAGACATGGTGGTACTTGTGGCTTGACAAGTGCCATCATGCCAGGACAGGCTTGCTGGGACCTTTAGTCTACCCATAAAAAAAAAACAACATTATTTTACTAATTACTATTACCTCTGCACCCAAAGCCCAGGGCTAGTTGTCCTTAGGAAATTCAGATTCCATTTTTTTGGAGGGGAGGGGCCCAATTCCTTAAGGGTTTTAACCCTAGGCTGACCAGTTTGAGGCTGGTTGCCATTACAGCAGGGAGGCCCCATGCTGTGTGTCCCCCTGCTATAGTGTCAGTCACACTGGTTCAGCCTACTGCTGGTTATTCGAAAATAGGAGGACCCAAAGCTGTTTCTCCCCACTATTTTCCAATAGCAGATTAAGCCTTAGGCTCAGAGGCCCGGGGCTGGTTAAGCATTGTGGGGGGGACTTTTTTTTTTTATCATATATAATCATATTAATACAATGAAGCCTGCACAGATCATAGTGACCTGTGCAGTGCTTGCACTCTGCAGCCGATTGACAGTGGGGGTGCCATCGGGTCTGCTGCGCAATAGGGATTGAAATCCAACAGGTATTGACATTGGGTTTTAAATGATAGTCAAAACCAATCCATAGTAAATAATGTTTTTAAGACTGCAATCCAACGTCGATAGCCGTCAGTTTTAATCTGACAGCAAACTCAATGTTTAGTAATTTTACCTTTGGGTGGGGTTTGTTCAAATGTAAATCTAACTTGCAGTGTAAAAATGTAGCTGTCCAGCATTTGTGGGCTACAGTCAAAGCTGTCAGTATTGACCCTGCATGCAAAATCATAAATGCATTTCCACCTCTTGTATTGCATCATAGTTTGTCCAGGTGCGCAGGGCTGATACTGAGGTGGCCGCGGTGTTGATGCTTGCGCAGTAGAACGATTTGCTACTACACACTCACAATAAGTCCTGGAAACCACTACTGCGCAGTGCGCATGCGTCCCACTGAGTGTACTCAGAGACCGCTGTTGCAAACGGAGTCTCTTGAAATAGAGCTGGCGGTGGACAGCCATGAGTGTTCCTGGGAGGCGGCTTGACGTGAATGCAAAAAAGGCCATCTCATGGGATTGTTATGGGTGTGTCACAGTAGTGTCAGGGAATACGGCTGCGTTCCCAAACGCAGAGCCACATCAACAGAGAGCGGAAGTTCAGAAGGAGACACTGCGCCAGCCATAGGGCAACATAATTGTTGATGATGATGGCGATGGTGCACTGATGGTGGAGTGTTTGAGTTCAACAGCGGATTTGCACTGTCCACAGACATTAAAAGTGTGAGTCTCAGATCTTGCACTGTCCATCGCACGCTAGTACACACGGGGGTAAAGGCTGAGACTAGCATTTGCATATTGTCGCAGCTGGAAACAATCGTAGCCACGCATGCCCTATTGTCCACCTTTGAATCAGGCCCACAGTTCATAGTTGCCTACCTTATGCTTCTCCTCACGGGAGAAACCTGGGGAGGAGAAGCAGTTGGGTTGTGACGGGGGCGGGGCCTGACAGTTCACTTCATTAAGCCCTGCCCCCTTAGTGACAAAGAGCTGCCATTGGCTTAAATTTAAATAGGGGGCGGGACTAAATGATGCGATTCATGGAGAATCACATCATTAATCCCCGCCCCCTACATGGGGACCCGCGATCGCCGCGGAAATACTCCCCATTCTGCCCACTTCACTAGGAAGTGGCAGAATGCGGGCGAAGTGCCTACCCTTCCGGGGGTGCGGAGGGTTACCCGTAAAATTATTGTCACCTCAGAATCAGGCCCTAGGTGTGAATGTAGAGAGCAATTTCTATAGTAAATTGGTTGTCAGTAAAGATTGACTATGGACGCAATAATTGCCCTTTGTAATCCGGGAGGCAATCGGGAAGCCGACTGCCTAAATACCGGCAGCCGGCTTCCCGACTGTCTTATCCCGGCAAGGGTGAAATGCCGGGCGTCTAGATGTAGACGCCCGCATTTCCCAGACGCCGGGAGACCGGTGCCCGGCATCACGATCGTAGTGATGCCGGGCGCCGCGAGCGGACAGCCTCGGGGGGGGGGGGCTAGGTTTAGGGCTCCCGGGGGGGACTTAGGGTTAGGCACCCCCCCGGGAGGGTTAGGGTTAGGCTAGGGGGAGGGAGGGTTAGGGTTAGGCACCCCCGGGGGGGACTTAGGGTTAGGCACCCCCCCAGGGGACTTGGGTTTAGGCAGCGGGGAAGGGGGTGGTTAGGGTTAGGCACTTAGAGGGGGGCTTAGGGTTAGGCACTTGGGGGGGGAAGTTAGGGTTAGGCACCCCTAAGGAGGGTTAGGGTTAGGGGGGTTAGGTTAGGTTAGTGGATACTTACCTATCCACGATCGGGATTTCCAGCGCTGTCGGGCTTCCGCTGCCGGGATCTCTGCTTCTGTCGGGCTGCCGCTGATGGGAATCGAACCGCCGGCCATGCGGCTGACGGTATTTCATACCAATTCCTGTAATCCATGCCTGCTGACATCCTATTTGTTATAGAGCTCAATGGTCATTTGTTGTTCATTCTGCAGTGTACATACCACAGGACAGGTGCAAAACCAGTGCCTGTGTGTATCTATATAATACAGTATATAGGTTACTCTGTACTATCCACAATTATACCCTATTGCCCTACATTATGTATGATGCTGATTACATAACTTTCATTAATAAAAAACACATTTACATGACAGATCTGGTAACCGCTACGTAAGTCTGTGTGGTAACAGCTGAATATCATTTAGCTTGTGTATTTCTTAGCTCATATCTGAAATGTCTGACCTGAAAATCTTAGTTTTAAGCCAAATCTGATGCTCTCATTCCTGAAAGTGAATGAAAAAGTTACATAATGGGGAGATGGCCTAAAGCCTCGGAAAGAGATAAAATGGAGAGTGATAAAGTACCAACCAACCAGCTCCTAACTGTCAGTTTGCAGGCTGTGTTTGAAAAATGACAGTCAGGAGCTGATTGGTTGGTACTTTATCTCTGTCCACTTTATCACTCTCCAAGGCTTTAGTGCATCTCCCCCTGGAGAGTAAAGTTAATTTATGGGCAAAGTGTATAATTGTAATCTCGGAATTTTCAGATACCACCACTTTGTGTCTGAAATTATTGCTGTGATTTCCCACAGACTGGATGAATATTTGAGTGACAGGTTGGGGGAAAATAACCAAGAGCTCGGAAAGATACGGCAAGTCCACCAACTGAATCTTGGTTTTTCATTGGCTTCTGAGACTGACTGACACATCCTTTCAACAAAATCTATTTTGTGGACTGCACAAGCCGTTCTGTAAACTAATTGCCTGATTCGGAGATGTACGCTCTGCCGCTGTTTTTGCAATTGAGCGATAATCGGCAATCTGCGCATGCATGAAGGTACATTGCCGAAGTCACTTGCAGTGACTATTTACCAACAGTGATTATTTACTCGCAGTGTGATTTACAGTCGGGAGCAAATGGGGGAGGTAACGTGGAGTGGCGCCGTAGAATGCAGGAGTGTCACACCCTGCGACTGCGATCCCATACCCGAGGAATATGTCTCCAACATCTCAGATTCCACGGCTGTTCTGCGGGACTATAGACTCACTCAGGACTGCGACAATCGCATGATCTGCGGACGAGGCTGCGTCTTTGTATGCAGATGCTGCGACGCTTTACGCAGATGCTTGAATTTGCAAAGCAGCAGGTGGGCGTCTCAATACATCTCCCGGTGGCTGCGGCATTTGCATATTTTCACATCACAGCTAAGTACATATCTGCATTGGTGCAGGGGCGCTTTAAGAGAGGAGTGGGCCCGTGTGCAGCCTCAGTTTGGGCCCCCTCCTCTCTGGCAATGGACTGAGCGCAGTAGATTCTGGTTCAATAACAGAATCTACTGCGCATGCGCGAGTCTCCAGGAAAATGGCGCCCATGCCTTATTCCTAGGGACATCTTTTCTGCACATGCGCAAGTCACCAGGAAAATGGCCGTCGCCATTTTCCATGTGACTTTTGCTGCCCTGCAGCGCCAGCCCGGGTGCAGTGTGCGCCCTGCACCCATTGTAAATATGCCCCTGCGGTGGCAGCATTGGCGTATTTACATTGGGCCTCTGAATCAGGCCCAAAATCCATTATGTAGAAATGTCCAATCGTTTGTTTCCAAAAAATTATGACATGTTGACGCATAGAAGAAACTCTTCATGGATAAACAGCGTTAGACAACTGTGATCCTTGGTTTGTGCAAGTGCGTTCAGATTTTCAGAGGCAAATACATTTACAGCACATTTCCTGAGAAGCAGACAGAGGGAAGTAATTGGGCTGGACATGCAAATAATAAAGATGTATAGTACAGAGTAGAGGCGCTTGTTCTCATTGTTTTGCTGAGCAGCATAGAAATACAATTTCCTTTTACTGAGAAAGGTTACTGAAATAAGATAAAAGGCTGGAAAAGGCCCATGAAGGGTGGATAGCCCACATCTGTGGACGGGTTTCTTACTATACAGGGTGCGGATATTTCCACTCCTCTAGACGATTTCATTTTTTTTTAACCATACCAGTGCTGGCGACCTGCAGGTCTCATCCCATTATCTGACTGGAAACCGTTTAGCAACGTCCATTTTGTTCTTCAGCGTAGGAGCCCATTCCCAGGCACAGCCTGAGCCATAGAGTAAATAGATTTTTTTAACAACTAAAAATGTCACATATAATAAAAGAGCGCGCAATTAGCGCCATAAATGAGGCTGAAAGGAGTAGCGTCAGGAGAAAAAGGGAAAAGCTCCACCCTCCCCCAAACACCACAGCAAGTCAATCATGCTGCAGCTTGAGGGGGTGCTACGAGCGAGACGGCAGGACCCTGCACATGCACGGACTCCAAAACATTGGAGGTGTGCACTAACCATTGGATTAGCGTACATCTAGGAATCAGGCCCTGAGGTCGCAATATCTCCTATAATTGCAGCTAACTAGAGCGGTGATGTCAGATTATGAGATAATACAAATATTATTTACAGAAACATTAAGGGAAAATGTCCGCTGATGTATATTATTAGGATATATATGACAGAATTTTATACAAATTTGAATGTCACTAGTGTGTTATAAGGCTATAAACCTTTTGGGATAGTGAATCTGGTTTATATTTCCGTGTGCTGCTCAGTACACATCCTGTGATGTACATCAGGCCCTATGTTTCCAGCGAGCGGCCTTACAACTAGGGAGAGCAGTGCAGGTGTGCTCGGGCTGGGGACCAGCTGTGTTATTACAGCACAATGAGCGCCTTACATTAGAACCAACAGCAGCGCTCGCACTGACCACATCAAAGCTACACACTCAGCCACAGTTGCTCAGCCCTTTTCAATAAAAACTCCATTTTATCCTCTCTTTTGAAGCTCAGACACTGAAAGGCTGTAATGCCATTTATGATGTTCTACCACAGATGACATCGGGGCATTGGCTGAGCTGTGAATTTGTATAGTGTATTCCCTCAGACCGTAGAAATATTACATGCAAAAACACGGGAAGGCTCGCAGGCTGGGAGAGCTTCCAAAGGGGATTGCAGTTTATAAAATGGTGCGAACGGCACAAGATTGTTATGTCGGCGGCTATCACAGCGCTGAACCTCTTAGCTGAGACTCGGATAGTCTGTGACCGTTTGTTGCAGAAAGAGTTCTGTCTGTCAGCACTCTAAATCCAGTAACTAACTAGCTCCTGTGTTGTCTAGTTCTGAGCTCACAAAAGAGACATCTGTGCACTCGTGTACATACCAAAACATTTGTAGCCTTTTGCTTCGGGTCAGTGCTCACATAGGGGCTGATTTTGAGGCGGTAGGACCTCTGTACAGGGGTGCAAATGGTGAGTTTTTGCATACAGCGCATGCGCAGATGGGAATTTATGCACTTTTGCATTTCCTCATCCTATTCTGAGTCGTATGGATCTTGGCCAGATCTGTGTTTCCATGAAATTGAGGGTTTCGGGGGAAGCAGCTAGGGGGTAACAATGCAAGCGCATGAACCGTCCTGTTTTGTGGGAGTGTCATGGGGGTATCAGGGGGTGTAGCTAGGACGGAGCCAGTGGAGATCATGCTCCAGTCACCTGCTCCAGCAGGGGGCCCAGTCCGGGTCGCATTTATTTATTTATTTACCCATCAGTCACTACTGACCGCCGTGGACCATTTCCCCTGCCTGGCTCCATCCCTCCTCCCTTCTACTCCATCCCGCCTCTGTCCCTCCTCCCTTCTACTCCATCCCACCTCTGTCCCTCCTCCCTTCTGCTCCATCCCACCTCTGTCCCTCCTCCCTTCTGCTCTGTCCCACCACTCTCCCTCCTCCCTTCTGCTCCATCCCGCCTCTGTCCCTCCTCCCTTCTGCTCTGTCCCACCACTCTCCCTCCTCCCTTCTACTCCATCCCGCCTCTGTCCCTCCTCCCTTCTGCTCCATCCCACCTCTGTCCCTCCTCCCTTCTGCTCCATCCCACCTGTCCCTGCTCCCTTCTGCTCCATCCCACCTCTGTCCCTCCTCCCTTCTGCTCCATCCTGCATCTGTCCCTCCTCCCTTCTGCTCCATCCCACCTCTGTCCCTCCTCCCTTCTGCTCCATCCCACCTCTGTCCCTCCTCCCTTCTACTCTATCCCGCCTCTGTCCCTCCTCCCTTCTACTCCATCCCACCTCTGTCCCTCCTCCCTTCTGCTCCATCCCACCTCTGTCCCTCCTCCCTTCTGCTCCATCCCACCTCTGTCCCTCCTCCCTTCTGCTCTATCCCACCTCTGTCCCTCCTCCCTTCTGCTCCATCCCGCCTCTGTCCCTCCTCCCTTCTGCTCCATCCCGCCTCTGTCCCTCCTCCCTTCTGCTCCATCCCGCCTCTGTCCCTCCTCCCTTCTGCTCCATCCCGCCTCTGTCCCTCCTCCCTTCTGCTCCATCCCGCCTCTGTCCCTCCTCCCTTCTGCTCCATCCCGCCTCTGTCCCTCCTCCCTTCTGCTCCATCCCACCTCTGTCCCTCCTCCCTTCTGCTCCATCCCACCTCTGTCCCTCCTCCCTTCTGCTCCATCCCACCTCTGTCCCTCCTCCCTTCTGCTCCATCCCACCTCTGTCCCTCCTCCCTTCTACTCTATCCCACCTCTGTCCCTCCTCCCTTCTGCTCCATCCCGCCTCTGTCCCTCCTCCCTTCTGCTCCATCCCGCCTCTGTCCCTCCTCCCTTCTGCTCCATCCCGCCTCTGTCCCTCCTCCCTTCTGCTCCATCCCGCCTCTGTCCCTCCTCCCTTCTGCTCCATCCCACCTCTGTCCCTCCTCCCTTCTGCTCTGTCCCACCACTCTCCCTCCTCCCTTCTGCTCCATCCCACCTCTGTCCCTCCTCCCTTCTGCTCTGTCCCTCCTCCATCCTTTCTGCTCCATCCCACCTCTGTCCCTCCTCCCTTCTGCTCTATCCCACCTCTGTCCCTCCTCCCTTCTGCTCCATCCCGCCTCTGTCCCTCCTCCCTTCTGCTCCATCCCACCTCTGTCCCTCCTCCCTTCTGCTCCATCCCGCCTCTGTCCCTCCTCCCTTCTGCTCTGTCCCACCACTCTCCCTCCTCCCTTCTACTCCATCCCGCCTCTGTCCCTCCTCCCTTCTGCTCCATCCCACCTCTGTCCCTCCTCCCTTCTGCTCTGTCCCACCACTCTCCCTCCTCCCTTCTGCTCCATCCCGCCTCTGTCCCTCCTCCCTTCTGCTCTGTCCCACCACTCTCCCTCCTCCCTTCTACTCCATCCCGCCTCTGTCCCTCCTCCCTTCTGCTCCATCCCACCTCTGTCCCTCCTCCCTTCTGCTCCATCCCACCTGTCCCTGCTCCCTTCTGCTCCATCCCACCTCTGTCCCTCCTCCCTTCTGCTCCATCCTGCATCTGTCCCTCCTCCCTTCTGCTCCATCCCACCTCTGTCCCTCCTCCCTTCTGCTCCATCCCACCTCTGTCCCTCCTCCCTTCTGCTCTGTCCCTCCTCCATCCTTTCTGCTCCATTCCGGCTCTGTCTCTCCTCCCTTCTGCTCCATCCCACCTCTGTCCCTCCTCCCTTCTGCTCCATCCCGCCTCTGTCCCTCCTCCCTTCTGCTTCATCCCACCTCTGTCCCTCCTCCCTTCTGCTCCATCCTGCCTCTGTCCCTCCTCCCTTCTGCTCTGTCCCACCACTGTCCCTCCTCCCTACTGCTCTGTCTCTCCTCCATCCCTTCTGCTCCATTCCGGCTCTGTCTCTCCTCCCTTCTGCTCCATCCTGCCTCTGTCCCTCCTCCCTTCTGCTCTATCTCACCTCCATCCCTTCTGCTACATCCCACCGCCGTTACTCCTCCCTTCTGCTCTGTCTCATCTCCGCCCCTTATCCCATCCCCATCTCACCTCCATCCCTTATCCCTTCTGTTGCATTCCACCACCCCCTGCAAGGTCACTGATGCCAGGATAACCGCAGCGCAAATCTCAGGCAGCAGTTGAACTGGTGACTAGTGAGGAGGCTCTCCGTGGCTGGCGGGAGGCTGGGGGTTGGGGGTGTATTACATGCACAATGGGGGTGAACTAGGGTGAGTGTGCCCAGTAAAGGAGCAGTGCCTGTCTGGTATGCACACCACAGAGGAGGGAAGGGTAGGCTGCAGCACATACATGAGGGATGGGGTGTAAGTGTGCATGGCACATATGCACAGTGAAGGGTGAATGTGACCAGTAGTAGGGAGGAGTGGAGGTAAGTATACCCCGTAGGAGTGGGAAGTGTGTAAAATAGGGGGGGGGGGGGCAGTAAAGGCAGGACTGGGAACAGAAGGAAACAGAATGAGAAGCTCCAGTTAATAGACAATGTTGTGTTTTCCATTACCGCAATCAGGGAAATAGTCTCCCCTGGATATATTAGAAAATAAACTTCCAGAGAGTGTGAAAATAAAAAAAAACAAGTTAGGTATATGTTTGGAGAGAGTGTGAAAGTGGATGTATGAATTTTGCTATATAGACAGATGTGTTGATTCTGCAAACTTCCCAACACAAACTGACAGAAGCCTCATTCCCTTACTATGTGCTGTTGGGGGAACCTGCACCTTCCGCTAGGCAACCATGCCTGGATTTGAGAACAGGTCTACGGTAACAGAAATGAAGGGTTTGGCACATACTTTCCTTCAATCGTAGTAAATCTTGTAGACACACAAATTTCTGTAAGCCCCATCCTGCAGTCCCACTCTCATGCATCATGCCCATTTCCAGTGAAGTGGGCATATTAGGAGCATGATACAGGTTGAGTCTCCCATATTAAAAATGCTTGGGACCGGAATTTTCCGCAGTTTGGAATATTTTCATATCATAATCCCTGGGAATGGGACCCTCATCTAAACACAGAATGCATTTATGTGTTATATACACCTTATACACACAGCCTTCAGGTCATTGTATACAATACTTTAAATAATTTTTTGGCTCAAAAAATGTTTGAGTACATACATGAAATTCATTTATGTTTCATATACACCTTATACACAAAGCCTGAAGGTTATTTTATACAATCATTATAATAATTTGTGCCTTAAACAAAGTTTGTATACACTGAACCATCAGAGAGCAAAGGTGTCACTATCTCAGTCATGCTAAAAAATAGTCTGTATTTCAGAATATTTGGATATGGGAGACTCAACCTGTAACGTGAGTCACAGTTAATCCGCCATTAAGCCACGCATTCCTTTTGTGATATAATAAATCCATCTATTTTGTAGTGGGAGGCAAATTGCCAGAGGGACTGTCCTCTGACAAGTTGCTGTCCTTTGCAATTTTCTATGTACATACAGGCAATATTATCGCTGGTATGTACCCGATAATAGGTGGAATGTACGGCATCGCGGATGCAATGCGTAGTACTTCCCGCCCAGGGAAGGATGTATCAAGCCCTGGAGAGAGATAAAGTGGAGAAGTTTCCCAACGCAACCAATCAGCTTCTAGCTGTCATTTCAATGACTGTGCTAAATAGATGACAGCTAGAAGCTGATTGGTTGCTTTATCTCTCTCCGAGGGCTCTATTTATTAACATTATTTTTACTAAAATAAAGTGAAAAAGGGTGTTTTCACACCCTTTTCACATTATTTTAGTTTCACCTGTGGTTATTACAGGGCAATTGGAGTAGAATTAGTAAAATTCTACTCTAACCCCCAGTATCACTTATTTTTAGTAAAGCAGATCGCATTTCCCATAATTGTAATGGGAAATGTGATCCGACCACAGTTACTAAAAATAAATTGTAAAAAAATACCGGGGGAAGCCCTGTGATAATAACGCCACCTGGAGGTGGCGTTATCCAGGGTCTCCCCCGGTTACCGGGCTCCCACTCTGCTCTAACGGGGAGAGCAGAAGCGGGAGCTGGTACCAGTAATCAGCTATGTGGTCTAAGCAGACCGCAAGCTGATTACTGTAAAAAAAAGAAAAAAAAAATTAAACATTTTTTTTTTTACTTACCTGAATCCAGGGACGGGTGATCGGCCTCCGGTGATGGTTCCTCTCCGGTCAGCTGGTCTCCCATAGTACACTGGGGCCCGGTCATCAGGTGATCGGGCCCCAGTGCAGTATGGGAGATCACCTGATCGGGAAGCCCGGAGAAGATTACCGGAGGCCAGGAGGATGCAGGTAAGTGTAATGAAAGGAGGGGGGGTCGCAGGGGTCCGCGATCGCAGGGGCGGGGCTTAGCACCGGGGGCGGGGCTTAGCGTCGGTGGGGGGGTAGTAGCGGTGGTTGGTTGGCGCATGCGCGGGCTCTTAGTCGCGGTATTTTTCCCAAAAATACCGCGACTAGAGTGCTGATGGGATCCGCAGGGACAGGGCTTTATCGCAAGCTCTGTCCCTGCAAGGGATTTATAGTAAATCCCTGTGATATTGCCTGAATTCGCAATGTGAATTCACTCGGTAATATCACACTACAATCCGCATTCAATATGCGGATTGTAGTAAATAGAGCCCCAAGGCTTGATATGTCTTCCACATAGAGGTTTGATGCATTTTCTCCTTTAGGTCATTTGTTAAATACAAAACAGGAGAGCATGTAGAATTTATAAATTTGCGCACATCTGTCGTTGTTTCAGTATAATTTAAGCAAAATAAATCTGCTCATATGGTTGTGGAATTCAAGGTCAGACCAGAAATGCACATGTCATTTTCATTAATTTTTACTTTTTTTTATTTTGCTTTCAAAACATGTTTCCCATCCTCTATTCCTAAGGGATGTAGTTAATAGGCCGGCGGCTGCGATAGCGGCACCCGATATATACCGACGCCAGATTCCTAGCAAAATATTAATATATAAATACAGCTTATCTGAATAAAAACTGGTAAGTTCATGAAGGGTAGACCTAAAGGAGTCCCCAACGCGTTTCATCTGGTACTCAGACTTCTACCGTGCCCGCACTACTGAGCGCTTACCCCCCCACCCAGGCAACCAACCCCCAAGGCCACATCACTAACAGGGTACCCCCAGGCAAACCACTCCTCCACAGATACACTGCTGTGCAGCTAACCCAGGGCAAACAACCCCCTCCCTTGGCCTCATTACTAAGCAGCTAATCCCCCTCTCCAGGCACTTACCCCTACAATCATCTGCTGGACAGACAGTAGAGGTGTGGAGCACAAGTGCGCTGGGCAGTCTGTGTGACCGGCGGTGGTAATTTCCACTTCCTGGCCTCCCTGCTCATCGGTGGATGGACGTTGCACTGGCAGGCCAGGAATACAGGAAGGGCCAGTGCAGCCACAAAGCGTCATGCGTAGTGACATCATGTTGCACTATGCGCAGTGCCACGCCACTTAGAATGGGGATTGAGGTCCAGGGAGTAATGTGTTATTTCTTCCTTATTATTATGTGCCAGACGGGCAATCGGGGGGCGGTAAATTAATTGTTTACTATATGCTTTTTGTGCCCCTGAGCCCTCGGGGCCCCTCAGAACCACGGGGCCCAGCACGGGTGTACCCCTTGTACCCCCCTGTCGCATGGCCTGATTATACCCAACCCATTCCTACTTGGGGGCTCAGTCCAACGGAATGGGTATGAAGTCCCAACGCTGGCAGCCAGAAGGAAGAAGATCCTGACAGGGCAGGTAAGTACCCTATACCTACCCCTCTCCCCCCCTCACCTTAACCCTCCCTTAGTGGTGCCTAACTCTAACCTCCCCTCCTAGTGCCTAACCCTAAAGTCCCCCCGGGGGTGCCTAACCTTAATCCCCCTTACCGCTCCCTAAACCTAACCCTCCCGGGGTTGCCAAACACTAACCTCCCCCCCGGGGGTGCCTAGCCCTAGCCCTCCCTCATAGGAGTGACTAACCTTAACACCCCCAAACCTAACCCCGCTACGCTCCCTAAACCTAACCCTCCCCCCCGCGGCTAACGCTAAGGGTGACCCAGACTTACCTCATTCGGTCTGGCATCCTTTGGCGTTCCGGCGTTCAGGATTAAGATAGGCGTCGGTATTTTGGTGCTTATCTTAACTCCCTTGTCGGGATTCAGACGTCAGTATTGAGATTGATCATAACTACTTCCCAGTACAACCATCCTGATGATGTCTGCATTTTCCTGATCGGGACAGAAGTTTGGTAGGTATGTCCTATTTCACCACTGCTTCAGTGGTGCGTATGGCAGTGAATGTGTGAATTTTTTTTTTAACAGTATATTAAAATAAGGCTCGATACAGGAGTTCGACTATGTCCACATTGAGTACATCGACATCACAATGGTCCAGTGCCAGCATCCTGGCACGGGTATAAAGCTACCTATTCACAGTGGGCCCAGGGCCTGACATTTATTATGGCTAGATTCTTTTTTGGTATGGAAACCCCCCTTTCAAATTCCTGCGTTTGCCACTGGTGGGAAACGCGGCTAGGTTACCTAATGTATGCTCCTTCTATGGTAAAGATTTACAGACCTACAAAGCACATATTATGTTATGTATTTTATAACATACTTCCGGTATTATTTAGCATTGTATATGTGCTTTCTGTGCTTTAGTTATCTGCCAGTGAGTGAGTGCCTTCTTACATCTCATAAACCGTACAGAAGGCCTGATTCAGCAAGGATCGTAATTGCAAAGCTGCACGCAGGCTATAAATATATGATGTATGCATGCAGGCAGCTTTGCAATTGCGTTCTTTGCAGATATGATAATGCAGCAGGAGGCATCATGTCTCATGAGCATTACTTATCCGAGCTGCGCTGTCCAGCGCAGCATCGGATAATCTACGTAACATCGTCCGGCTGCGGTGACCCATGGGGCCCTGCAGCCGGCTGCCGCAGTTTAGAGGAAGAGGCCAGGAAATCTCCATCAGCCATGGAGATCCTGGATTCTTCTCTCCCCCGCAATGGCGGCGACACGCCTCCATTTCGGGGATGCGTGCATCGCTGTCCCCTCCCCGCCCACAAACGGCAGCAGACTGTCAATCATTGGCAGTATGCTGCCAGTCTGCGAGCAAGTTAGCAGGACCCATTCTGCACACTCGCAGAATGGGTCCTGCGCCTGCGCAGATTTCCGAATATCTAGCGTGCACTGCTGAATCAGGCCCTGACTCTCCTATGTTATGGTCCATTTGCAAGTAGCTAATCACAAAATTAAATTAGAAGTGTTGAGATTTTTAAGGAACCAACCAACTACTTCCTGTGGTTTATTAAACCTGTAATAACAGCACATTTGTCAGAATCTAAAATTACTAGCATTCGCCTGTAAATCACCGTGCGGTTCACTGACATCCACATCCTTCAGATGCCATGCAGGTTTTAATAACTTCCTACCAGCGCTGTTTATTATCTCTGAGGCTTGAGCTCGGTTTCCTTAAAAGCCTAACCCTCTGTCTACTGTAGCTCATGAGAGAGTTTTTATTTTATTAGCAATGGGTTGGTACAAAAGAAAGGGTTACTTAACGGACAAAAACAGCTACAAACTAGGGGTGTGCACCGGCCACTTTTCGTGTTTTGTGTTTTGGTTTTGGATCTGGATCTTTCTTCGTGTTTTGGATCTGGATTGGTTTTGCCAAAACCACCCTTCCGTGTGTTGGGTTCTGGGTTTTGTGTTTTGGATCTGTATTTTTTTGAAAAAAAGCATAAAAACAGCTAAAATCACAGAATTTGTAGGTTTTTCTGCTCCTATGCTATTATTAACCTCAATAACCTTAATTTCCACTCATTCCAGTCTATTCTGAACACCTCACACCTCACAATAGTGTTTTTATGTCCAAAAGGTTGCACCGAGGTAGCTGGATGACTATGCTAAGCGACACGAGTGGGCGGCACAAACACGTGACCCATCTAGGCGTGATACTGCAGTGGCAGACAGGATGGCAGTTTGAAAAACTAGGCCCCAAACTGTACATAATGCAAAGAAAAAAAAGAGGTGCAAGATGGAATTGTCCTTGGGCCCTCCCACCCACCCCTATGTTGTATAAACAGGACATGCACAGTTTAACAAACCAATCATTTCAGCGCCAGGGTCTGCCACACAACTGTGGCTGAAACTGTGGCTGGCAATTAATCTGTCCCTGCACAAACTGGCTCTACGGAGGCAAGATGTCATCCTCATCCTCCTCATCCACCGATTCCTCACCCTCTTCAGTGTTGTGTACATCCTCATCCTCACAGAGTATTAACTCGTCCCCACTGGAATCCACCACCACAGGTCCCTCTGTACGTTCTGGAGGCTGGTCTGCCTGGAAGAGCTGATAATTCATTTTGATGAACATCATCTTCTCCACATTCTGTGGAAGCAACCTCCTACGCCTTTCGCTGACAAGGTTCCCGGCTGCACTAAACACTCTTTCGGAGTACACACTGGAGGGGGGGCAACTCAGGTAAAATAGAGCCAGTTTGTACAGGGGCCTCCAAATTGCCTCTTTTTCCTGCCAGTACAGGTATGGACTATCTGACATGCCTACTTGGATGCTGTCACCGATGTAATCCTCCACCATTCTGTCAATGGTGACAGTATCATATGCAGTGACAGTAGACATGTCAGAAATTGTTGCCAGGTCCTTCAGTCCGGACCAGATGTCCAAACTTGGTCCTGCCTGCCCTGCATCACCACCAGCGGGTTGCTTAGGATAGCTAAGTTTTTTCCTGGCAGCCCCAGTTGCGGGAGAAAATGAAGAAGGAGCTGTTGACGTGTCACGTTCCACTTCAGCTGACAGTGTGTTCACCAGCAGGTCTTTGCACCTCTGCAGGCTTGTGTCGGCCGGAAAGAGAGATACCACATAGGCTTTAAACCTAGGATCGAGCACGGTGGCCAAAATGTAGTGGTCTGATTTCAACAGATTGACCACCCTGGAATCCTGGCAAAGCGAATGAAGGGCTTCATCCACAAGTCCCACATGCTGAGCGGAATCGCTCCGTCTTAGCTCCTCCTTCACTTTCTCCAGCTGCTTCTGCAAAAGCCTGATGAGGGGAATGACCTGACTCAAGCTGGCAGTGTCTGAACTGACTTCACGTGTGGCAAGTTCGAAGGGCTGGAGAACCTTGCACAACACGGAAATCATTCTCCACTGCGCTTGAGTCAGGTGCATACCCCCTCCTTTGCCTATGTCATAGGTGGAGGTATAGGCTTGTATGGCCTTTTGCTGCTCCTCCATCCTCTGAAGCATATAGAGGGTTGAGTTCCACCGCGTCACAACCTCTTGCTTCAGGTGATGGGGGGGCAGGTTCAAGAGTGTTTGCTGGCGCTCCAGTCTTCAGCACGCAGTCGCTGAATGGCGAAAGTGGCCAGAAATTTTTCGGGCCACCCAAAGGCTGACAGAATCGAGATGGGGTACTTAATAAGAATGGGATAGGCACATTGCTATCTTAGGGATTCCAGTATAATGGACAGTGGTGCCAAAATATTATACCAATAATAAAAAAAAATTAACTATTTACCACTTTTTTAAATATTACATGCGTAGTGTGTGGATGGTACATTTTATTGTGGGGATTTTTTAGGTTTTTTTTTGTAGGAAGGAACAAACATGTTCCAGGAAATATTCAAAACTCTGCTTGTGAAATGCAGAATAAGGTCAGTATTACACGGTATAGTTAGGGACATGACAAAGTCACATATATTGCATATTAGCTGTGAATGCCATCAGTAGCCATGGCCGGTGCTTCCACTAGGTGAACCAAGCAGTCATCTAAGGGGGATGTAGTCAGCATTCTGGCATGCGGGATGCCAACTGCTGAAATACCGGCACCGGAATCTCAACTGCTGGCATCCCGAAGGTAAGTATCGCGGGTTAGGGAGAGGGTTAGGCTTAGGCACTGGGGAGGGAGAGGTTAGGGTTAGGCACTACGGGGGAGGTTAGGGTTAAGCACCGGTGAGGGAGGGTTAGGGGTGATGGTTAGTGTTAGCTTACTGACCGAGAAGAGTCGGGATTCTGACCGCCGGGTTCCCATACCCATCCCAAGCTATGGCTGCATGGTTTAGGTGGCACCTAAAATGTGAATGAGTGAAATAACATCACCTCTGACATGAAGCGACGGCTGTTGGCCATTATGTTGGTAAGAGGGCCACGGGTATCAAGAGTGGTGGGCAAATACAGAGCACCCTGGCCTCTCTGGGGGGACCAAGTTTGCAGAATAGGAGTTATCACAGCCCCTAAACCCACTCAATCTGCTTCTTGGTCTTCAGGAAGAAAGTCTTCCAATGTATGAAAGTTTCCCTTAAGATCTATTATTATATGGATATCTCCATATATCTTTATACATGTCACAGTTGATGCACACCAGGGACATGGGGGTCTATGTACTAAGCCTTGGAGAGAGATAAAGTAGATGGAGATAGAACCAACCAAGCAGCTCCTAACTGTCACTTTACAGGCTGTGTTTGAAAAATGACAGTTAGGAGCTGATTGGTTGGTAGTTTATCTCCATCTACTTTATCTCTTACCAAAGCTTAGTACATAGACCCCTATGGTTCTTTAATGTCCGGCGTGTTTTGTTTTATCTTATCAAACTCAATGTCTAGTCTGTGGAGCAAGTACATTTCTGCTGGTGACACATGGCCATGATCCAAGTATGGCTCCATATTTCAACACAATACGGGGTCACATTATAGGCGTCATATTGCAAAATGTAAACAGCTCTTTGTATTAGGCCCATTTGGCAAGCGGCAACATGGCTGAGCAAATTGCTGGAGTATCTTCTCATACATTGTGGACCCGAAAGCCTGACCTTTGCTACTCTGAGCTTCATCCAGGAAACTTCTCGCTACAGTTTATTTTACTCAGTAATTGCATCTTATGTAATTAGCTAACGGCGGCCTTGCAGTCAGTTGTAATGTCTACTAATATGTGACATGACGCCATAGTCAATTTGTGCCATTTTTTTTCAATAGGGAAGCACCCCCTTCGTAACTATGCCCCTGTACATACCCTCTATAAGTTAGTATAAGTATAGTGGCCTAAAAGTTTGACTTTTGTCACCATGCTACTTGGAGACTGTGGGCCCGATTCAGAGCCGCTCGTAAGCGGCCGCTCGTTCGCTTTGAGCGATGTTCGCACAACTGCGCATGCGTATGGGTCGTAATGCGCATGCACAAACCAGTCATTGTGGTCGGAAATCGTGCGCTCGCAAAACAGCGAGGGGCTGCTAATTTGATTGACAGAATGTACAATTTGTGGGTGGTAACAGGGGAAGGTGCTTGAAAACGGGGGAGTGGAGATCCGAACGCAGGCGTGCCAAACGGTGAAAAGGGCGTTTAATGGGATTGCATAATTAGTAAAGGAGCGTCATCGACCACGTCACTTGGTTGTCTTTTAGCCTGAACTGCTCGCAGTGATTACGGTAAGAAAAACCTGCCACAAGCACTGTGAGCAGTTCAGATGCCTTTCGATGTTCCCGATTAATCTAATAAATATTGGAGATGACGTGTGATGCGAACGGCAAAGGGGCGTCTTTACAAAATAGCGAGCGCATTTTTCGTTCGCTTGCTCAGACATAGAGGCGTCAACAAATCGCAAGAGCGAGCTCTCAATTTAAATAGCCGGCCCCTTTTTTGGAACGACCGTCCGCAAATAGCGTCTGGGTCTGAATCAGGCCCTGTGTACATGCTTCAGTTAAGCAGATGTGTGCAATACACACAACATTCTATGGTCGAAAATTGAAAAATAAAATTCTCAAATAAATCTCACTTATCTGTTTTGGGACAGTGCTGGTTTTATATGCAATATTATGGCTTTCCGCTTAAATCAGGAACAGCTTTGCAGTCTTGCAGTGAGTGATGCGCATATTGGGGATCATTGGGAGTCTCCAGATATTAACAATGTAATAATTATCTGCAGTACCATGAGCAGAAGACAATGGCCCTGATTCAGAGCCGGACGCTCTGACCAGAGCGCTCGCTCTGAATCAGGGCCCACCTCCATAAATATGGAGCGTCCTCCTGGACCCTCATATAGCTGTGGGTCACCACCCACAGCCTATACGAGCGTGCATGATGATGGTCGCGATGGTCTTGACCATCGCCAGTGCTAGCAGAAGCCTGCGGTTGAGTTTCTCAACCGCAAGGCCAGGAGTGATTTTGGCTCTATCAGAGCCAAAATCACTCCCACTGACATCACTAGTGATGTCAGTGGGGCCGGCTTCTGACGGTAAGCCTCCGCCTGGCAGTCACGCCCCGGGCACGCCCACCAAAGGGGGCGTGCTGTCAATCAACATCGACAGCACGCCCCCTTTGATCACACACAACGAGCGAAGGAAAGTCCTTCGCTCGTCGCGTCTCGCGCATGTGCACGACGGAGCTCCCTCCGTCATGCGCAGTGCACACCATCGACCCACTTGCGAGCGGACAGCTGCTCGCGAGTGGGTCTGAATCAGGCCCAATGACAGCTATTTGCATTTATTTCAGAAGTGGTGGAAAAAGACTGATTTTAGCAGCTGCGGTTTCCATAGCCCCACGCATTATTCACTGTCATCCCCTTGCTGCTTCCTGTAACAAGGCAGAAGTTCACACATTATTTATAACATGATTGTGTAAATTATTTTATAATCAACAGTTTCTTGTTGTAGTAACACATAAGTCACCCATAGTTTTATTATCTTACCATACTTAAATTAAACTTATCACTAAAATAAAGACACTGACAACGATATAGATTGCAAAAAAGAGGTCGCAGCCAAATTTATTGAGATCAGATTATGAATTAAGATTGTAATGATCGAGCATGGTGGCGAAAAAGCAGTGCTACCTCGGCTACAGCCCGTCTAAGAGTATTACTAAGAAGGAGGTGGATAATCCACCACCCGATGTGAGCTACCTTGAGTAGTACCATCCCCCCTTAATCTAGCACAGTGCTGATCCCTCCATAAGATGGAGACCTGGTCCTCCCCTAAGGCAGCAACCGACTCGCCTCTCTCAAAGGGGGGATGCTAGCCAAGTTCAGCTGCACTAAATTGAGCCGTTGAGGAGCACTGCTTTCCGCCAGCTGCGCCTCCCCTGTTGGAAGAAAAACATATAAAACAACATTCCAACGAAACACATCGGCCCAAGCCGATTCAATAAACCTAGGGTGGGTGGGTGGGATCACAACTGGAAAAGAGAAAGCTGACTCCTCCCAGCGCCCTAATATTCATAAACAGAGCCCGCCCAAACAGGTCTCTGATAGGCTGACACAACTGATTGACCCACTAACCTAACCTATAACGAAACTGCAACCCCCCAAACCAGTTTTAACCAGTATTAGCACAATAAAAAACAGGGTGCTTATGTCCTCTCATGCTTATTCTAGTATTCGCGTGCTTTAAGTCACCCATAGTTTTATTATCTTACCATACTTAAATTAAACTTATCACTAAAATAAAGACACTGACAACGATATAGATTGCAAAAAAGAGGTCGCAGCCAAATTTATTGAGATCAGATTATGAATTAAGATTGTAATGATCGAGCATGGTGGCGAAAAAGCAGTGCTACCTCGGCTACAGCCCGTCTAAGAGTATTACTAAGAAGGAGGTGGATAATCCACCACCCGATGTGAGCTGCCTTGAGTAGTACCATCCCCCCTTAATCTAGCACAGTGCTGATCCCTCCATAAGATGGAGACCTGGTCCTCCCCTAAGGCAGCAACCGACTCGCCTCTCTCAAAGGGGGGATGCTAGCCAAGTTCAGCTGCACTAAATTGAGCCGTCGAGGAGCACTGCTTTCCGCCAAATGGTGTCCCTAGACAACGAACCGCCACCAGCTAACAGGACCACTAACCTCTAGCAATGCCCGACAAAAGATCCGAAACAAACAATGTCAAACCTTCCCCTGCCAAATGCACTCCATCTTCCCTGTAAAATTCAACCTCCTCGAAACGAATACGGGGGTGTTTAATGATGCGCCCCCCCAAACCCTCTACAAGACGAGACACTGCGGCATTCAATTTCCTCCTCACCCTATCCAAAGCCGCGCCACCCTGCTCCCCTCGCCAAACCCTACGAGGGATAACCTCCGACCACACCAAAAGCACCTGCGGCCAACGGTCGGCAATTACTTGGAAATCCTTTTTAATGGCCAGGATAACCTCAACGCCCTAACAAGTGCCCAAATCATTGCCGCCTAGATGTATAACTAAGCAATCCGGGGCACCCCATTTCCTCTCTGAATCCAAAAGCAGAGACAAAAGACCATTCCAACGAAGTCCTCGCACCCCTATCCATCGCACATTACCGTGGCCAACACGAGCAAGGGGGTGCCTGCAAGCCCAAAAAACATACGAATGGCCTACGATCCACACCCTATCAAACACCCTACCACCACCTGTAAGGGGAAATTATTAAAAAGAACATTAGTATCTAAATTGCATCTCAAATAACCAACAACAGGTCGGGGAAACTGAGTTAGTTGAGTGACCCAGATGGAGGTGAACAACACCAAAACCTCAATGGAGGGCAAAAGGTGAAAAGAACTCCAATCCCCCCTAGCGGTGGGTAGCATAAGGCACTGGGTTTCCCAAACAACAAACTCGCCAGAAGCGAGTTGGCAGCATGTCGCCTCTCACATAACCTTTATAAGCGGAAGACCTCCAACGACCCAACCGTTTGATTGCGTCGCTGGAAGAACCTGCTGCTGCCGCACAAGTAGCCAATCCTAAACGAGTGTGTGCTGTAAAGCTCAACCGGCAGATCCAACGCAAACCAAACATCGCTTAAAAATTGCAGCAAACTGAAAACGCGTCAGTGGCGAAAGGTCCTTATGAACAAGCCATTGCAAACCGCCCTGCGGCCGCTGTAAGTTGTATCGCCTAGCTATGCTTACTGGACATATACTCGGGTCCGGATGCGCAGGGATCGACAGCCAATGCCCCCTACCTAACTGGTCGGTCTTTGATCTTTGTACTTTTAGCAAGATCAAATCCAACTTAACCATCACGTTCTTAAGCAGAATCCCCGAGCCTGTTGCCCTCTTGCTAGCGGCCACTAACTCGCCTACCCGCAGCGCTCCGAAGAAAGCCAAAACAAAAGCTAATTGAAACAAAAATGCCTCATACTGTCCTAATGCTACTCCCGATACTGCCACCAGTAGATTTCCCAACAAACCGGTGTCAACCGGCCTCCGAGAATCACCCGGCCCTGCCTGTTCTCTAGCCCATCCTTTCAAAGCCTTGGTCAAAAGGAACGACTTAGTTGGGTCTACCAAACCCCGCAAGCGCGAAAAATATGAGATGCCGGCTAAAGCGCCAGACACTGAGGCCCTAGACCGTCCCCTCTCATGCCACATCCAAACAAATTGCAACATGCTATCGACGATGTTCTTACCCCGATCTACTTCGGCTAAGAAAGCCAGCCACGAATCCCACGCTGCCGTATACGACTTTAAGGTGCTTGGTGCCAAAGCTCTCAATGCGAGTCCATCAATGCCGGCCCGATGATCTGCCAGACATGAGCGGGACAAGGTAAGCCATTAACGCTAGCTGCAGGCGCCAATAACCTAAACCTAGTCCATTGAAAACGAGATAAAGCATCCGCTATCTCGTTGTCAACGCCCGGAACGTGCCGCGCCCTGAAATCGATGTTCCCCTGGAGAAACAAGAGTATCAGATGCCTCAGTAAACTGAGAGCCTGAGGGCAGACTGACCTCTGATTGTTAATGGCCTGGACTACCCCCAAGTTATCGCACCAAAAACTTATGCTCCGATTGCTAAGCTGCGCAGCCCAAATCTCCACTGCCACCACGATCGGGAAAAGCTCCAAAAGGAGCATATTAGCTGTCCAACCGGCATCCTGCCAGCTTTTTGGCCATGGCTCGGCGCACCACTGCCCCTCGAAAAAGGCCCCAAAGCCGCAAGCCCCGGACGCATCAGTGTAAAGCTGGAGCTCGGAGTTGGCCACCAATTTGGGTAACCAAATCCTAACACCATTGAAATCCCGTAAAAAGGCACACCACAACCGTACGTCCTCCTTAAGGTCCCTGGTCAAACAAATTAAATGGTGTGCCTTTTTAACGCCCGCCGTGGCCCTCTCCAACCGACGGCAGAAGATCCTACCCATAGGGATCACTCGGCAAGAGAAATTAAGAAGGCCGAGCAATGACTGCAACTGCCTCAATGAAATTTTCTTTGCAGAGAGGCATAGCCCTAAGTACTCGCGCGTCTTAATGACTTTATCCTGGGGCAACCGACATAAACCCGACGCGGTATCGATCTCGATACCTAAATAGGACAAAACTGTGGTAGGCCCCTCCGTCTTTTCCGAAGCAATGGGTACGCCCATGACGCGAAAAAGAGCCTGCACCGATAAAAGCAGCTCCCCACAAACAATGCTATCAGCTGGCCCAACTAACAAAAAATCATCTAAGTAATGAGCTATCCCAGTTTCTCCCGAACCCGTTCGAATGCACCATTGCAGGAATGAACTAAAGCATTCGAAAAAGGCACAGGAGATGGAACAACCCATTGGCAAACATTTGTCCACGAAATATGAACCCTCGAACTTAAAACCCATGAATCTAAAAGAGTCGGGGTGCAATGGAAGTAACCTGAAAGC
Source organism: Taudactylus pleione (assembly GCA_031769625.1). Lineage (NCBI taxonomy): Eukaryota > Metazoa > Chordata > Amphibia > Anura > Myobatrachidae > Taudactylus > Taudactylus pleione. The sequence goes on along the minus strand of JAUIMM010000229.1, from coordinate 90,246 downwards.
CGCCTCTATATCTATTTTTGCCAGTAGCGCTCCCCTACCAAACCCCTGCACCATCCGGAGGGCGTCCTCAAAAGACTGGTAAACGACGCTGCAGTCCTTTGGGTCCAAAGCGTCATTAACCGATCCTCCCTCCGGGTAGGACAGTTGCTGAATCAACCGGAATTTGCCCACCTCCTTCTTGGGAACAACTCCCAAGGGAGCAATGCACAAATCCGCCAGAGGAGGAGATGCAAAAGGGACGGCCATGCGGCCCAAGTCCACCTCCGCCATTACTTTGGCCCTCATGATATCAGGATAGTCCCTAGCCGATTTAAGGTTCCTTTTTGCCAATGCCGCAACTGACCTAACTATTGGTAAACGAAAACCTTCCCGAAAACCTTGCAACAAAAAGGCTGCTTCCGTCCTAAACGGATAGCGGCCCAACCAACGCTCCAACACATCTAACTGTATTGGCAAAAGGGCTCTATTTAGCATTTCGCTGCTCGCCCTGTCCAGCTGCCTGTCCGCCCGTGCGCTTGCACTCTTTAACAGCGTGATTGCTTCCACACGACAGACAGATGTGCTTAAAACGGCAGTTGGCACCTCTGTTACACTGCCCGTTATTAAAGGCAAAGCACTTTCCCTTTCCTGCCGTGTTAAAACCTGGACGTGCAACAAAGGGCTGCTTATGGCCCACTGGTGCTTCTGTGGTGGGTTTGTTCTGCTGAGTGACCTCAAGCCAGACCCCCACATCCTTAAAGCCGAGGCTAAGAATTTACTGGCCATCCTGTTTTTTACGGAAAACCTCGTACTGACGCCACACGTTATGCCTAGCAGACAACTGGATGCTGTGCACTAGGTGTAAATACTTCAGGATGTTCAGAAACTCTGCAGGCCTAGTTTTGGTATAGCAAGCCGCGAAAATATACATCCCGCAAAGCCAATTGGCGTAGCTGCGCCGCGCTTCCTCCGCTGCCACCCCCCGGATTTAGCTGTATCCAACGCTTTTTTGGCGTCATGCGTAATGGCAAACATGTCTACGTATTTGCCTTTTCTAATACGCTCCCTCACTTTCGACCTAACTCCTCTTAAAATGGCCGTGTTAGAGCAGTGGACTGCGTCACCCGTCGCGTCCGGAACCGAGCTGCTTGCAGAACTACGCGTTCTATTCGGGCTTTTACGCTTCCCTTTCAACTGCTGAACGAAATAGCGCATTAGCTTACGCGGTTTATCAGCTGAACTGGAGGAGTCGGAGGAATCTTCCGAGTGTGACAACTCAATGTGGCTGTGGTGCAATGGTATCTCACCTGCTCCTGAAGTTGACGGGGTAGCTGACACCACGGCGGAAACCGCCTCCTGACTTGCGTTGCCCGTTCGATCCATCACGTTCGGGGTTGACGACGGCTGGGCATCCTCTGTAGGCACAGCGTCACCAGCAATCACGGCCGAGGTAGATGAACCCTGTGGACTTGGGACGACAGCGTTAGACACAATGTTGTGCGCAATCGCGGCCGCTGCAGGGGCTTGGGTTGGGACCACAGCTAACGGGGAAGCCCTCGCCTGCGCGTGGTTTACGAAAGGGGGGGTGGGTGGCCTAACCGGAGGGGGGGCCGCCGGCAGAGGGGGCTGCTGCATTGGTTCCCGCCGTACAACATAGTCCGGCGCCTGGTGTGAAACCGGATGTTGCAATTGGAACCATGAGGGGGCAGAATAAAAATGGTGGCCCGCATAGGGCGGCATCACCTGATGCGTGAACTGACCCGCGGCCTGGGACAGCCGCGTGTCTAAACATTGCTGCATAAACGCTGGCGGGATGGTTGGAAGCACCTGCTGCGCTAGGCCCTGAGCAAAATAAGGGGACCACTGCGTCCCCAATGCCGGGCTGTGCAAAGTCAAATTCTGCCGCGCCATAAAACGCTACGCTGGGAGCCTGCGGTAATGGCGCAGCGAGAGGTAATCCATATTGTTGATTTATGGGGGTGCTGCGAGCGGAGACACCACCGCGTCCATCCGCCGCAGCACCACGCCTAATAGAAGGCGCCTGCAGCCCAGCCGGGCTGGAAAAAAGCACCATACCCGAGGGGGTTAGCGCTCTGCCAGGGGTGCTGCGCTCTGTCCTCCCTGCCCCTAAAGCAATGGAGGTCGCGGAAACAGGGGTGCACAAATGATGTGGCGCCGCGGACGCTTGTGAACGAACGAAAACCTGCGGGGCCGGGAAGTGGGGTCAGCGATCCCGCCCTCCCCACATCCTGACAGCCGGCGGCAATGAACTGCGGGCTCTGCTGTCCCCGCCTATCTAAAATGGCCGCCGCTGCAATATGGGCGGGGCCAACGACGGGAGCCGCGGCTACCGCGATTGCGCTCCCGCTGCCAGCCCCTGGTGCATTGATAACTTGGGGGGAAGGGCCCTCCCTGCGGAACAGCCAGCCATGCGGGCCCGGCGGTGAGGGCGCAAATCTCTCCATTCCGGCGCTGCCAGCTGGGTCCTGTCGGCCGGCGGCCATTAACGCAGGGCTCTGCGAGCCCTGCGCACCTAAAATGGCCGCCGCCTCCACCAGGGCGGGGCCAGCGACGGGAGCCGCGGCCTCCGCAGCGATGCTCCCGCCGCCAACCCCTGATGCCTGTGATGAGCTCGGGGAAGGCCCCCCACCGCGGGCCAGCCATGCCTGCAGGCCCGACGCGCGTGTAAGGGTAGGCCGAAGCTAAGGCAAGCGGCCTGGCTGCATCTGCCAGCCGATGGGGGGGGGGCATTGCGGCGCAGGCGCGGCATGGCAGATGGGACACAGGAGTGGGGATATCAAGAGCTGGCAAGGCCAAGGGCGGGCAGAGGGAGCTGAAAAGCGTGTGGGGGGGAGGATACAGAGGAAGGATGAAAGGTAGAGGGGAATACAGGATAGGCAGAATATATAGGATAGCAAAAGAAGGTAGGCAGAATATATAGGATAGCAAAGGAAGGTAAACACGACAGTGGCAAGAATTACTGATAATTATTAAGACACTGAGGTACTGAGGTACTTATCCAGAGGAGATCACAACTGGAAAAGAGAAAGCTGACTCCTCCCAGTGCCCTAATATTCATAAACAGAGCCCGCCCAAACAGGTCTCTGATAGGCTGACACAACTGATTGACCCACTAACTAACCTATAACGAAACTGCAACCCCCCAAACCAGTTTTAACCAGTATTAGCACAATAAAAAACAGGGTGCTTATGTCCTCTCATGCTTATTCTAGCATTCGCGTGCTTTACTTAGTGACTTCCTCATTCATATAGAAATATGCAAACAAGGTAACTTTACTCGTGATCTCAGTGATCCGGATGTCGGGAGAGTCAGAACGCCAATACAGCAGGAAAGTCAGGGGGCGATAATCGCATATTTTATGCCGAGTGCTTTCACACTTTTGGTAATGAGATTGATGAATATTGGCCAATCAGTGATATAATGAGAGACCCAAAGGAATGAATGGAGAGTAATAAAACAAAATATAATACACTTAAATAAGCTGTCAGATAATAAATACTGGACCTGATTCATGTCCAGATGGTATTGCAAAGCCACAATGAAGCAGACGCCTCCTGACAGCAATATCAATCCGAGTGCAGCATCTGTAGACGCTGCCTCGGATCCCCATGGCAACCATCAGTCGCAATGGCGGCAGCACCAGCCAGTTTGAGTAAGCTTCACCTGGCCTTGGCACTCCAGGAAAATGGGGAAGCAACGCCCCTGTTTCCGGGAAGGCTGGCCAGGCACGCCCCCGTCCGCCCCCCAAACACTGCAACATGTGTATCATGTTGGGGGATCAGAGAGCTAGATCTCAGAGTCCGTTTTGCACATGCGCAGTTTTCCAGTAATGCGTGAGGCCCCCACATCAGCGCCCGGTCATGCATCACAAATACTTAAAATTGTGAATCAATTAAAAGGTAAAAGAAAGCATAAAATAATACAAATAGGATGAGTCTCACTCATTTGGAATCTTGCAACGTTTCACAGCTCAACCGCTTCCTCAGGCAGTGACTGCCAACAGCTCAGTTACATGTCTTTTATTTTGTTTTATTCAATTGTTCATTGTCTGTTATGCTAGTAGTTATATTTGCATCTTATATACTGTATAATATAAGATAAAATATCTTATTTTCACACCTACACTATTGTAGTGAACAATTCTCCTATTTCTTGTGGTCGCAGCTCGTGTAAAGGGAGTACAGAAAGAGATTGTTCATTGGACAAAGCCTTGGTCATACAGGGTATTATATATCCACATCTTAATGCCCGCTCCCCCGGAAGGTAAGCACTTCTCCCCCTTCCTAGTGAAGTGGGCAGAATGGGGAGAAAATTGCTGGGGATTGGCGGGTCCGTGCGTTGGGGGCGGGGCCTAATGATGCGATCGTATGATAATCGCGTAATTTTTGCCCCACAGCCAATTTTAAATATCCGAGGTTCATGGTGAATTTCCATGAGGGGGCGGAGCTTAATGACATGAGCCAGCCAGCCCCGCCCCTAACTCTGCCCACCTGCTTCTCCTCCCCAGGCTTCTCCCGGGGAGGAGAATTTATAAGTCGGCAAGCATGCGTATATCTCCTCGGCTGCGTTAGCTTTCGATGCTGTGGCGCCAGCCATTTCTGCGCTCACCCTAAATATTATATACTGGTAGATTTGTTTGTTTAATGAAATAATTGACTCCAGGATAAAAACATGAATATCATATATTAATCCCGAAAACATTACAATAAAATAACATTAAAAATAAATAAAAACATAATGTAAACATCAGTCAGCACAGGGACTTATTACTTAGTAAAGGTTATGTTAGTTAATTAGACGACATTAGAGCCTATGAGAACATATAATCCTCCTAATAGATGATTAGGGTGTTATGTATCAAGCAGTGAAAAGTGTGGAGAAGTGAACCAGAGGAGAAGTTGCCCATAGCAACCACTGAGCTTTGAAGTAGCATTTATCAAGTACAGTCTATAAAATAATAGGTAGGAGCTGATTGGTTGCTATGGGCAACTTCTCCACAGGTCCTCTTCTCCATGCTTTTCACTGCTTGATACATAAACCCCTATGGGGTCTATTTACTAAGCAGTGTTAGGAGACAGAGTGAAAAGTGATAAGTCTGTGATTAGGTACCAGCCAATCAGCTCCCAACTGTTATCTCACAGGCTGTGTTTGAAAAATGACAGTTGGAAGCTGTTTGGCTGGCTCCTTATCACTTTCTTATCACTTTTCACTGTCTCCTAACACTGCTTAGTAAATAGACCCCTTAGTCTTTAATTGATAGGCAGATGAATTATAGCAATATTAGCAGCAGCAGTTGCTCCTAATAAAGTCAGACAGACCTCTTAGCATCATAAAGGGTGAGTTTATGCATTTTTGTGTATCTCCATACTATTCTAATTCACACAGAACTTGGCTGGATCTGCCTTTACATGAAATAGGGCGTTTTGGGGCAGGAACTTGGCGGTAACAATGCGATCGCATGTAACCTCCCTGACTTGTGGAGTGTCGTGTGGGTGTATGTGATGGTCTGTGTGATTCTGAGTGGTGCATACGGGCAAGAGCAGCCTGTCTCTGATGGATCTTCAGCACCTAGCATGGGGCTGTGGCAAGAGGTGATAATAATGACGGTTGCGGTGTCAGGCGTAACACCAATGGGCGGCACGGCCTCCCACATTAGTATGAGGTAGTATATCAGGCTTCCCACAAATACGGCCACTTTGCGTGTGACTTAGAATCAGCCCCGTAAGGAGGATTATATGCTCTTAATGGTCCCCATGTCCACTAACAAGTTGACTCCCAGATTTTACTTTCAACTAGGTGACCCATACTGATTCCTGGGGTAGGTCCTTCAGCCAGCAGGACACACTCCAACCTGCCAGATGCAGCCACTTACTCATCTCTGGTAAGGGGGTGGTCCTGTGTCCTCATGGACAGTCCTGCTATTGGTGCTGGGCATTCACTAGTTAATTCTAGGTCCTGATTCAGAGGTGGACGCAGGTGCAGCTGCGACTGATGGTATGCCTAAATACAGATTAGCACCACAGCTGGTGGGCGTCTCAATAGTTCCCCTTATTCTGATCGGAAGATAAAAGTGAGGCCCCCTAGTGGACATCTGCAATATCAGGCTATAAAGATCCGCTGCCAATGTAGATCTGTGAACTGTGAGTATAAATTAGGGGTGTGCACCGGCCACTTTTCGTGTTTTGTGTTTTGGTTTTGGATCTGGATCTTTTTTCGTGTTTTGGATCTGGATTGGTTTTGCCAAAACCACCCTTCCGTGTTTTGGGTTCTGGGTTTTGTGTTTTGGATCTGTATTTTTTTGAAAAAAAGCATAAAAACAGCTAAAATCACAGAATTTGTAGGTTTTTCTGCTCCTATGCTATTATTAACCTCAATAACCTTAATTTCCACTCATTTCCAGTCTATTCTGAACACCTCACACCTCACAATAGTGTTTTTATGTCCAAAAGGTTGCACCGAGGTAGCTGGATGACTATGCTAAGCGACACGAGAGGGCGGCACAAACATGTGACCCATCTAGGCGTGATACTGCAGTGGCAGACAGGATGGCAGTTTGAAAAACTAGGCCCCAAACTGTACATAGTGCAAAGAAAAAAAAGAGGTGCAAGATGGAATTGTCCTTGGGCCCTTCCACCCACCCTTATGTTGTATAAACAGGACATGCACACTTTAACAAACCAATCATTTCAGCACCAGGGTCTTCCACACAACTGTGGCTGAAATGATTGGTTCGTTTGGGCCCCCACAAAACAAGCTGGCAATTAATGTGTCCCTGCACAAACTGGCCCTACGGAGGCAAGATGTCATCCTCATCCTCCTCATCCACCGATTCCTCACCCTCTTCAGTGTGTACATCTTCATCCTCACAAAGTATTAACTCGTCCCCACTTGAATCCACCACCACAGGTCCCTCTGTACGTTCTGGAGGCTGATCTCCCTGGAAGAGCTGATAATTCATTTTGATGAACATCATCTTCTCCATATTCTGTGGAAGCAACCTCCTACGCCTTTCGCTGACAAGGTTCCCGGCTGCACTAAACACTCTTTCGGAGTACACACTGGAGGGGGGGCAACTCAGGTAAAATAGAGCCAGTTTGTACAGGGGCCTCCAAATTGCCTCTTTTTCCTGCCAGTACAGGTATGGACTGTCTGACATGCCTACTTGGATGCTGTCACCGATGTAATCCTCCACCATTCTGTCAATGGTGACAGTATCATATGCAGTGACAGTAGACATGTCAGAAATTGTTGCCAGGTCCTTCAGTCCGGACCAGATGTCCAAACTTGGTCCTGCCTGCCCTGCATCACCGCCAGCGGGTTGCTTAGGATACCTAAGTTTTTTCCTAGCAGCCCCAGTTGCGGGAGAAAATGAAGAAGGAGCCGTTGACGTGTCACGTTCCGCTTCAGCTGACAGTGTGTTCACCAGCAGGTCTTTGCACCTCTGCAGGCTTGTGTCGGCCGGAAAGAGAGACACCACATAGGCTTTAAACCTAGGATCGAGCACGGTGGCCAAAATGTAGTGGTCTGATTTCAACAGATTGACCACCCTGGAATCCTGGCAAAGCGAATGAAGGGCTTCATCCACAAGTCCCACATGCCGAGCGGAATCGCTCCGTCTTAGCTCCTCCTTCACTTTCTCCAGCTGCTTCTGCAAAAGCCTGATGAGGGGAATGACCTGACTCAAGCTGGCAGTGTCTGAACTGACTTCACGTGTGGCAAGTTCGAAGGGCTGGAGAACCTTGCACAACACGGAAATCATTCTCCACTGCGATTGAGTCAGGTGCATACCCCCTCCTTTGCCTATGTCATAGGTGGATGTATAGGCTTGTATGGCCTTTTGCTGCTCCTCCATCCTCTGAAGCATATAGAGGGTTGAGTTCCACCGTGTCACAACCTCTTGCTTCAGGTGATGGCGGGGCAGGTTCAAGAGTGTTTGCTGACGCTCCAGTCTTTGGCACGCAGTCGCTGAACAGCGAAAGTGGCCAGAAATTTTTCGGGCCACCCAAAGCGTCTCCTGCACGCCCCTGTCGCTTTTCAGAAAATTCTGCACCACCAAGTTTATTGTGTGAGCAAAACATGGGACGTGCTGGAATTTGCCCAGATGTAATGCCCGCACAATATTGGTGGCATTGTCAGATATCACAAATCCCCAGGAGAGTCTAAGTGGGGTAAGCCACTGGGCGATGATTTCCCTCAGTTTCTCTAAGAGGTTGTCGGCGGTGTGCCTCTTACTGAAACCGGTGATACACAGCGTAGCCTGCCTTGTAACGAGCAGGCATTTCTGAGATGCTGCTACTGGTGACGCTGCTGCTGTTGCTGCGTAAGGTGATACATCTACCCAGTGGGCTGTCACAGTCATATAGTCCTTAGTCTGCCCTGTTCCACTTGTCCACATGTCCGTGGTTAAGTGGACATTGTGTACAACGGCATTTTTCAGGACACTGAGGACACTTTTTCTGACGTTTCTGTACAGTCTCGGTATCGCCTGCCTAGTGAAGTGGAATCTAGACGGGATTTGGAACCGGGGACACACTACCTCCATCAATTGTCTAAATCCCACTGCACTAATGGCGGATACCGGACGCACGTCTAACACCAACATAGCAGTCAAGGCCTCAGTTATACGTTTTGCTTCAGGATGACTGCTGTCGTACTTCATCCTCCTCGCTAAGGACTGTTGGAGGGTCAGTTGTTTAGTAAAAGTAGTGGTGTTCCTACTTCCTCTCTGGGATGATGAACGACTCCCAGCAGCAGCAACAGCAGCAGCGGCAGCAGTAGGCGTAGCAATGCAGGATCCTCCGGAGGAATCCCGGATAGGAGAGTCAGTCATGCCAGTGACATGGCCTGCAGGACTACTTCCGATCCTGACTAAGGAGGAAATTGACGAGGAGGGAGTTGACGGTGTGGTTTGCAGGCGCTTGGATACAACAGGACAACGGGATTTAGGTGTCCCTGGACTGCTTACGGTCTTAGCCAAAGTTTCTGAACTTGACAGTAACTTTTTATGAACGCGCTGCAGGTGCCGTATAAGGGAGGATGTTCCTAGGTGGTTGACGTCCCTACCCCTACTTATTTCACCTTTACATATGGTACATATGGCAAGACAGTTGTTGTCCGGATTTGGATAGAAATATTGCCAGACCAAAGAGGTGGAATGTTTGGTCTTCTGCCCAGGCATGACCGTGATGGGCTTTTTCATCCCACGGACAACAACTGTCTCCCCCGGAGCCTGATTTAAACAAACCACATCACCATCAGAATCCTCCTCGCCAACTTCCTCCTCAGCGCCAGCTACACCAGTATCCTCATCCTGTTGTACTTCAACAGTGACATCTTCAATTTGCATATCAGCAAGTGGACTGTGGGTGCTCCTTTCAGCACTTGCAGGGGGCGTGCAAATGGTGGAAAGAGCCACCTCTTCCCGTCCAGTGCTGGGAAGGTCAGGCATCGCAACCACCACCACACTTGGACTCTCCTTGGGGATTTGTGATATCTTCTTAGAAAGCACAGTTCTTCGCTGTGCTTTTGCCAGCTTAACTCTTTTGATTTTTTTAGTGGGAGGAGGGCTTCCATCGTCATGTGAAGCTGAACCACTAGTCATGAACATACTAGGGATCGACCTTAGCCGTTCCTTGCCACTCCGTGTCGTAAATGGCATATTGGCAAGTTTACGTTTCTCTTCAGCTGATTTAAATGATTTTTTCAAGGTCATTTTCCTGAACTTTGTCATTTGGGATTGTATGTGCCCACTATTATGACATTGGGCATCGGCCTTGGCAGACGACGTTGATGGCATGTTATCGTCTATGTCATGACTAGTGGCAGCAGCTTCAGCACTAGGAGGAAGTGGTTCTTGATCTTTCTCTATTTTATTTTTATCGGAGAAAGTTTGGTCCTCCATTTATGTTATATCGATTTGATATATACGTGCGGCTAAACACAGAAAATATTTCTTTATTTTTGCTGGAGAGTAGTGCACTTTGTGGGTTACACCAGCCTTTAAGAAATGAGCCAGCCGGCTCTTTACTTATGGGACACAGGCGCACGCTTGGCGCTGCTCCTTTGTTGATGCACGTGCGGCTACTGCGCACACAATTCACAAACACAGAAAATAATTTTTTTTTTGGTTTGGACTGGAGTGTACTTTGGGGGTTACAGCACCCTTTAACGGTCAAGCCAGCCGGCCCTTTACTTATGACACAGGCGCACGCTTGGCACTACTTTGTTGATGCACGTGTGGCTACTGCCCACACAATTCACAAACACAGAAAATAATTTTTTTTTTGGTTTGGACTGGAATGTACTTTCGGGGGTTACAGCACCCTTTAACGGTCAAGCCAGCCGGCCCTTTACTTATGACACAGGCGCACGCTTGGCACTACTTTGTTGATGCACGTGCGGCTACTGCGCACACAATTCACAAACACAGAAAATAATTTTTTTTTTGGTTTGGACTGGAGTGTACTTTCGGGGGTTACAGCACCCTTTAACGGTCAAGCCAGCCGGCCCTTTACTTATGACACAGGCGCACGCTTGGCACTACTTTGTTGATGCACGTGCGGCTACTGCGCAACACAATTCACAAACACAGAAAATATTTTTTTTTTTGGTTTGGACTGGAGTGTACTTTGGGGGTTACAGCACCCTTTAACGGTCAAGCCAGCCGGCCCTTTACTTATGACAAAGGCGCACGCTTGGCACTACTTTGTTGAAGCACGTGCGGCTACTGCGCACACAATTCACAAACACAGAAAATATTTTTTTTTGGTTTGGACTGGAGTGTACCTTGGGGGTTACAGCACCCTTTAACGGTCAAGCCAGCCGGCCCTTTACTTATGACACAGGCGCACGCTTGGCACTACTTTGTTGATGCACGTGCGGCTACTGCGCACACAATTCACAAACACAGAAAATATTTTTTTTTTGGTTTGGACTGGAGTGTACTTTGGGGGTTACAGCACCCTTTAACGGTCAAGCCAGCCGGCCCTTTACTTATGACACAGGCGCACGCTTGGCACTACTTTGTTGATGCACGTGCGGCTACTGCGCACACAATTCACAAACACAGAAAATATTTTTTTTTTGGTTTGGACTGGAGTGTACTTTCGGGGGTTACAGCACCCTTTAACGGTCAAGCCAGCCGGCCCTTTACTTATGACACAGGCGCACGCTTGGCACTACTTTGTTGATGCACGTGCGGCTACTGCGCAACACAATTCACAAACACAGAAAATAATTTTTTTTTTGGTTTGGACTGGAGTGTACTTTGGGGGTTACAGCACCCTTTAACGGTCAAGCCAGCCGGCCCTTTACTTATGACAAAGGCGCACGCTTGGCACTACTTTGTTGAAGCACGTGCGGCTACTGCGCACACAATTCACAAACACAGAAAATAATTTTTTTTTTGGTTTGGACTGGAGTGTACTTTCGGGGGTTACAGCACCCTTTAACGGTCAAGCCAGCCGGCCCTTTACTTATGACACAGGCGCACGCTTGGCACTACTTTGTTGATGCACGTGCGGCTACTGCGCACACAATTCACAAACACAGAAAATATTTTTTTTTTGGTTTGGACTGGAGTGTACTTTGGGGGTTACAGCACCCTTTAACGGTCAAGCCAGCCGGCCCTTTACTTATGACAAAGGCGCACGCTTGGCACTACTTTGTTGAAGCACGTGCGGCTACTGCGCACACAATTCACAAACACAGAAAATAATTTTTTTTTTGGTTTGGACTGGAGTGTACTTTGGGGGTTACAGCACCCTTTAACGGTCAAGCCAGCCGGCCCTTTACTTATGACAAAGGCGCACGCTTGGCACTACTTTGTTGAAGCACGTGCGGCTACTGCGCACACAATTCACAAACACAGAAAATATTTTTTTTTGGTTTGGACTGGAGTGTACTTTGGGGGTTACAGCACCCTTTAACGGTCAAGCCAGCCGGCCCTTTACTTATGACACAGGCGCACGCTTGGCACTACTTTGTTGATGCACGTGCGGCTACTGCACACACAATTCACAAACACAGAAAATATTTTTTTTTTGGTTTGGACTGGAGTGTACTTTGGGGGTTACAGCACCCTTTAACGGTCAAGCCAGCCGGCCCTTTACTTATGACACAGGCGCACGCTTGGCACTACTTTGTTGAAGCACGTGTGGCTACTGCGCACACAATTCACAAACACAGAAAATATTTTTTTTTTGGTTTGGACTGGAGTGTACTTTCGGGGGTTACAGCACCCTTTAACGGTCAAGCCAGCCGGCCCTTTACTTATGACAAAGGCGCACGCTTGGCACTACTTTGTTGATGCACGTGCGGCTACTGCGCAACACAATTCACAAACACAGAAAATATTTTTTTTTTTGGTTTGGACTGGAGTGTACTTTGGGGGTTACAGCACCCTTTAATGGTCAAGCCAGCCGGCCCTTTACTTATGACAAAGGCGCACGCTTGGCACTACTTTGTTGAAGCACGTGCGGCTACTGCGCACACAATTCACAAACACAGAAAATATTTTTTTTTTGGTTTGGACTGGAGTGTACTTTGGGGGTTACAGCACCCTTTAACGGTCAAGCCAGCCGGCCCTTTACTTATGACACAGGCGCACGCTTGGCACTACTTTGTTGATGCACGTGCGGCTACTGCGCACACAATTCACAAACACAGAAAATAATTTTTTTTTTAGTTTGGACTGGAGTGTACTTTGGGGGTTACAGCACCCTTTAACGGTCAAGCCAGCCGGCCCTTTACTTATGACACAGGCGCACGCTTGGCACTACTTTGTTGATGCACGTGCGGCTACTGCACACACAATTCACAAACACAGAAAATATATAATTTTTTTAGCACTTGGGGGGAGCACCCCTGATGGACAGAGCACCCCCTGGACAACACTACAGCACCCCTTTAGAACTGGGACACTGCACAGGACTTTGGAGTGGACACAGCCCCTATGGAGAACTGACTGCACAACACAGTCCAGCCAGCCCCTATGGACTTTGAAGTAGTGGACACAGCCCCTATTAACAACAGCAGCACAGCACAACACAGCCAGCCCCTATGGACTTTGAAGTAGTGGACAACAGCAGCACTACACTACACTACACTACACTACACTACACAGCCCTAACTCCCACCCTCCCTCTTCACTGTCCACAGCCGAGTGAGAAAATGGCGCCGACGCGGGTACCTTATATAGGATCCAAAACCCGCGAGACTCGGAAGGCGGGATGATGACGTTTTGCCTCGATTTCAGATCCGAGTCAGGCGGGAAAAGTCGAGCCTGACTCGGATCGGACTCGGATCGGGGGGGCTCGGGGGGGTTCGGATTTCAGAAATCCGAACCCGCTCACCCCTACTACAAACATTACATTTACACCATTAATGCTGCCAGATTTTTTTCGATGGTTGCTAACATTTAGCCAAGGGTCCAAGTAAATGAGAAATGATCGGGGGCATAACTAAACATTTGTGCGCCCAATGAAAGAAAAAATTGTAAGGACCCCAGGTCCACCCAATGATGAAACCCATCAATCTTTATCTGGGAATGCGGGCCCTCCTCAAATGTGGACCCATAGCATATATACCTTCAACACCTATGATAGATACGCCCTTGCCCACGGCGCAAAGTCACCAGCAATGTTTTCAAAAGCAGTGCTGGGATTTAATTAACCTTTCAAACACGCCACCAAAACCACACTTCAGATGTAATATAAGCACCTGCTATAGTCTCAGGGCTATATTTAATAAAGTGCAGGTTTATAGAAGTTGAGGTGTTGCCCATAGCAACCAATCAGATTCTACTTATCATTTATCTAGCACCTTCTACAAGATCTTAGCTAGATATTAGCTTCTATTTGGAGACGGAACCAGTTCCGCCTCCTTCGACCCACCTTAGACCGGCGCCACAGGGAGGCTCCATTTGTTGGGCGCTCTCTGAGATTTTGTTACCAGTGGGCGCCCGTCTCCCTAACCGCAGCGTTAGCGGCAATCGGAGGCTTGAGCTCACTCTTGAGCTCCGGCTTCCAGCTCTGCTTCCCCATGGGCACTATGGGAGAAACGTCATGACGTCTCTCCCATAGTAACTTTAGAGGGCTCAGAGCAGCCAGGCGGACCAGAGCCACGCAGGAGCGGGGCTTAAAGTTAGTATTGTTTTGGGATTTTTTTGTAAGCGGAGGGGGCACTACTACTGGGGGCATTACACATGGGGCACTACTACTGAGGGCATTACACAGGGGGCATTACACAAGGGGGCATTACACAGGGGGGCATTACTACTGGGGGAACTACTACAGGGGGCATTACTACTCGGGGCATTACTACTGGAGGCAATTCACAGGGGGCATTACACAGGAGGCACTCATACTGGGGACTCGGAGCAGCCAGGTGGACTGGAGCCACGCAGGACCGGGGCTTAAGGTAAGTATTGTTTTAGGGGGGTTTGTAAGTGGAGGGGGCATTGCTACTGGGGGAATTACACAGGGGGCATTACTACTGGGGGCATTACACAGGGGGGGCACTACTGCTGGGGGCATTACACAGGGGGCATTATGACTGGGGGCACTACTACTGGGGGCATTACATAGGGGGCATTACTACTGGAGGCAATACACAGGGGGCATTACACAGGGGGCACTCCTGCTGGGGTCATTACTACTGGGGGCATTACATATGGGGCACTCCTGGGGGGGCATTACTACTGGGGCATTACACAGGGGGCACTACTAGTACTGGGGGCATTACTACTGGGGGCATTACACAGGGGGCACTACTACTGGTGGCACTACTACTGGGGGCATTACTACAGGGGCATTAATACTGGGATCATTACTATGGGGGCATTACTACAAGGGGCACCACTCCTGGGGGCACTGCATAAGTGGAACCACTCCTGGGGGTACTGTATAAGGGGCGCTACCACTACTGTGGGCTCTGCATAAAGGGCACCACTACTGGAGGCACTGAATAAGGGGCACTGCATAAGGGGCACCACTACTAGGGACACTGCATAGGGGCACTACCACTACTGTGGGCACTGCATAAGGGGTGCCACTACTATTGGCACTGCATAATGGGCACCACTAGTGGGGGGCACTGCATCAGGGGCACCACTACAATGGGCATTGCATTTGCATAAGGGGCACTACTGCTGTGGGCATTGTATAAGGGGAACTACCACTACTGTGGGCACTGCATAAGGGGTGCCACTACTATTGGCACTGCATAATGGGCACAACTACTGGGGGGCACTGCATCAGGGGCACCACTACAATAGGCATTGCATTTGCATAAGGGGCACTACTGCTGTGGGCATTGTATAAGGGGAACTACTACTGTGGGCATTGTGTATAAGGGGCACAAATGTGGGCATTGTGTAAAAAGGGCACTGCTGTGTGTCATATATGAATAAGGGACACTACTATGTGGTGTAATGTGAATCGGGTGAATCAAGATTATGCTACTGTGTGGTGTAATTTGAATTGGGAATACTATTGTGTGACCACGCCCATTTATTTTGTCACCACTCCCATTTCTTTTGAGACCACACCCCTTTCTCTAGGACCACTTTATCCAACCATGCTAAAATCAGTACTTTTGGGAGGTAAGAGCACATTTCTTCAGTAGGGTCTTCCTTCCATCCTTCTGCCTAGGTACAGGGGCTGGTGGCTGCAGTTGTGGAAGCAGGTGCCCTCCTCGTGTACTATCCATCGAATGTCGACAGTTTAAGTGGGTACGGTTATGCAAGTTCTCTCCTCAATGGATAGTGCTATGTAGTGTCGTTCCCTAATGAAGACTTTCTTCCTAATTGTACTTCTTTGAGTTTTTGCTATCCACTATAATTTCACATATGTTAAGCCAAGAAGGGGTCTTGTAGTAATTACCCAGGCTTATCTAAGGGGCCTGTCAGGGTCCTGGGTCAACTGAGCAGGATGAAAAATGACCCCTCCTCAGCGCACAATACTGCTGTGCGGCAGTGTGCATGGTTGTTCTCTTTGGGGTTTTGTTGTCAAACGGATGAGACCACTCCCCAAGGATTTTGTCAGGCATACCTCATAATCCAGGCCCTCCATTGCTCTCTATGGCCCTGTCTATCAAGCAGTTATTGGGGAACCACAACAGTTTTATCTCAAAAATACAAGCTACAGAATTGATAAGAGCAAATATTACACTTGATCTTAGTCAAAAGACCAAGAAGGGTTCTCATGAACCTGACTGCCCCAATGCCTCTCAAAGTCTTTACTACAACATACTTAAGCCATGTCTGAACAGGGCCTGATTTGGGCAACCACACTCCTGGTTTGCCTTACCCCAAACTTCCTGATGGCCAGAACACAATTGTTTTTGCCCATGTGAACAATGGAACTGTCCATCCACAAACTGGAGAGTTGAAGAGTTTGGTTTCTCTACTTCAGACTTGCACACCCAGCTTTACATTATGTGACACAGGCAGCGGCGTAACTATAAAGGGTGTAAGGGGTGCGCTTGCTATGGGGCCCGCCAGCCCAGCATGCAACCCCCTGCACCATGCAAAGTTTTTGACATCACACCGGCGGGGCGGGGTGGGGAATGGAGGAAGTTGTTGTTTCTGCTGCTGCTGCAGGAGACGCTGTGTTGTGTTTTCACAGCTGGGATCGGAGCCCGAGACTTTTCCTTCCAGGGGCAGCAACATCATTCCACCATATATATGGTAGAGACGCATACCATATACTTTCCCAAAACAATCTAAGTGTTTGTACTGTAAATTTCCTGAAATATGTAACCACGCTGGTTGAGATCTGAATTGGGGGAGTCCCTTAAAATGTTTGCAATGGGGCCCACAAAGTTCTAGTTACGCCCCTGCTTATCAGCAATTGGTGTAGGAGGCTACTTCCTCAAAATGTGGAAAAGATGATGTTCATCAAAATGAACTGGACATTCCACAAGAAAGACCTTTACCGAAAATTACACACAAAAAAAAAAAGAGGTACTTGTAATGGTGGATGAATTAATATTGTGTGAGGATGACATACACACTGATCAGGGTGAGCAATCAGATGAGAAGAATGACCTCTTCCAACTGTAGAAAGGATTAATAGTACTGTTAGCTGCCTTATGCCCATTGGTTTTGTTTTGTGGGGGCTCAAACAAACCAATCACTTCAGCCACAAGTGGCAGTCCCTGTTGCTGAAGTGATTGGTTTTTAAACTGTGCATGTCCTGTTTAATTTATACAACAGAAGGGTTGGTAGGAGGGCCCAAAGACAATTCCATCTTGCACCTCTTTTTTTTGCATTATTAACTGTTTGCAGCATTGCCGACTGACATTTTTATAGTTTATTAAACTGCCATCCTGTCAGCCACTGCTGCGTGGCAATGTTTCATAGATGTCCTATATTGTTTTAACTACAATGCGTATGTGTCACTACTCTGTCGCTTACTTTTTTTGGTTTCATACTGTATTTAATTCAACTAAAATCACAAATAGATATACTTGCAAAATACACTTATGCCTTTTTCAACATTGATATATAGATACCAACCAGGTTGATTTTGATCTTAAACTGTCATTCCAATGTAACAACAGATGGGCTTGCTTTTCCTTGATCTGACAGCCATGTTTGGTCAGATGAAGCTCAAGCACCAAATAGAGAGGATATTTTGTGATGGAATCCGGAGATGTTCTCCCCCCTCCCCTCCCATCCTTCCTATACATGATCTCAGAAGCACAATGATAAGAGATGTTTAGTACCAGACTTTAATAATCCCTCTGCCCCCTTTATTTTCAGAGCTTCCATTTTGTGTGCTGCCACATTAATAGTTCTCCCCCCCCCCGTTCAAGACTCGAAATGGGCAGGTGCGACACCGGCATTACTCCTGTCGGTGGGGGGACCCAAGGACAATTACATCTTGCACCTATTTTCTTTGGATTTTGTGCTGTTTGGAACATTGCAGACTGTCTGTTTGTGTAGATGACGAACATATTGGTATAGTTTTTTTTAAAATTGCCATCCTGTCTGTCACTGCAGTGCCACTCTCTTTTCTAGATGTGCCATGTTGTTAATTGAACTGCCACAGCCCCTGAAATCTTCTACATGCAGTTGATGAATGCCAAAAATGTCCAGAAATGTTTATGGCCACAGACAGCATCTCCTGCATTCCCCTTTAATTTTTTTTAAAAAATTGGAACCACTGAAAAACTCCACTGGAGCAAAGACTGACTGGAATGAGTAAAATATTTTTTTGTAATGCCTCTCCTCCTCCCTCATAAATTTGCTCCGGAATCCAAAACTTAAATTCAGTTTTACTACGAATCAATCCTACCATTACCTGCCTTCAACTACTTACACACTCCATCTCCCTCAGGCCTCTTGATTAATAAAAACATTTGTTTCCTGATGTGCCATGTTGGAAGTTGAACTGACAGGTGTTTGTGTCGCCCACTGTTGTCGCATAGCTTAGTCAGCCAGCTAGCTCAGTGTAACCTTTTGGCCTAAACTGGATAAAAACAGTATTGTGAACTGTGAGGCAGTCAAAATTGACTGGAAATTAGTGAAAATTAATGTTACTGAGGTGTATAATACTTTATCATTTAGATTTTTAGCTTATTTTGCCAATTTTTTGGGAAAAAAAACAACACCAGTCACGGCGGCTTGGCAAAACCAAAACTGGCCGACAAATTGCAACCAAAACTAGAAAAAAATAGTCCGGCGCACATCTCTAGTATAAATTGACTAATACATCATTTTGAATGATAACGATACTCATATACATTTATAAGTTTGTTTCACTAAGGTTGCTGTTAAACATTTATGGAATTTTCAGAGATTTTGGGTCAATGAGAGGGCAAAAATATGTAAGAAGCTTTATTTTGGCATTACTCATAGTACGCAGTAAAAGATTTTTATTCTGAACAAATTTTGCAGTAGTTAATATATACACAACATTATTATTTGAAAGAAATCCAATGAAAAGATAACTCCACATTTCAGGCAAAAGGACCGGCGTGCCCAGGCGTCTAAATATAAACTTAGTGCAATCGTTTAATCTATTACAGGCTACATTTGTGCCAAGCAAAGCATCACCATTCTGTTAAACCACTTCAGAGTAATAATCAGGGTGGCTAATATTTATCATATTGGCATATTAGGCACTTTTCAGGCTTGTGTAATGGAAATTATTTTATGCTGTGATTATTTTTAATTTTCTTTTATTGCCATTTTATTATTTCTATTTAGCATATTTAATGAGGAGCAACTCCTTCTCTATCTCCAGGATGCACCCTGAAAGCCTAGCAAATGTCAGCTATTTGCAGACTCCTGATAAGGGGGAGGGGTCACACTCATACTTACCGACTATTAAGTAGTCCTTACCAGGAGCAGCCGGAGAGGACCTGGTGCTCTCAGCTTCGGCGGGCGGGGCCAGGCTATAGCCGTCATTAGGCCACGCCCATTTACAGTAAATCCCTGTGATTTACTTGTCCGTGAGGAGGGGGCGAGGCTAAATGACGTTATTCCCGTGATTAAGTCCCGCCTCCTCAATATGGACCGGCAACTTTCTTGGAAAATCTCCCCATCCTTCCCACTTCACTAGGAAGTGGACAGGATGTGGGATATCTGCCTACTCCTCCGGGGGTGCGGGGGGTTACCGGAAAAATCGGGAGCCTCCCACAACTCCCGTGAGAGTAGGCAAGTATGGTCAAACTAGAGGTCTAACTTCATGTGACTCCAAGGGGTATATTTACAAAAAGTGAGACTTTTTAGAAGTGGAGATGTTGCCCATAGCAATCAATCAGATTCTACTTAACATTTAACTAGCACCTTCTAGAAGATAATAGCTAGAATCTGATTAGTTGCTATAGGCAACATCTCCACTTCTAAAAACTCTCACTTTAGTAAAGTACTCTATGGCTGGGATGTACTAAAGAAAAAATGTGTTAAAAACCCCGGTTTCGGGGTTTTTACCACATTTCCATATGTACTAAGCCCTGGCCGCCCTTTTTTCGGTGTGGCGTTACCCTATAGAAGCCTATGGGCTTCTGACCGCACTGGTAGGAGGGGTTCTCCTTTATCAACAAGGCATCTAAAGAGTTATTACAGTCATCGGTAAAAGGGGTGAGGTATAATAGATAGGTAGTTAAATGGTCGATAATGTTTAGATAGACATCAGATGTTAGATAGACAATAGCTCAACATGGAAGAAGGTCAAAAGGTACAAATTGTTGAAATGATCTATAGGTCAACATGAAAATGGTCAACATACAAATGGTCAATTTAAGATTTTTTTTCTTCTAGCCCTAACCCTCTCTCCTGGTAACTAACCCTAACTATTGGGGTAGGTGTCTAACCCTAACTGTTGGGGTAAGTGCTTAACCCTAACTGTTGTTGTAAGTGCCTAACCCTAACCCACCGGTAAGTGCCTACCCTCTCTCCTGGTGACTAACCCTAGCCATTGGGATAGGTGTCTAACCCTAACTGTTGTGGTAAGTGCTTAACCCTAACTGTTGTGGTAAGTGCCTAACCCTAACCCACCGGTAAGTGCCTAACCCTCTCTCCTGGTGACTTACCCTAACCTGTTGGGGTAGGTGTCTAACACTAACTGTTGTGGTAAGTGCTTAACCCTAACTGTTGTGGTAAGTGTCTAACCCTAACCCACTGGTAAGTACCTAACCCTAACCCACCAGTAAGTGCCTAACCCTCCCTCCTGGTGTCGAACCCTCCCTCCTGGTGCCTAACCCTAACCGTTGGGGTTTGTGCCTAACCCTAACTGTTGTGATAAGTGCCTAACCCTAACCGTCTGGTAAGTGCCTAACCCTAACCCTAAAAAGACAAAAAAGGGTGTTGACCATTTATGTGTTGACCACTTTTGCGTTCTCCTTTTGACCCTTTCGACCATTTTTATCTGGTGACCTTCTTCCATGTCGACCTTTTATCCCTGTCGACCTATTGTCTGTATAACATCTGGTGTCCATGTAGACATTGTCGACCTTTTTAATGTAGATCTATAGTCCGGATACCTGGCAAAAGCACCCTGGAGAGACCGGCTACATAGTGCTGGGCCTGTAGATAAGCTAAAGGTCTAAGCATCGGATATTGTTCCACCACCTGTGTAAAACAATAATGGCTTCCTTGTAACCCGATTCACAAGTTGTCTAATACAAATAATGCCCTGCCTGATCCATAAAGTAAAAGGATAACCTGCATCAACATTTTGAGAATTGGGATTACGTAGTAAGGGGAGAAGGGGGAATACATATGGAATCAATAGATACTGTATGGATTCAAGGATCGCTTGTAGCGTAAAATATGCCATACTTTACTTGGGGACATTAATAATGGATTATTTTTAATTAATATGGATATTTCATTGTCAGTTAGACGCAAAAAAGAGGTTAAATTGATGCCATCCAAGAAAGTAGTTTGCTGCTAACAATCGGGACACATGAGTGGTGCGACTTAGGTGCAAGCGTAGTAGAAAACATTCCTCCAGGGGGGCCGGCATTGACAGTGCCGGTGACTTATAATCAGCCCAATTTTTTTCCTAGTGCCTGGAAAAGAGAACATGGGAGTTTGACTGTACTGTGATTCCATTTGTTTTGTTGGAGAAGGGGAAAACGGGCAGTTACATAACATAGACCTCACCGAAACATTTTTGTTAACCAAACCATCAATAATAAAGAAGTCAATATTATATTGGACAATGGTGAATGGGCCCACAATAATGTGATTCACTGCAAATCATTTTATGGAAGAATATTCCGTGCTGGTCTGGGAATTAGCAGCTCAGTAGAAGTGAGTAAATACAAGCGCTGATTTTGTTATACTGTATGTGTGTTGCGAACACTTACAATGTTTAGAAAAAAGTGAAAAATGTTTTTTATTATAAAATTAGATAAAAAAGCAAAAGTGTGTATGTAGACATTTGCAAAAAAAATAAAAAATCTGCTAGAAAATGTTTATAGCTTTCATGTACTGGCGCAGAGTGCTTTATCCAGTATTACGGCAGATGTCAGCGGCAGTGGAGCCTATAGGTGGAACCTTCATGTATAGAATCCATTGCCGCTGACATCTGCCGCAATACAGCATAAAGCTCTCTGCGCCAGTACATGAAAGAGCTATAAACATTCTCTAGCATTTTTTTTGCAATATACACACTTTTGCTTTTATCTAATTTTATAATAAAGAACATTTTTATTTTTTTTCTAAACATTTCAAGTGTTCGCAACACACATATAACAAAATCAGCGCTCGTACTTACTCACTGCGAATCATGTCATCAATTCCCCAGACCACCCATTGGGGAGAGTAGGCAGCTATGCTTACAAGATGTTATGTTATATTTCTATGAAATTGTATTCCCACAGCCCAATGCTGTCAATATATTGGCCCTGATTCAGAGCCGCTCGTAAGCGGCCGCTCGTTCGTTCTGACCGATGTTCGCACATCTGCGCATGCGTACGGATTTTAATACGCATGCGCGAACCAGTCAGTGCGGCCGAAAATCGTTTGTTCGCTATATAGCGAATGCCTGCTATTTTGAGTGACAGAAGGAGGCGTATGTGGGTGGTAACAGAGGAAGGTGCTTGAAAGTGGGGGTGTGGAATTCGAACGCAGGCGTGCTTAAAGGTCAAAACGAGCGTTTTAAGGGTGTGCATAATTAATACAGCAGCGTCATTGACCACGTTACTTGTTTTTTTTTTACTCAGAACTGCTCGCAAAATAGCGGTTGAAAAAACCAGCCACAAGAATAGCGAGCAGTTCATACGCTGTTCGATGTACTCGATTAATCTAATAAATAGCGGACATGACGTATGGTGCGAGCGGCAAGGGGGCATATTTTTCAAAATTACAACCGCAAGTTTTGCTCGCTCGTTCAGACTTAGAGGCGTGAACAGACCGCAATTAGTGAACGGTTCATTTGAATAGCCACCCCTTGTTTTAGAACGAACGACCGCAAATAGCGAGCGGCTCTGAATGAGGGCCATTGTTTGTTCAAAAACAATATATCGTGAGTGCAGTGGCGTGACTAAGGGGAGTCGGCGAGGTGTGTGCCCTGGGCGACGTCGGACTGGTGCTGCGGGGGAGGGGGGCGCCGGCCCGGCCTCCAGGTCAGTGGTTAGAGTGTAGTGCGGACCGCAATGAGTGCGATCCACACTACACAGTAAAACAAACACACTGGCGCCAGGTAGTACATTTGTGTTACCCGGTGGCGGTGTGTATGTTTCAGCAGCTAATGAGAGACAGACAGAATCTCCTTGGTTGCTGCACCCAGGGCCGGAGCCGGGCAGGAGCTCACTCATGAGTGAAGGGGGAGACGTCATTACATCTCTCCCATTGTGCCGAGCGGGAGGACAGAGGAGCGGACAAGGGTGGGCACAGGAGCGGGGATTCAGGTAAGTGTAATTTTGTCTGTCTGTGTGCGTCTGCGTGTTTTATGTGTAAAAGGCACTACTACTGGGGGCACTGCATAGGGGACACTATATAAGGGGCACTGCATAGGGGAAACTATATAAGGGGCACTACTGGGGGCACTGTATAGGGGGCACCACTGGAGGCCCTATATAAGGGGCACTGTATATTGGGACCTGCATAGGGGGCACTACTGGGGCACTGTATATTGGGCACTGCATAGGGGCACTATATATTGGGTACTGCATAAGGGACACTACTGGGGTCACTGTATATTGGGCACTGCATAAGGTGCACTACTGGGGGCACTATATCAGGGTCATAACTAGGGTGGTGCGACCAGTGCCGTGGCACAGGGCACTGCAGGGCAGGGGGCGCTGTTTGGGTCTGTCAATTTTCCTGTGTATTATCATTCTCACTTTTAGCTTCCTCTTCTTTTATCCCCAGCATCTCCTGTCCTCCTGTATCTTTTCCCTGGCCCTTCCCCATGAGGCCATGGACCTTTTTCAGGTGCACTATCTTATGTCCCTATTTAAAAAATGGGGGGTGGGGGGCCACCAATGCTCTCTCTGGCATAGGGCACCAAAAAGTCTAGTTACGGCTCTGCACTATATATTGGGCATTACTAGGGGCACTACTGGGGGCACTATATATTTAGTACTACTAGGGGCACTACTGTGGGCACTTTATATTGGACACTGCATAAGGAGCACTACTGGGGGTACTATATAAGGGGCATTACTGTGGGCACTGTATAAGGGGTACCACTGGGGGCACTATATATTGAGCACTGCATAACGGGCATTGTATAAGGAGCACTACTGAGGGGCACTATATATTTGGCACTGCATAAGGTGCACTACTGGGGGGCACTATATATAGGGCACTACCGGGGGCATCGCATAACGGGCACTGTATAAGGGGCACTACTATTGGGGGCATTACGGTGCATGTGGAATGGAAAGGAATGCTCCCAGAGTGACGAGAAATGGTGGTGTCATGCTGACATGCCCCATTTTTCAGTGGCCACACGCACATGGAGGAGCCTCCACTTTTCATCTTGCCCTGGGCTCCAAATACCCTAGTTATGCCACTGCATGAGTGCATCATGGGTGTCTACACCTCATATGACTGTGAGTGATGTTCACAGACATATCAGGTTTGCCTTGCAGCACAGCTGATGCCAGTATATCATACAGATATATCAGTATGACGGCTGTGTGTACGGATGACCCACACACCACCCGCACTCTGGCCACAGCCACAGGGATCGTCGACACTGACATCGCAACTGGGCAGGCCCAGTTGTGATGTCCGGCCAGACATATCGAGTGGCATATCAGTAAGTCTGTATAGTTTACCAAATCGGCCGCTGAGTTGACACAACTGCTGGTCAGCCGCTGGGTCGTGTAAGTGTTTACCCAGCTTAAGCCTTTGTAGTGGTATCAGTAGTCTCCCAGACAAGCCAAAGGGTTTCCATTTTTGTTTCTATTTCACTTTAATATCCAATTACACCAAAGTACTTTATATTTAACGATTTCTCTTTAAATATGTAACATTGTTAGATCTAATCTAATATATAGGACAACTAGTCTCCTGCTTTCATATTACTTGGATGTGTTATATTTTTCTCCAGCAGAGTGCGCTGCTGTATAACCTACAGCAGTGGTTCCATTATTAAGAAATTTAGAAAAAAATGTAGTAAAGTAGTAAAGTGAAGTAAATTGTGCTTATATGTCATGTTTAGGTTTAGTTATGTGGTGGTGGAAAGGTTTGCGCTTCTGTTTGACAACATATTTACATGACATTAACCATAAATAATTTGATTTGGTGCTGAACCACCAACCTGAGGCACCCCTGCAAGTGTCTTGAGGCACCCCAGGGTACCACGGCGCACAGTTTGGGAACCACTGGCCTACAGTGCTATGGTACATACACGGTCAGATTTGTTGTCAGATATGTACGATAACGATTTTAAAAATCGTACAATCGTTCATATCTAAAAGAAAATCTGACATGTGGGCCTGCAACGATGACCGATGCGCGTTCCCGCATGTCAGATAACGATATCTGACATCGTCTTTGTTTGCAGTCAGATTTTGACGATTTCATTCATTTTACTACTGTCTGAAATAATTCAAATCGTTGGTAAAATAGTTAAAATCGTTGGTAAAATCGTTCATCATTCATCTGACAGATCTAGCCGTGTGTATGCACCAGTGGCGTAACTAGGGCAGGGCGAGCGGGGTGCGTGCCCTGGGCGCCGTTGGACCGGCGGCGCCCCCTAGTTAGCCAGTGTAGCGCCGACCGCAGTGAGTGCGGTCAGCGCTACACACTTACACAGGACCGGAGCTAGGCTTCCAGCGCCGGTCCTGTGCTGCACACCTGAACCCGTTCCCTCTCCCTGAGTGCTTGCCCAATAGCGCTAGGAGGCGGGCTCAGGCTGTGCATAACACACGCATCGCCGCCAGCGCTGGCGGCGATGCGTGTGTTAAACAGCAGCCAATGAGAGTCAGATAGACTCTCATTGACTGCTGCAGCACCCACTGCAAGAGCCGGACTTCTGTCCGGCTCCTGCAGTGGGTAATGGGACAGATGTCATGACGTCATGACGTCTGTCCCATAATGCTGAGCGCGCCAGCCCGGGAGGACTGGCGGGCGGGAGCGGCGTCGCGGACCGGAGCAGCAGCAGCCTGGATTCAGGTAAGTATATTTTTATATATATTTTTTTTTTAACCTATCTGCACAACGGGGGAGGGGGGTGGCTACTACTGGGGGGACCTCTACTGGGGGTGGGGGCACAACGGGGGAGGGGTGGCTACTACTGGGGGCACCATTATTGGGAGGACCTCTACTGGGGGGGCTACTACTGGGGGCACTTAATCGGGAGGGGGAATCTCTACTGGGGACTACTACTTGGGGGGGAACTACCACTGGGGGCATTATAAAAGGGGCCTACTACTAGAAGTACTGCACTCGGGGGACCACTACTGGGGGCACTGGATAGGGGGGATCACTACTGGGTGCCTGCATAAGGGGACCACTACTGGGAAAATTGCATGGGGGGGACTACTGCTGGGGGCACTATATAAAGGGCACTGCATAGGGTGGGGGGGACTACTACTGGGGGCACCATATAAAGGGCACTGCATAAGGGGATCCCGCTACTGGGCGCACTGCATTGTGGGGACTGCTACTGGGGGCACTGCATAAGGGGGAACACTACATGGGGCACTGCATTTGGGGGGGCCACTACTGGGGGTACTGAGTAAGGGGAACTAATTGGGGGCTGTATAAGGGGGACCACTACTGGGGATAGTGTATAAGGGGCACTACTATGGGCCTGCATAAGAGGGACCACAACTGCATACTGGGGGTACTGTATAAGGGGTACTACTGGGTTTAAGGTGCATATGGATAGGAATGCTCAGTGTGAAAATAAAGGGGTGTGTCATGTTGACACATCCCATTTTTAAGTGGCCACGCCCATTTTTTGCCGCGCGCGCACATCGGGGGGGGGGGGCTCCCTTTTCAAATTTGCCCTGGGCTCCAAATACCCTAGTTACGCCACTGGTATGCACCATTAGTATTTGTGGTGTGTGTACATTGGGGCTGATTTAGAATTGTACACAATGCCAATGTTTTTGTAAATAGATCGATTTTTTTCGATCAGTTTATAATCCCTATACAGTACACTTATATCAGATGAGTTGATTTCCAAAATATTGGTGAACAGGAGAGAGTTAGCAAGCAGGGCAGTGGGACAAATGCCTCCTGGGCTCATCTTAGTGTATAGCTTTGGGATGATGTTGCATGTGAAGGGCACTCACTGTTTATATAGTGCCAATAAGTTACTATTAAGTGCAGCAGCTGTTTACTAACTGATACAAGCAATTTTACAACAATGCTACAGAAAATGACACCCTGTGATATGCGGTGATATGCGGTCAGGTGAGGAAGAGCCTTTCCTATCATACTTAGGTATACTCCAAAGTTTTGACAATAAAAATGTGAAGAAAATTTTTTAAAGAAAATACTATAAATATCTTCTTTGTATTATTCTAATAATTTTCATAGTCAAAACTCTGGAGTAAAAAGTGTATGGCAGGTGAGGCACTGCCTCCCCTGTCTACCTTTTCCACACATCCCTGATCAAAACACACCAAATTTCCAGCACTATATACTGCTGCGCCTTTGTATAATGCCCACATACATATGTAATACCCTGCTATGCGACGTATTACGTCTGACATTGTGCAGACCACAACTCTCAGCAGTCTCTGCAGTGGTTGGAGAGGTCAGGCAGGTGGTATGGTCAGTGACAGAGGGGAAGGACAGTTGGTCAGGGCAGAGCTGGGGTAACCGACCTGGAGAGCGATGCTGTGAGGAGGCAGATGGAGGACAGCCCGCAGGGGCTGATACAGAGACTTTAGACATCCCCTTTGTTGTGCAGGGGCTGTCTTAACCTTATGCTTCACGGGAGCAGACAACCCCTTCACGATCAGCAGACAGCCCCTGAGGCAGCACAGGAGTGACTGGAGGCAGACCCAGAGAAACAGCTGTGTAAGGAGAAGCAGTAGAGCGAGTGATGATCAGCACCAGTCAGGGAAAAGCTCAGTTCACTCTGCATTGCACCTCAGCGAGACACTCAGATTAATTGCAATGCATCCATACTCTTTCTATAAAGGGGCAGAGCTTCACTTAGTCACCTGTATCACTACATAACTATAACAGAGACTGTATCAGACCCAGTGAAATCAGCTAAGCGATGAAACAGTAAATACAGACAATGATCCGACCACCTCACTTATCGTCCTTAGTAATGATGCCACCTATTCTGCATAAATGACCCTGTGAGAGGTCAGGACCTGGCAGGACCAGCATCATTACAGAGAACCAAACACAGAGCCCTGCCACACATAATATAATATGGAGCTGTGACTGTAGTGATGACAGAATAAATAGACTGAAGGACATCACATCCAAGTACCAAAACCTTATTTCGCCACTTGACTCTGGCAGGAACAATTAAAGACTAAGCATGGAAATTATAGGTTATTATTAGGGATGTGCGCCGGACCATTTTTGCCGGATTTGGATTTGGATTTGGTTCTAATTCGTCGTCCGGCTTTGGATTTGGATTTGGATTTGCCAAACTGCGGTGACTGGCTTTGGATTTGGATTTGGATTTGGATTTGGATTTTTTTACAAAAATTGACAAAAAAAGCTAAAATCACATAAATTGGTCTTTTTTTTCTTCCTAGAGTATTATTAACCTCAATAACATTAATTTCCAGTCAATTTAGACCATATCACAGCTTATAATATTGTTTTCAACATTATTGGCCAAAGGTTGCAGTGAGCTGACTGGTTACTAAGCGACAAAGCAGCGGCACAACGACACAGACACCACAGTATAAAGCACATCTATGACACATTGCCACACAGCAGTGGCAGAAATGAAAAGTAGTGCACCCACCCAGTGGGGTACGGCCAGCAGAGTCACAGTACTTGTTTACAAAGTGGGCTACGGCCCTAGGAGTCACAGTGCACAATCTTATTAGCATTACACAGCACATAGGGCCTGATTCACATTACACCATAAAGTAGTGTCTCTTATTTATGTTACGACACACAGTAGTGCCCCTTTTACACAATGCCCACAGTAGTGACCCTTTTACACAATGCCCACAGTAGCGGTGTCCCTTACACAATGTCCCCCAGCAGTGGTGCCCCCTATGCAGTCCCCTTAGTAGTACGGTCCACTATGCAGTGCCCCCAGTTGAATGCTCCCCAGTAGTATGCCCCCCATTAGCAGGCCCCCCCAGTAGTATGTCCCCCATTAGCAGGCCCCCCCAGTAGTATGCCCCCCATTAGCATGCCACCCAGTAGTATGCCCCCCCAGTAGTATGGCTCCCCCAGTAGTAGGCTGCCCCAGTAGCAGGCCCCCCCAGTAGTAGGCTGCTCCAGTAGTAGCCCCCCCTGTAGTATGGGCCCCCCTGTAGTATGGCCCCCCCTGTAGTAGGCCCCCCCAGTAGTATGGCCCCCCCCAGTAGCAGGCCCCTCAGTAGTATGGCCCCCCCAGTAGCAGACCCCCCCCAGTAGTATAGCCCCCCCCAGTAGCAGGCCCCTCTGTAGTATGGCCCCCCCAGTAGTATAGCCCTGCCCAGTAGCAGACCCCCCCAGTAGTGCAGACCCCCCCAGTAGTATAGCCCCCCCCCAGTAGCAGGCCCCTCTGTAGTATGGCCCCCCAATAGTGCAGATCCCCCCCAGTAGTATGGCCCCCCCAGTAGCAGACCCCCCCCCAGTAGTATAGCCCCCCCCAGTAGCAGGCCCCTCTGTAGTATGGCCCCCCCAGTAGTATTGCCTCCCCCAGTAGCAGACCCCCCCCAGTAGTGCAGACCCCCCCCCAGTAGTATAGCCCCCCAGTAGCAGGCCCCTCTGTAGTATGGCCCCCCCAGTAGTATAGCCCCCCCCCCAGTAGCAGACCCCCCCAGTAGTGCAGACCCCCCCCCCCCAGTAGCGCCCCCGGACCTTTGACAAGTAAAAAAATAAAAAAAATAAAACTTACCTGTATCCCCGCTCCCGCGCCGTCCGCTCTGTCACACGCTGAGGAGGGAGCCGGAAGACGGAGCTCATGTGTGAGCTCCAGCCGGCTCCCTCCGTGCAGCAGCCAATGAGAGTCTGTGTGACTCTCATTGGCTGCTGTAACAAACACACAGCTGCCGCTGGCGGCTGTGTGTCTGTGTCTGTGTAGGGCAGAGCGCTATCACTGCGCTCTGCCCTACACGCGAGGAGACCTGATGTCGGATTCTCTAGTGAGAATCCGACATCAGGCGGCCGCCGTTCGGCCCCGAACGGGGATCCGAGTCAGGCGGTGAACACCCGAACAGGGTTCGGGTGGACTCGGATCCCCAATGTTCGGAGCGGTTCGGATTCCACAGAATCCGAACCGCTCATCTCTAGTTATTATACCAGGATATAGGATATATTAAAGATATACTGTTGAGAAGTAGCGCTCCCTATGTGGCCTCTATGTGTAGGAACGCTGCTGCCAATGGTGGCGATAGTGCCAAGACTTCAAAAAATATAAATACAATAACTGGCTGCGCTGTCAACAACACTGACAGTTCTGCAGAAGTAAATTAGAACAGAATTGTTTAATTTCTAAAAAGACATATCAGATATACATATACAGTATGCTTTACAGGAAAACACAGCATAAAATAGATTTGTACATCTAAACCAGGGTCCTTTCGTATATTCAGACATCTGTTACCTATAAGAGCCTGTTCGAACAGGAAAGTGCACTTTAAGACAGTTAATACATGAACCAATTCCAGAGTGAAACAGGACTTCCTGCTGCTCCTGGCGAAGGTGTGTGAACACATAGAAGCGTGTTCAGCAACTCTATTGAACGAGGAAATAGCCATCCACAGCACAGAGCTACAGGCCACCAGCAACAAATCCGCTCTCTGTTACTTAAACAGTGAATTATGGCCCTGATTCAGACCCGGACGCAAGTGGGCGGTTGCACGTTCGGCGTATGTGCCGAAAAATGTAAATTCAAACGCTCGCTCGTAATTTCGTACGCGGCTAATCTTCCGCCCCATAGTCTCCCAACCCCTCCTCTAGCTAACGAGCGAGCCAAATTGCGACCGTACATCTCAAATTTTGCATGCAGGGAACGCTCGCACAAGTCCAAACCGGAAGTGGGCCTGTCAGATTTCGATTACCTGCTCGTTCATTCTGCATACATCCTTTAATCGTATCATGCCAATCAAGAGATCAGTTAGCTTAATTGCTCTTCACATGTTTGAAATTCGTTTTTTTTTCATTTTCAATAAACTTTACTCTTGTCCATGTTTGTTTTTTCACGCAGAATACGTACGGTTTAAACAATGGTTTCCTTTATCCAAAATACATGTTTTTGTCATTTTTCCTATTGTTTTCCGTGTTTTTTCTGACGCATATTTTACGTGTTTCATTTTTTTATGTAAATTAGCTAACGCATGTCACTGCATTAAGCCAATCATAACTCACATTAGATTTTTAAGCCTGTCGAACACATGACTCATACACTAACCAATAGAATGGTTCCTATTAATTTTCCAAATACATTAGCCAATCAAAATTATTATCTTGTCTTTATTAAAACTGTTTTTTCCAAAATCCACCATTGCCATCATGAGAGCCTCTGCGTTCACCAGGCGGGAGCTTTTAGTACTGACGGAGGTAATGGACCGGCGGATAACCACCCAGCCTCCCCCCATCACCAACAGAGAGAAGCGATCCGCCTATGCGGAGGTTCGCCGCCGCCTGCGCTCCTTCGGCTCACGCCGACAGATTGGCCAGCTGGAGCGCAGATGGTCGGATCTTCAACGCCGCACGCCACACTTGCTGGCATGTTTCAGACAGCGTATAGCTGAAAGTAAGTTGGGTTTTTTTTGCTTTCCTTTTTTGTTTTGCGGCCCTATTTGCGTGTGCATGTTTTCATTCTTGCCCTGTTTGTTTATTTACTACATATCTGCGTGTTTTTGAGGATGTTTTCAAGGTTAAAAATTAATCAAACCTTAAATTGTTATCCATCATTTAGGGGCAGCGACGCCGTCGGCCATGTCCCCTATCCCCAACTCCCAGCCAATCCTCCTCTCCCCACCCTACCCCTAATTCACCCTCCAACCCAGCCTGGCCAGACCCGGACGCCCCTCCCTCTCGGATACTTCCCATCCCTCAAAATTCCCCCTCCCCTCAACCCCCCTCTCTCTTTTCCTCACCCTCCCCTCCAACCACCCCTTTCTTTTACACCCCCTCCCTCCCTTCAGAAATCACCCCTCCTCCAACAGACCTGCATTGGCCTACCTCCGAGGAGGACGATGGTGGGGCTACAGGTCCAGGCGGCATTGTCAACGGTATGTTTACCTTTTACCTTTATTTTTTTTTGGGGGGGGGGGATGTTATCCTTTGCCTGTGCATTTTTCAAATTTTCAAATTTACTTATTTATAATGTTATATATCTTGGTTTAAAAATGTCTATGATGTTTGCCCCTTACACATATCACACATGTCAAAACACTCATACTTGTATCTCTTGTTTACAGTACCCACCAAAGTAGTTTTTCTGCGTACTTCTCATTTTTTACAATTTATAGTTTTTTGAGTAATTTTTGGGAATTTACTTGGGCAAAGAATGTTGGCTTTGAATTGTCATGTTTGTCCAAATTGTCACTTTTTGTAAAGTCGCATTTCCTTTGGCAGTTGTTTGTCAAACAAAATTACGTTTTTTTTTATTAAGCACCTCAATTCTTTAACCCACAGAGGACCAGAGGCGGCTGACGGAGGCAGCAGCGTGTGTGCAGAGGCTGAGGGGCCATGTTATAGGCATGCTGGTGGTCCTCGATCACATGGCGGGGATCCTGCGTCATTAATTTTTTGGTTTGTTCCAAATTTGGACATTTTTTAAAAAATAAAAAAGCAAGTTTCGTTTAAAGTCTCATTCCTTCTCTGTAAATATTAGATTGTTTAACCTTACATAAGTCGACTATTGCAGCAAGTATTTTAAAGTAGTGTAACTTAGATTGTAGAAAGCTGAATTATGTAAGCTGGCACATTCAACACCTAACAATACCAATAGGTTTGTAGAATATTCTTTTTTTTTTACTTGATTTTTGGGGGGGTAAGGTAAATATTAAATGACACCTGTTTAGGCCGAGATTCCAAAACATACTGATTCACCATAATACCTTGGGGTGTTTGATTTGAGCCACTAATCATTACAGTATTAGCCCTTAAGCAAGTTTACATTTTGGAACCAGGTTACACTTGCATGTAATTTAGAATGGAAATGTTTTTTTTAACGTAACAAAAATTTATTTAATAAAAATTTAGAAACACAAAGTGATTAAGGACAATCAATACACACAGTGAAAACACTCTTCAAAAATCAGCCTACACCCAAAATATACAAAAACAAATCAATCAAGAACTGTTTGACGAAGTAGCATGCCAACATGATTCCACAAATGAGTTGACGACAAATTTGGTCCAGAAGTTAAATCCAATGTGTCCACATGAAGTCAATTTTTACGATCAGGTAGTAGTCATGGTTTTCACTAAAAATATTATGAAATAAAACACACACAAAAAAAAAAAGTTAAAATTGGTAATTACATTATTACATGTCTACATTGTGTTATCTAACTTCATTTGGGACAATAATTACCTAAAAAAATGGGCCACAACATCATCGCGTATGGCCCCCCCACATACAGACCTCCGACCAACCTCGGGGGGGCCATCCTCAGGCAAGACATCCTCTGGCTGCATTGGGACACCACTCCTTATGGCGATGTTGTGAAATATCCCACACAGGACCACAATTTTCTAAACCATATCCGGAAAATACATGAGCTCGCCACCAGAGCGGTGGAGGCATCTGAATCGGCCTTTTAAAAGGCAGATACAGCACTCCACCACTTGCCTGGTGGCTGTAAGTGCGGAATTATACTCACTTTGTGGCCCTGGTGTGGGAGCCAAATAAGGAGTGAGCAGCCAGGGCGTGCATGGGTAGCCACTGTCTCCTGTGAAAAAGAAGTTACAAAATCAGGATCACTGTGTATCAAGCTTTGCATTGGTATCTAAAAAAGGTCTACACTTACCCAGAAGCCACGCATCACCAGCTTGTAGGTTGTTTAATTTATGCCAAATCCCTGATTGATGGATGACGAATGAGTCATGTGCACTCCCGGGTAATTTTGCATTCAGGGACAGGATCAGGAGGGAGGCATCACATACCACCATTACATTCAGTGAGTGATAGTGTTTTTGGTTCCAAAAACTGGCCTCCAGCCGTGCTGGAGGCTGAAGTGGTATGTGAGTACCATCCACAACCCCTATGATGTGTGGGAAGCCAGCTATTTGGTAAAAATTGGCCTTCACCACACTAAGGGAACCCATATCCAAAGGCATTTTAATAAAATGATGGAGGTGCTTGAAAAGGGCCTCCATCACTGCCCTCAGGATCCTTGAAAAGGAGGATTGGGAGATTCCTGCAACTATTCCCACCGTGGTTTGAAAGGATCCTGAGGCACAGAAATGTAACACCGCCATAAATTGCGTAAGTGGTGGTATTGCTGTAGGACTGTCAATTTGCCGCTCAAGATCACTCTCTATTAATGAGAGAGTGTCTATGATGATTTGGGGCGGAAGACGGTAGCGCCTTAACACCTCATCATCGGGCATTCCAAAAAGGGTGACACGTGTTCCATATATCTGGGGCCGAGCACGCCTACGATGCCTACGCCTGGGACGAGATTGAGGCTGGTCGGCTTCCGGCAGCATGGCCACAATAATACGACCAACATCAACCTGAAATGGTAAGAATTGTAGTTAAGGTATGTTGCCCCAAAAAAAGACAAAAAAAATACTTATCTTTACGATACAATCCAAAGATGCTTACATGCCGGGGTATTGTCATGATTTCAAAAACCTACATTTTAAAATACCAAAAAAAGTTTAGAATTTGGGGTGGCCATTTTGTAATCTTGTTTTTTGAAAATGGTCAAAAATAAAGGGGGTAAACACACATTTCGAACAATAGTAAACCTACATTGAGAGGACTTCCACAATTTGGCCCCAAAAAAATAACCAAGAATTTGAACGCTAAATGGTTCGCATTTTTACAAGGGGAATAAAGCCTACAAAAGTGCGCTAAATGGTTCGCATTTTTACAAGGGGAATAAAGCCTACAAAAGTGCGCTAAATGGTTCGCATTTTTACAAGGGGAATAAAGCCTACAAAAGTGCGCTAAATGGTTCGCATTTTTAACATCCCCAAAAACCATTAAAAAAAGCTTAATGACCCCAAAATATGCGAAGAACAATACATGAACATTTTACAAACAAGTTAAAAACAAAACTTACCAATACATGATAAATAAGTCACAGAACAAAAACGTCGTTGGGGCAGAGCCAAAAAAAACCTACAAGCAAAAAAAATATATATTATTTTTTGAACCCAAAAAATAAAAAAAGGAGATCCATATTTTACACAAGGATGACGGGAAAAAACTTACACAAAAAAACACCACAACTAAAATAACCACACCAAAAAATGCGAACGGAGAGTTTAATAAAAAAAAACGCCTCTAACACAATCCAAAAAACCTCCTCCAAACACTACTCCCTCCAACAATACACTCTGAACCACGTAACCTCCAACAAACAACACCCGCCACCTCGACTCGAGTCGCCAAAAGCCATAAATAGTGTTTCGTTTCCCGCTCAAATTAAGGACGGATCATATGAACGCGTAATCAATGATGCGGCTGAATAATAAGGACGCATGTATAAATACGTCACGGAAAAAAACAAACGGTCTGGTGTAGTTCAAGTTTTTTCATGAAAAATGGCTACAGATCAGCCAAACAATGGCCAAGAGGCGGCCGGTAAGTATTTCTCTCATTTCTATTCAAGGATTATTTTGAACCAGAATATAGTGAAAGATTGACATCTAAATTAAAATTAATTTAATGTAAATAGGTGTTGAGGATGACATGGAAGAGGCTGCTGGGCCCAGTATTCCGGCCAAAGCTGGCAAAAAGAAAAGGCAGCCACAATTCACAAGAAAGGAGATGGAGGTTTTGGTTCAGAAGTGTGTGGACATCCTGCCACAGGCAGACAGGAATATGGGTGTAAGCCAGAAGTGGAGAATGTGGGAGGAGATAGCCAGTGCTGTCAATAGGGTGGGTGATTATGTCCGTCTAGCCCGGGATGTCAAACGCCGGTAAGTTAAAACTTCAAAAAAAAAGAGGATACAGGGTCAAATAATGCAGGAATAATGCCTACTTTTTCACCCACAGATGGCAAGACATCAAATATCGGCTGAAGAAAAAACTGGCTGACAGGGCTAGGCATGCAAGGGGGACAGGTGGGGGTCCCACCCCTGTGTCATTGGAGCTGAATGATTTGGAAGAGCTGGCACAGGGGTGTGTGCAGGATGTGGAGGTGTTTGGCGTGTCCAACATGGATACGGACATGCCAGACTTTGCGGCTCCTCATGTTGTCCCAGGTAAATGTTGTGATGTAACCAACTCTGAAATGTTATTGTGACAATATGTAGATTCTAATGTGACTCTTTTCTCTTTTTTCTCACAGAGACACAGGCGGATGAGTCTGCTCCAGATGGGAGCCTTGGCCGCAGAATTTCTGCTGGCTCTGCAGGGGAGGAACCAGTACATCCGGCTGAGGACCCTGCAGAAGCCAGTCCAGGGCAATCCCCCTCGCAGACAGTGGCACTCCTCACAGACCTCAATTTTAAATTGGATTACCATACGGAGATTCTGCAGAGGATGGACGCCAGTCTGCTACGGGAGGCCCTGGAGCAAAATGCTGCGGCCAATGTGACCATTGGTCAGGCCCTGGCTGAAAATACCAGGGCCAACATCAGAATAGCCAATGCTCTGGAGCAGCTCGTTCGCCAGCACATGGTGGAGCCGACCTCCCTTCCTGCCGGAACATCAGGATCCTCCACCTCGGGCACAACAACAGCCATTCCTCCAAATGTGCCTAGCCCTGTGCCTAGTCCAGAGGCCACAACATCTGCCTCTGGACAGGCCAGCCAGAGGACATCCCGGACCCGGTCTGGCGCCCACCCTACCCCAGCCAAACGGGGAAAAAAACGATGACAGCACTGGCTACTTTTCCCACACTCCTTCTGTGCTTGCCCCATATTCCTTTAGGGCCAAAACTTCCCTCTCCTTTCTTGTGAATTGTTTTTAATGTGTTTGTTTAAGTTGGCCAACACTGGTAATATGTTTGTCAGAATTATTTAAGTTATTATTGCCTAACACTGCCCAAAAAGTGTATTTGCAAAATGCACCACAAAACTTTAAAAATGTGTGTATGAAATAAAAAAATTGACAAATGTTCTCCATTGTATTGTGACATTATTTAAAAAATGGTTTAGAGTTAATCCTGGCCCACAAGCCAAAAACGTCCTCCAAAAAAAAAAAAAATGGGTTTTAAAAAAAGGGTTCTTTAAGGAACACTTTAAAATTAAAAAAAGGATGCAAATTCTCCTGGCCAAAGCAAAATGGTAAAATACACACAAACATGATGACATTATTGTTACAATAGCACAAAACCCAAATAAAAAAAAAAAAACATTCCTACAAATGTACGCTAATTGATTGTGTAATCCTGAAATTAGCAGCTGAGATTTTCACCTGCGTACGGTTTTGTGCTAACCCAAAAAACTATTTTCAAAACACATTACAAGCTGGTTTGCAATTCAAAGTTGATTGTTTTTCTGACAAGCCGTGATAAATCGATGAAACATCGAGGAGGCCCGGACCGGAGGACAAGGCCATCGCCATTGTGGTCGAGTAATCCACACCCCAAGCTGTGCGAGCAAGTTGAACGGAAAGAGGATCAGCCAGTGACGTATGACTTGGTATGAACACATTTGACGTTCGCATCTGAAAATTTATGTATGCCCCAAATACGCCTCGCCACGCCTGCGTTTTTCCATCTCCACCCACGTCAATTACGTAGGGTCCCCCCAAAAGCATAACCAGCGCCGGACTTGTCAGCCAGTCCTTTTTTCAAAAATTAAGGGGACCAAAACGAGTAGGGTTCCACCATCATTTAGGAACCAGCAGCAGGCTGCAGGGCCAGTGCTGTTTTTAAATATAGGGGGGGAAAAATTGCGTAGGGGTCCCCCTATATTTAAAACCAGCACCGGACTCAAACCGACCACAGCCAGAATACCTTATTACCAGTTCTCCAGGGCCAAAGCATTCTCACCCCAAGCCAGACAGGCCAAGCCGGGGATCTCAGGGGAGGTGGGGACCCCCCCAAAAAATGTGTCCCCTCTCTCCCGAAACCCCAGGGTTTGTCTGAAGCCCTGGGCTCTTCTCCGCACCCCTGGGCTCTGGGTACGGGGGTAATAAAATGTAAAAAAGAAGTAAACTATTGTATCTTACAGTGGAACTACAGGTGCCAGTATGCCTGCCCTTTGGCACTTGTGGAACTACAAGTGCCAGCAGGCGGCCGGAACCAGTACCTCCGCTGTAAAATAAATAGTTAAATAAAGACACAACACACACACCCCATAGATAGTATAGATTTATTACACACATACCTCAATCACAGATACTTACTTGTACCAGCCGGTTGGTCCACTTGTCCAATGCAGAAATCCGTGTGGATGGACCTGCAAAAAAGATCCTATACTCACCTACATCCTGGCGCTGCTCTCCGTAGCATCCAGGGTCTTGCCAAAACAACAAATAGACTTACCCGAACCATGCCGAACATGTGTAAGTATATGCTGTTACATATACGTACACCTCGCGAAATGACAGATGAGCAAAATCATCTGTTATTTCTGATGGGCCGCTAGCCAATCAGCGGCCGCTTTACATGTAGCGGTCACTCATTGGCTGGTTCCACGTGGGTCCCATATTCATCAGAGTTGGCCTTTTTTTTCCGTCATCCTCTTCGATGTCAGATGTGGTCTCATGTTCTTCATTGCCAATGTAGATTTTAAAGGCATGGTCATATTTCATCAGTCCTGTTATCTTCAGTGCCCATCTCAGGCCAGGTGTCTTTTATAAGTGTAAGGCCAGGAGGTTTTCTGATTTTGTCTTGAGACATTTTCTCAGTGGTGGTAACTTCATCGTCAATGTGGCTGTTAAATTTTATCAGAAAAGTCTCCATATGGTATCTGATGATTGGGTCAAACATTTCATCATCCATCTCTGGGCCGGTGTCTGTTGTAAGTTTAAGGCCAGGAGGTTTCCTGATTGTGCCTTGAGTCTTTTTATTAGTATACTGGCCAAGTTCATCTATGGTGGTCACAGTGCTGGCCTCAATTTCATCCTCATCAGTGTAGTACTGAACATGGAATGTGAGGACCTGTGCCAACATCTCTTGACGGTATATAATAATATTGTAAATCTCATCATCGGCAGTGGCCTCTACTACTTCATCCTCAGTATAATATTTGACATTGATCTCATCATGAAATGTGAGGACCTGCGCGAAAGTCTCTTGATGGTATTTAATAATATTGTAAATCTCATCACCCATCTCTGGCCCAGAGATGGGGAAACCCTGCCGTAAGGCCAGGAGGTTTTCTCTGTTTGCCTTGAGACATTTCTGTCTCAGGCGCAGATTTCTCTTTATTTTAATTTTTAAAATTTCTCTTCAGAACTCCTCCTGTAAGCAACTTGTATTGAGAAGTGAGGTTACCAAGGCAGCAGCTGTGTATATCATGTGTGTGATGTCATAATGTGTATGCCAACTGTAACATCACCAACTGCCATTGTCACCTGCTGTAGGGGCTTTATTGAGAAGTATCTTTCATGCCTGAGATCCTGCACTGCAGCTTTGTGGCTTAAGTTAGGTCAGCATTTCCCAAACTGTGTGCACTTCAGAGGTGCCGCGCAGTGCCGGGCTTGGCTACCACGTTTCTTTAAACAGCTTTAGAGATCTAGCCCTGTCTTTGGGACCCTGCGGTTCGCCTGATTTTGGAAGAACCGCATTACGGAAGTACCAGGTGGCGGTAGGAGCAGTAGCATAAGCTTTATAGCCCAGGCAAAGTTGAAAAACGGTGCCCCGTCCACACACACAAACACATAGCAAAATATATGTGCGTGCTAAAGTCACGCCCAAAAAAATGGACGTGGTCACATACCGAAGGGGCATGGCCATTGAAATGGGGCGTGCCAACATGACACGCCACCCATTTCTTGTAACTCTGGGAACTTTCCTTTCCATTCAATATGCACCTAACCTATACAGTGGTTTCCCACAATGTGGAACCTCTGAAGAAATGTATGCTCCCTGGGAAGATGGTGCCTTCAGTCGGTATTCACTATTCATGTAGGTCACATCATCCTGAAGATGCCAGTTTGTGTAGGAAAATTAAAAAGGTCATCATCATACAACAGTGGTTCAACCATACTCGTTTCCACTGTGTCTTTCAGTCACACAATCTCCCCCTGCATCGTCTCTCACACACACCTCTTTCACACTAATGCAGCCAGACAAATAAATACATCACTGGCATCAATTGTTTTTAAAGTTCCCCCTCCCCCCGGCAAAAAATCTAATACACACCTGGGTGCAGAGCAGAGAGAGCACCGGGGAAGGAAGAGTCACTCTGTCACCCGGCAGCTCTCAGGATGGGAATGACTGCCTAGGAGGGGCTGCGCGCTTCTGCTGTAGCTCCCCTTACAGTCAGCACAGTTGCCTGCTCATTACATTATGTTCATTTGCCTGCTCATTTCATTATGTTCTGGGTTGTTTGTGGACCCGGGGTGGTAGCAGGAGCGATCACAGAAGCGGGTTTGAATATAAAACTAGGTTTTTTAATAGGTGCTTGAGTAGACATAAAATATGGCAGTAAATAAAAGTCCAGGTATATATAAACGTGCACTAGAGTTCAGTGGTGGGAGTAATGGGTTAATGTCCAATTAGAAACAATTAGAACTGTCCAGGTGTGCAGGTAGTGAGACTGGAATAATCAACCAGGTATGCAGGTAGTGATGCAGGAAAATAATATCCAGGTATGCAGGTAGTGAACTAAGACAAATGAGCAGGATGTCAGCAGGCTCAGGCACTCATGTATGGGCAAGGGTGGTGGAGGAAGCGGGGTAGTCCAGCGGAAGCTAGGAACTGACAGGCAGACTGGCAGACAGCGAATTTCACAGGAACAGGATAAGCACAGAGAACTACCCATCAGCTAGGCTGAGATACACGTTGCACTGGCAAAGAAGGAAGGCACTGACCCTTCCTAAATACCCCATGCCGTGCTGTTACTGGCCGGAGGGAACATGTGACTCACCAGGATTGGCCAGCCACATCACATGGCCAGAATGCAAAATGGCGGCGCCCATGCCAAACGGAACGGAGACGCCGCTAGGCCTTACCAGCGCAGAGTGACAACAGGCCCACACAACAACACGCGTAGCCAAAGCCCCCCACCAGACACCAGCTCCGCCACCAGACAGCCCACGCCACAACAACCTCACAGGTAACACTTGCCTAGCGCCATGCTGAAATACCCTGGCCGTGACAATTAGAGTGACAAGTCTTCGGTCCGGGCGCAATGGTGGCAGGGGGAAGGGGGTGGACGGTATGGGTACGATGCCCTGGCCCGGCGCCCCCTCTGCTGGGCATACCCAACGCCCAGGGCACATGCCCTGCTCAACCCCCCCTAGCTACACCACTGGGTAGAAGATACAGAGCATCTATACCATCTTTTCAATTCCTGAAACCTTTGTAGGCGTCCTTCCCTATGTTTTTATCTTGTTTTGTCACTGTTGTATATGGCTTGGAATAAAGGGCTGTGAATCTTTCCTTTGGCTGTGGTGCTCCATATTATTGGGAAGTCTCATATGAAAAAGCTGTACTTTAAAAGGGAAAGGAAAAGCCATTGGAAGTGTATAAAGACCCACCTTATGTGACTATTACCATACAACATACATGGGTGCTGAAAGAGGGGGGGTGGTGGGTACAGTTTACCCAGGCCCGGGCTTGCTAGAAGGGCCTGGCAGGGTCCGGGTCCGGCATCGCGTCCCCCCTCCATCACGGTGGTTCAGCACACAGCTTGTGCTGGGCTGCAGTGTGAGACTGCTCGCGGCTGCTGCAGCAACCGGAGCAGTCTCCTATGACTGTTGGGGGGAGCGATCACACTGATCGCGCCCCTCCTCCCCCTGCTTAGCGCTGGGGGGCTTACAGCTTTGCGGCGCTGCAAAAGTTATAGTTTTCTTTTTTTTCAAGGGGGTGTGGCCACACCTCTCACAATTAGGCCACGCCCCCTCATTTACCCGGGCCCAGGTCTCTACGGCCCTGACAACATAGAGTTACAGGGAGGAAAGGGAAAAAGGGGACTGCACTAGATACATAAGGTCAATATAACTGTGAAGATACGGACCACCAAATGACAATCAATTTCCCCCCTCAACAATATCGAAAAAGGAGAAATTTTGAGGATTAGGAGAAACTGCTCCACGGAGAATATGTTCAAAATAAGAAGCAAGGAACTAACATAACACCCAGATTGCGACAGAGGGGCTACAGTAATAGGTCTATAAAGAGAGCATATCCTTCAGTTGCCAGACTCCCCAGGAAATCCCTTATATTTAAAGATCATACAAGGAAAAATAAATCAGACAAAAATCAGATTTATTGGAAATTTCCGTAAAGAATGGGAAGCTTTAAAATTCATAATACAAAAACATTGGCATATCTTTACATTGGATCAAGATCTCCAAAAATGTCTGGAACCTAAGGTATCTGTTGGCTGGCGTAGAGCGAAAAACCTGAGAAACATTCTGGTACAGAGCCACTTTTCCAAAAAACCTAAGAAACAACCCACTATTAAAGGCTCTTTTCTTTGTGGACATTGGAAAGCATGTAAAGCATGCCAAAATATGATAAAGAGGGACAAAATTGAGGATAAATTTGGCATTCCACACAAAATTAATCAATTCATCAACTGTTTGTTACATGCCGCCGCCGCGTCTTGTTGGACAACGGTGCTCCTGACAGTTCCCTTAGGCCGGTTGCTGGGAGACGGAAACACTGCACTGTGAACCTATCATATCCTCTCTCTGGGCCTACGTCATCTCTGCCGGGACTGGATTGGTTGTTCTTCCTGTTTTCTTTCCCGCTGATGCGTTGCTCGGATGCTGGTGATAGCGTCATACACTTGTTTCCGGTTCCATAGCGTTGGTCTTGTGCTGTGTTGCTTCCAGCTTCTCCAGTTTTGAGTCTGCCTAGTCCTGTGCCATATAACATCTCGGCGGCACAGTCCACACTACAGCTTCTGAGGTTCCAGTCTGTCATCGCGGCTTTCTCCGCTGTAGAGTGCTTACACTACCTTGATATTGTACCACCATCCGGCGGCATCTGCCATACAACAGTGTCCAAGGGTCTCAGCAAACATCACTTACCTCCGCTGTTTCAGGAATCATCAGTTTCCAGTTGGTGTGTTACCAGGCGGCAGCATTCATCACGCAGCAGCGTTAGAGTGGACTGTTTCCAGAACAACTATCTCCGCTGCATGCATCTCCAGACATCACAGTTGCCTCACTACCATCCGGTGGCATTAACTGCACAGCAGCGTCTGAGTGGGACTCAGTTGCGACAATCTCTGCTGCTTTGTGTCTTCACTCATTGCCACCCCACCATCCAGCATCACCTGCCGCACAGCAGTGCCTGAGTGACTTAGTTGCGACAATCTCCGCTGCTCTGCGGTTTCAGTTCATTTCCAGTCTTAACGGCTGTGACGTGTCCACCAGGGCACCATCTTGCCAAGTACCTGTAGCCCTCAAGGCTGACGTGTCCACCATCTTGCCAAGCACCTCCAGCCCTTAAGGCTGTGACGTATCCACCAGGGCACCATCTTGCCAAGCACCTCCAGCCCTCAAGGCTGTGACGTGTCCACCAGGGCACCATCTTGCCAAGCACATCCAGCCCTCAAGGCTGTGACGTATCCAAAAGGGCACCATCTTGCCAAATAT
Organism: Taudactylus pleione; assembly: GCA_031769625.1. Lineage (NCBI taxonomy): Eukaryota > Metazoa > Chordata > Amphibia > Anura > Myobatrachidae > Taudactylus > Taudactylus pleione. Next base: position 46,329 of record JAUIMM010000229.1, on the reverse strand, counting down.
CTCCAGCCCTCAAGGCTGTGATGAGTTCATCAGGGCCCCATCTTCCAAGTACTTCCAGCCCTCAAGGCTGCGATGTGTCTCTCAGGGCACCATCTTGCCATGTACTTCCAGCCCTCAAGGCTGCAACTAGACTGCCAGGTCTCTCTCTTGTCTGACATTGCTCACCTTGAGCCACGACTGCTTGGACTATCTGCTGAACCCATCACTCCTTTACCTTTAGTGCAACCGCCTGTCTTGGTTGTGGACCTCCCAGAGGCCTCATCCACCATCAACCTTGGGCTACAACTGCACCATCCACTGGTTGAACCTATCACTCTTATATTCTGTCAGAACCCGAACTGTATCCCTGTTTAAAGATAAACTACACTTGCCAAGGTTCCGTTGTGGTCGCTGGAGTATCCTTCCGGGCTGCTGGTGTGTATCGCATGGAGTATACAGAGAGTTAAAGTGATCCTCTATTCCTTGGGAGTCGTCTGCTTGCTGGGGTCTGTGATTACTTGGTTTTCTAAACCTGGTTCTGTCTGGGTCACATGCTTTAACACTTACAATGGATTTCATGCATCTGGTATAAAAGTCTATTATTAACTGACCTTTGTTGTCTGTGCAACGTTACCTGCAGGTTCTTCCTTGGACTCCTGCCAGATCCTCGCTGTACTTAATATATGCTATGGACTCTCTTTGCCCGGTCCTGCTACAGATGCTTGACAGCACTACAGATCCCAGTGCTGCTACTGAACTCTCTGCTGCAATACTAAACCTAACTCTGCTGGTAGTCTCCGCTGTACTACTAGCCTAGCTTTGCTGTCGTTTCATGGTCTCTTCATGTTTAGCCTCAACTAACAGTTGTCAACTGCATCATAAAAGTTTCTTCACTCCGGACCTCTGCCTCATCTCAGGGCTCAACCCTGCACCTCTTCACTCCGGACCTCTGCCTCATCTCAGGGCTCAATCCTGCACCTCTTCACACCGGACCTCCATCACGTCTTGGGGCTCAACCCCATACCGGATCTTCACTGCACTTCAGGGCTCAACCCTGCACCTTTCCACACCAGACCTCCGTCACATTTTGGGGCTCAACCCCAGCACCTCCTCATACCGGATCTCCTTTGCACCTTGGGGCTCAACCTCATACCGGATTTTCAGTTACGTCTCGGGGCTCAACCCCGCACCACTTCATACTGGATCTTTGGCATGTCTTGGGGCTCAGCCCCTTACAGGATCTTCATCACCTCACGGAGTTCAACTCCGCACCTGTTAGTTGGTATGATATGAACTTTGTGCTATATGAACTTTAGTTCTTGCGTGGCTATCCTGACACCTGCTTGTTGTGATAATCTGAACTTTTCTTTATGGAGACTTTATGCTTAAGTATCTAGAACTTTTCAGCACAGTATTGTCTTTGAATAAATCTTGTTTACTTTTAACATTGCGTGCCGATGCTATTTCATGAGAAGGTCATTCCTTAACCCCCCTCAGTTTGTACCCTCTGTTAAGCCTGTTTCTCCTCAGGAGTCTCAAGAGTCTGTAGCTGTGACAGTTTGCACAGACCATAAAATGAACTTGCATCTGGAACAGGCTTCTGGGGTACAGGTGCTTCAGGGTTTGACCACTCATCTTGAAATACAGAAAAATACTCAAACTCAAGTTTTGCAATGTTTACAGGATCTTTCTACTCGTTTGGATAAACTCCAAATTCGTGATACAAATGCATCTGTGGTTACCCCTTTGGCTTCTGCCTCCCATCTGCGACTTCCCACTCCAACTCATTTTGATGGTAATCCCAAAGCCTGCAGAGGATTTCTAAATCAATGTGAAATCCATTTTGAGTTATTGCCACAAAACTTTTCTACACTTCGCACTAAGGCCCTCATTCAGAGCCGGACGCTCTGAGCAGAGCGCTCGCTCTGAATGAGGGCCGTCCTCCATAAAAATGGAGCGTCCTCCTGGACGCTCGTATAGCTGTGGGTCACCATCCACAGCCTATATGAGCGTGCAGGTTGATGGTCGCGATGGTCTTGACCATCGCCACTGCGAGCCGGAGCCTGCGGTTGAGTTTCTCAACCGCAAGGCCCGGAGTGATTTTGGCTCTATCAGAGCCAAAATCACTCCCACTGACATCACTAGTGATGTCAGTGGGGCCGGCTTCTGACGGTAGGCGTTCCCTTGGGAACGCCCCCGTCTGGGAGGCACGCCCCCGGCACACCCACCAAAGGGGGTGTGCTGTCAATCAACATCGACAGCACGCCCCCTTTGTTCAGACACAACGAGCGAAGGAAAGTCCTTCGCTCGTCGCGTCTGGCGCATGCACACGACGGAGCTCCCTCCGTCGTGCGCATGCTCAGTGCACACCATCGACCCACTTGTGAGTGGACAGCCGCTCGCGAGTGGGTCTGAATCAGGCCCTAAGGTGGCTTATATTATTTCATTGTTGTCTGTTACTGCTCTTGAATGCCTCTCCCCATTGTGGAAGAGGAATGAATCCTTATTGTCTGATTATCAAGCCTTTATTTGTGCCTTTAAAAGGATATTTGATGAACCTGGAAGATCGGTGGCCGCATCTGTGGATATCCTGCGGGTTAAACAAGGGACGTCTCCAGTTGGTCAGTATGTGGTTCGCTTTCAGACTATAGCTGCAGAACTTAGGAGGAATGATGAGGCATTAAGAGCTGCATATTGGAATGGTCTTTCAGAGAGATTAAAAGATGAGTTGCTAACTCGGGATCTTCCTGAGAAACTTGATGAGTTGACTTCTCTAACTATTAAAATTGACTTGCGGATGCGTGAACGAGGGGTGCAAAGAGGTCATAGTGATCACTCTAAGACTGCTCTTCCACAGGTTCGCTCATCTCATGGTATAACTGATGAACCTATGCAAATTAATAAGTCCAGGTTATCTGAGGTAGAGAAACAACGTAGAAGACATTCTAATTTGTGTTTGTACTGTGCGTCTCCTGAGCACTTTCTGATTAAATGTCCAGTAAGGCCGGGAAACGGTCACCCCTAGTTGATGGAGGGGAAGACAAACTAGGGGTGCTCATTAAAATTCCCTCCAAACAAGATTGTTTAATACCTGTTATCGGTGATGTCTGTTCGCCATGTCAAGTGTCTTCTGCTTTAATAGATTCTGGAGTGGCTGGTAATTTTATTTTGTCATCTTTAGTTCAACAATTGCAGATTCCTGTTACCAAGCTGCCTCGTCCTCTATCCCTCTCTGCAGTGAATGGGACTAAGATTACTAATGGAAGTGTGACACATCAAACTAAGTTGTTAAAGTTGAGGATTGGAGTTCTTCATGAGGAAACCTTAGAGTTTTTGGTACTCCCTGCTTCTGCGTATGATGTAGTCCTTGGGTTACCATGGTTAACTCTTCATAACCAGCATATTAATTGGACTGGTTCTCAAATTCTTTCCTGGGGTCCAAAATGTAAATTGAATCGTTTGACTCCTGTTGTCCGACTAGCTGAAGTTAAAATTGATATTCCACCTTCTCTTCCACAGCCCTATCACGAGTTTGCGGACATTTTTCTGAGCAGGCTGCAGATGTACTCCCGCCACATCATCCCTGGGATTGTCCTGTGGAATTGATTCCGGGTAAAACACCACCCAGAGGCTGAGTATATCCTCTCTCCGTTCCAGAGACTCAAGCCATGACGGAATATGTCCAAGAGAATCTGCGTAAGGGGTTTATTAGGCCCTCTTCGTCTCCTGCTGGAGCAGGGTTCTTTTTTGTAAAAAAAAAAAAAAGAAGGAGGACTCCGTCCTTGTATTGACTTTCGAGGTCTAAATGAGATTACGGTAAAGAACAAATATCCTTTACCCTTTATCACCGAGCTTTTTGATAGGGTCAAGGGATCACGACTGTTTACCAAGCTTGACTTAAGGGGGGCCTATAATTTGATCAGGATAAAAGAAGGTGATGAGTGGAAAACTGCGTTTAATACGCAAGATGGTCATTATGAAAACCTTGTTATGCCTTTCGGCTTATGTAATGCCCCTGCAGTTTTCCAGGAGTTTGTCAACGAGATTTTCCGAGATATACTTTAAAAGTTTGTTATTGTTTATCTTGATGACATTTTATTTTTTTCCAGGAGTCTCTCTGACCATCGCATTCAAGTGCTAAGTCGTCTTCGGGCCAATAAACTTTATGGTAAAATCTCCAAATGTGTTTTTGAGGTCCCGGTCATACCCTTTTTGGGGTATATCATCTCTGGTATCGAACTTCAGATGGACCCTGAGAAACTTAAGGCCATACAAGACTGGGTTTTGCCCACTTCCTTAAAGTCTATTCAGAGATTCTTAGGTTTTGCTAAGTATCATAGGAAGTTTATTAGAGCATTTTCTATGATTGTGGCCCCAATTACAGCCATGACTAAAAAGGGGGCTAATCCTGCAGTGTGGTCCCCAGAGGCTCTTGCTGCCTTTCAGACTCTTAAAGATAAATTTTCAGCGGCTCCAATTTTGGTTCAGCTGGATGTTGAGAAACCATTTATCTTGGAGGTGGTTGCATCGGCTTATGGAGTAGGAGTTATATTGTCCGAAGTGGCTGCTGATGGGAAAACAGAAGCCTGTGGTTTTTTTTTCATGAAAATTTTGTAGTGCAGAGAGTAATTATTCCATTGGGGATCAGGAGCTTTTAGCCATTAAATTGGCTTTAGAAGAATGGAGATATTTGCTGGAACATCCACTCACCATTTTTACGGATCATAAAAATCTGTTATACTTAAAATCATCACATTGTTTAAACCCACGACAAGCTCGTTGGGCACTTTTTTTCTCTCGTTTTGATTTTGTTCTCAGGTACTGCCCTGGCTCGCTGAATAAGAAAGCTGATGCGCTTTCTCGCTCGATGTTGGAGGAGGAAGAACAAATTGAAGATCAAAGGTATCCTATAATAAATCCTCTGGCCTTTTCTTCAACTTCCACTTCTCCAGATCCACCTCCCGGGAGGACATTGGTGGAGCCTGAGTTACAAGGTAAACTTCTCTCGGGCTCATAATTCATGGTTCTCAGGTCACCCAGGGGTCCATAAAATGTACACTTTCCTTCAACAGTCATATTGGTGGCCTTCTATGAAAAAAGATATTCAAGAGTTTATACGTTCTTGCTCCAAGTGTGTACAACATAAATCTCCTCGTCATGCTCCAGTGGGTCCTCTCCATCCATTACCCAGTCCCACTCAATGGACCCATCTCTCTATGGACTTTATTACTGACCTCCCTGAGTCCAAGGGATGTAGTTATCTGGGTAGTGGTGGATCGGTTTACCAAAATGGCCCATTTTTGTCCTTTAGCACGAATTCCATCAGCCACTAAGTAGGCACAAATCTTTATCAAAGAAATATTCCGTCTTCACGGACTTCCCTCTGAAATAGTTTCTGACCGAGGTGTTCAGTTTGTTGCTCGTATTTGGAGGGCTCTCTGTTCATCGTTACAAATTAAACTTCAATTTTCTTCTGCATATCATCCTCAATCAAATGGACAAACCGAAAGGGTGAACCAGGATTTGGAGACTTTCTTGAGGATGTACCTTTCTTCATCTCAAGATGACTGGATAGATCTTCTACCCTCGGTGGAGTTTGCTCATAATTTTCATTATTCTTCTGCTACAGGTATAAGTCCATTCTATGCCAACTACTCCTCGGTACATTGGACCTTTCCTTTTCGAGAAAATTATCAATCCAGTGGCATGTAAGTTACAGTTACCACCTACCATGCGTATGTCTAATTCCTTTCATGTTTCTCTGCTTAGACCATTGATCCTTAATCGATTTCATGACAGCTTGCCTAAGATACCTCCTGTATCAACTGCTCGAGGAGTGGAATTTGAAATTGATAAGATTCTGGATTCACGTAAGCATCAAAATCATTTGCAATATCTGGTAGACTGTAAAGGTTATGGTCCAGAGGAGAAATCATGGATAAAAGCTTCTAATGTCCATGCTCCTAGACTGATGTATAATTTTATTCTAAATTTCCTCTTAAGCCTGGTGGGTATTCGGAGACCACCCAAAAAGGGGGAGTACTGTCAGAACCCGAACTGTATCCCTGTTTAATGATAAACTACACTTGCCAAGGTCCCCTTGTGGTCGCTGGAGTATCCTTCCGGGCTGCTGGTGTGTATCGCATGGAGTATACAGAGAGTTAAAGTGATCCTCTATTACTTGGGCGTCGTCTGCTTGCTGGGGTCTGTGATTACTTGGTTTTCTAAACCTGGTTCTGTCTGGGTCACATGCTTTAACACTTCCAATGGATTTCATGCATCTGGTATAAAAGTATGTTACTAACTGAGCATTGTTGTCTGTGCAACGTTACCTTCAGGTTCCTCCTTGGACTCCTGCCAGATCCTCGCTGTACTTAATATATACTATGGACTCTCTTTGCCCGGTTCTGCTACAGATGCTTGACGGCACTACAGATCCCAGTGCTGCTACTGAACTCTCTGCTGCAATACTAAACCTAACTCTGCTGGTAGTCTCCGCTGTACTACTAGCCTAGCCTTGCTGCCGTTTCATGGTCTCTTCATGTTTACCCTCAACTAACAGTTGTCAACTGCATCATAAAAGTTTCTTCACTCCGGACCTCTCCCTAATCTCAGGGCTCAATCCTGCACCTCTTCACTCCGTACCTCTGCCTCATCTCAGGGCTCAACCCTGCACCTCTTCACACTGGAAGATGAAGAAACTTACCTCAGTGGCGAGATTTTCTTTCACGACATGATGGATCTCCTACAAACGTAAAAGCTTTTGAATTTGAAGTAATACTTATGGGGATTCGTGGAGGAGATATTATGAAGGAATTGACCAGAAAAGAGAACGAATGTATTTTCAGGTTGGGTATGGTCAGCCCAACGGGACTTAACAAACATATCCAATACAGTGCTTTTCTAGATGTATAATTACTATATTCCTACATTTAGCTATACTTGTTCTCGATATAACCTTTTCCTCCCTTATGCCCCATAGGAAAACACTTTTTGTCATGATATATTATATATTCCTTTTTCCCATTTCTGTCACTCTCATAATTTTAATTATCCATAATAGAATGGCAGTGTATTATTGGTCATGGGGTGTGTATATATCACTTTTTATTTTAATTTTGTAATAATCCATAATAGAATTGTATTTATAAGGTAATAGTGGTTTTTCATTGTATGGACATTACTGGTCATTATTAAACATTACAATCCAGTCGAATACAATCATCCCCTAATCTTAGTACGTCCTCTTAGTATTTCCTTAGTATTCTATATTCTACTTATGTTGTATATATAAATTGAGGGATTGGGCTCTTTCACAATTGTATTCACTTTTAACTAGTATGTCGTATGTAATATGTAGAGGTTTAGCCTTCCATTCTAATAAGGGCTTATACAGTGCATCCGGAAAGTATTCACAATGCTTCACTTTTTCCACATTTTGTTATGTTACAGCCTTATTCCAAAATGGAATAAATTCATTTTTGGCCTCAAAATTCTACACACAATACCCCATAGTGACAAGGTGTAAAAAAATGTTTGAGATTTTTGCAAATTTAATTAAAAAAAAACACTACGACATCCAATATACATAAGTATTCATGGCCTTTGCCATGAAGCTCAAAATTGAGCTCAGGTGCATCCTGTTTCCACTGATCATCCTTGAGATGTTCCTACAGCTTAATTGGAGTCCACCTGTGGTAAATTCAGTTGATTGGACATGATTTTGAAAGGCATACACCTGTCTTTATAAGGTCCCACACTTGATAGTGCATGTCAAAGCACAAACCAAGCATGAAGTCCAAGGAATTGTCTATAGACCTCCGAAACAGGATTGTCTTGAGGCACAAATCTGGGGAAGGGTACAGAAAAATATCTGCTGCTTTGGTCTCAATGAGCACAGTGGCCTCCATCATCTGTAAATGGAAGAAGTTCGGAACCACCAGGACTCTTCCTAGAGTTGGCCGGCTGTCTAAACTGAGCGATCGGGGGACAAGGGCCCTAGTCAGGGAGGTGACCAAGAACCCGTTGGTCACTCTGTCAGAGCTACAGCATTCCTCTGTGGAGAGAGTACCTTCCAGAAGGACAAACATCTCTGCAGCAATCCACCAATCAGGCCTGTATGGTAGAGTGGCCAGATGGAAGCCACTCCTTAGTAAAAAGCACATGGCAGCCTGCCTGGAGTTTGCCAAATGTACCTGAAGGCTCTCAGACCATGAAAGACAAAGATTGAACTCTTTGGCGTGAATGCCAGGCGTTATGTTTGGAGGAAACCAGGCACCACTCATCACCAGACCAATACCATCCCTACAGTGAAGCGTGGTGGTGGCAGCATCATGTTGTGGGGATGTTTTTCAGCGGCAGCAACTGGGAGACTAGTCAGGATAGAGGGAAAGAGGAATGGGTGAAATTTCCCAAAGATAGGTGTGCGTGTGCCAGGCTTGTGGCATCATATTCAAACAGACTTGAGGCTGTAATTGCTGCCAAAGGTGCATCAACAAAGTATTGAGCAAAGGCTGTGAATACTTATGTACATGTGATTTCTTAGTTTTGTTTTTTTATTATTAAATTTGCAAAAATCTCAAAAAAACTTTTTACACGTTGTCATTATGGGGTATTGTGTGTAGAATTTTCAGGACAAAAATGAATTTATTCCATTTTGGAATAATGCTGTAACATAACAAAATGTGGAAAAAATGAAGCGCTGTGAATACTTTCCGGATGCACTGTATCAGAGTGTCAGAGGCAGGCAGTGATTATCTGAGGAGGAGTCAAAGACAGTAGTATTAGAGTGTCAGGGGCAGACAATGATTATCAGGGGAGGAGTAAAAGACAGTAGTATCAGAGTGTCAGAGGCAACCAGTGATTATCAGGGGAGGAGTAAAAGACAGTAGTATCAGAGTGTCAGAGGCAGACAGTGATTATCAGGAGGAGGAGTAAAAGACACTAGTATCAGAGTGTCAGAGGCAACCAGTGATTATCAGGGAAGGAGTAAAAGACAGTAGTATCAGAGTGTCAGAGGCAGACAGTGATTATCAGGAGGGGGAGTAAGATACAGTAGTATCAGAGTGTCAGAGGCAGACAGTGATTATCCGAGGAGGAGTAAAAGACAGTAGTATCAGAGTGTCAGGGGCAGACAGTGATTATCAGGGGGAGGAGTAAGATACAGTAGTATCAGAGTGTCAGGGGCAGACAGTGATTATCAGGGGGAGGAGTAAGATACAGTAGTATCAGAGTGCCAAGGCCAGGCAGTGATTATCATGAGAGAAGTTAAAGACAGTCGTTTTTGAGTGTCAGTGATTATCGGGAGAATAGTAAAAGACAATAGTGTCAGGGGCAGACAGTGTATATCTGGGGAGGAGTTAAAGACAGTAGTATCAGAGTGTCAGAGGCAGTGATTATCAGGAGGGGGAGTAAGATACAGTAGTATCAGAGTGTCAGAGGCAGATAGTGATTATCAGGAGGAGGAGTAAAAGACAGTAGTATCAGAGGCAGACAGTGATTATCAGGGGGAGGAGTAAGATACAGTAGTATCAGAGTGTCAGGGGCAGGGAGTGATTATCTCAGGAGGAGTAAAAGACAGTAGCTAGCTCCTCCCCCTCCATATCCCCCCCAAGCCAGTCTAAAAATAACTGTGCCCGAGGAGAGCTGGAAGTAAGGAGAAGGAGACAGAAAGCTACAATAACTACATCCATGTACTAATACATCATACACAGAAAGAAAAATGGTAACAGACCAATCAAACGACCTAATGCAACAACTGTAGCATCTTGCAGAAAAGAACAGCGCAGGGAGGGCGTCCAGTGTCCCCTGTGGAATCGGAGAAAGGGATTTATCGGTAAGTACCAAAATCCTATTTTCTCCTTCATCCACTAGGGGACACTGGAGTCTCAATACAATGGGGACGTCCCAGAGCTTACATCCCGGGTGGGAGAGCGCTGAGAACCCTGCAGTACTGCATGACCAAACTCGAAGCGGAGGCCACAAAAGTATCAAATCGATAAAACTTAAGGAAAGTATGCTTTCCCGACCAAGTAGCTGCTCTGCAAAGTTGGTTTAATGAAACCCCCCGAGCAGCCGCCTATGAAGGGCCTACCGAGCGCGTTGAATGAGCGGTAATGATACAAGTTGGTTGTCTGGAAGCCACCACATAAGCCTGTCTGATAGCCAGGCGAATCCATCTTGAAATGGTTTGTTTGGACGCCGGCCAACCTGGACGAGCCAAATCAAACCTAATAAATAAAGCGTCAGATTTATGGAGGGAAGCCGTCCGGTCCACGTAAATCTTAAGAGCCCTGACTACATCCAACAACTTTGAATTTGGAGAATCGTCTTTGAAAACCGGGACCACTATCGGCTGATTTATATGAAAAGCATTCACTACCTTGGGAAGAAAGGATTTCTGCGTGCGTAACTCCGCCCTATCCTCCTGAAAAATGAGGAAGGGGCGACGACAGGATAAGGCACTGAGCTCCGACACTCGCCTTGCTGAGGCGAGCGCCAACAGCAGAACCACCTTCCAGGTTAAATACTTAATTTCTACCCTGTGTAAAGGCTCAAAGGTTTCAGGCTGAAGGAACGCTAAAACTAAATCCAAATCCCAAGGTGCAGTGGGCGGTACGAAAGAAGGTTGAATTCTGATGACTCCTTGTAAAAAGGTCTGAACATCTGGAATAAAGGCCAATCTCTTCTGAAAGAAAAGTGACAATGCAGATATCTGTACCTTTAAGGAAACTAGACGAAGGTCCGCTGATAGACCGGCCTGAAGAAAAAGGAGGAGACGTGATGTCCTAAAAATTGCTGGAGGGTAATTACGTCTCTTTCACCAAACAACATAAGCCTTCCATATGCGATAGTAATGCTGAGAAGTGACATCCTTCCTGGCCCGCAGCATAGTGGGAATCACGCTGGACGGGATCCCCTTGCTTCTGAGGACGGCCCTTTAAGTAGCCAAGCCGTTAAACAAAGCCGCCGTAAGTTCTGATAAACGAACGGCCCCTGCAGAAGAAGATCCTCCTGAAGGGGTAGGGGCCAAGGTTCGTCTATTAACAGATTTTGTATTTGCGAGTACCACGCTCGCCTGGTCCAATCTGGTGTTACTAGTAGTACCTTGACTCTTTCTCGCTTGATTCTCTGGAGCAAGCGTGGAATGAGAGGAAATGGAGGGAAGACGTAGATGTAATGGAAGGGCCACGGAGCTGACGGTGCGTCCACCGCCGCAGCTTGAGGATCCTTTGTCCTGGAGTAGAAGACTGGTAACTGGTGATTCACTCTTGACGCCATAAGATCGGCTTGCGGACAGCCCCACCTCAGAGTCAGGTGATGGAACACCTGAGGATTCAAGGACCATTCCCCCGGATGGATGTTCTGCCGACTGAGATAGTCGGCCTCCCAGTTCTCTACTCCCGGTATGAATATTGCAGAAATTGCTACTGCGAATTCCTCTGCCCATATCAAAATCCTGCTTACCTCCCTCATAGTGGCTCTGCTTTTTGTGCCGCCTTCTTTGTTTATATATGCCACCGCCATGGCATTGTCTGACTGAACTCGGATCACCTGACCCTTCAATATGGGCTGCGCTTTCTGAAGGGCATAAAACACTGCTCTCAACTCCAGCACATTTATGGATAGTCTTGCTTCCTGTTGAGTCCAGAGCCCCTGAAAATGCTTTCCCAGGGTCATTGCTCCCCACCCTCTCAGGCTTGCGTCCGTGGTGAGGAGTATCCAATCCCACATCGCAAATCTTCTTCCAACAGGTGAGAGGGATTCATCCACCATATGAGGGATGTTCGTGTTTGCGGCGCCAAAAGGACCCTCTGATGTAGAAACAGGTGGGACCCTGACCAGTGGGAAAGAAGATCTAACTGGAAGGTTCGGGCATGAAATCTTGCATATTGTATTGCCTCGAAAGCTGCTACCATCTTCCCGAGAAGACGGATACAGAGATGTACAGACACCCAGCGATGCTGTAAAACCATGCGCACCAGGTGCTGAATGGGGGCAAACTACTTTTTGTTCCCTTTTGTCTAGTATCATTCCCAGAAAAAGCAGGTGTTGGGTGGGGATCAGGGAGAATTTCTTGAAATTTAGGATCCATCCGTGTTGTAAGAGAACACTCTGCGTTAGATGAATGTTCTTTAACAGGCGATCCCTTGACGAGGCCTTTCAAATACGGAACAATGACAATACCCTGACAATGCAGCAGGGCCATCATTTCTGCCATAATCTTTGTAAACACCCTTGGTGCTGACGAAAGACCGAAAGGCAGGGCCTGAAATTGAAAATGTGAGTCTAGTATTGCAACACGAAGAAAAACCTGGTGAGGGGGCCATATCGGTATATGAAGATAAGCATCCCTTTGTGTCAAGGGACACTAAAAACTCGTCTTTCTCGAGACTCGCAATCATGGATTGGAGAGATTCCATTTTGAATCTGAAGACTTGCAGATAAGGGTTTAATTCCTTGAGATTGAGGATGGGCCTCATGGAGCCGTCCGGCTTGGGCACAATAAACAAACTGGAATAAAACCCCTGACATCTCTGGTGGGATGGAACCTTCACTATTACCTGAGACAATAACAGTTTTTGTATTGCCTCCTGGGTAGCTACACATTTTTCCGTAACCTGAGGTAAACCTGTCTTGAAAAAACGAGAGAGAGGCTGTATTCTGAAATCGAGCTTTAGTCCCTGAACAATGACATCCCGAACCCAGGCGTCCTGACAAGACTGGTTCTAAATGTCCTTGAAACGTAGGAGCCGAGCCCCTACTCTGGGGTCCCCCAAATGAGAAGGGAGAACGTCATGCGGTAGGCTTTGCAGCTGCTTTATCCTGCAGGGAGCTGGAGGCAGCTGTGAGATCCACTTATCTAATTCCGAGCAGAAAGGAACCTCCCCCGTAAAAGGAAGAGCCTCGACTGCTCTCTTAGACTCTGCGTCTGCTTGCCCCTGACGCAACCACAGAGCCCTTCTAGCTGACACAGCCAATGCTGAAGATCTGGCGGATAGACTGCAAATGTCCTTTGACGCTTCCCCCAGGAATGCAGCTGATTCTGTAATCTGCTCAGCTAACTGAATGAGGTCATCGGGTTGTGCACCGGACCTAATCCCATCCGCTAGCTGCAAAGCCCAATTCTCAATGGCTTTGTTCACCCAACAGCAGACTTGAGCCGGACGCATCAAAATCCCTGCTACAGTGTATAGGGTTTTTAATGTCTGTTCCAGCTTCCTGTCCGAGTTCTCTTTTAAAGCAACAGCACCCGGCACTGGAAGTACTGTCTTTTTAGAAAGACGGGTTACTGATGGGTCTACCGCAGGAGGAGTTTCACACAATCTCCTACTGACCTGCGGAAAAGGGTAATAAGAGAGATATTTCTTGTTCATTTGAAATCTCTTATCTGGGTGTTTCCATGCAATAGAGAGAATATCATCCAGCTGGAAAGGTAATGGACTGCTTAACCCTTTTACCAAAAATAGATGGTTTTGCAGTTACCTCTACCTCCTCCACATGTAACACCTGTCGTGATGCAGGTTCAAATTCCTCAGTAATCTGAACCTCCTCCTCCTGCACTTCCCCCTCCTCTTGGTCCTGAACATCCTCTTCGTCTGATTCATCCCAATGTAGGGGATTATGAATCAACCTTTTACTAAAGGACCTGAGTAGATGCAGATGGAGCCTGGGACATTGCCTTTGTAAGACCCTCTACCGATCTTGCTAGAGATCGGGCCCAATCTGGTTCAGCTGCTGTCTGATTCAGCCTATCCCTGTCTCTGTGAGCTGCTTCCAACTCAGATGACAGGTTGGATATAACTGATGTTAATTGATCCGACCAAATAGGCTGGCTCACATTAACAGAGTCCTGAGACTGAGACATGCAATTATCACACAGTAAGGAAGCATTAGGCTGTCCCTGTGTGAATTTTTCCCCACAAGTTTTGCAGGAAAAGGCCTTTTGGGCTGCCTTAGACCCCTTGGTAGACATTACAGTTACCACACACACACACAGAGACAGAAAAAAACAACAGTAGTAATTACAATCACACCTATGACTGACTGAGAAGGGGCACAGAGGGGGATAAGCAATGTGTACAGCACTAATTGAATAACGCTGCAACAATAATAGCAAGGCTGATAACTGAGTACTAGCCAGACACAGCCTGCTCCTTCACTTTTGTATTCCAAAATGGCCCCTCAGCGTTCTTTAGAAACGCTGAGGCTGATGGGAGGCAGAAGCAGAAGGAAAAACTTAGGCTCCGCCCCCCCCCGCTATGGCGCCCTTCCGCGCGAGCGGCAACTGTGAAATGCCCGCCTATTATAATATCCTGGCTCCCTGCTAACCAGGGAGCCAGGTGACACTAACCTTGACCCTGCCTAAGCTGCCGGCATCGGGCATGTGCTGTGGGAACCCGCTACGAGCACTGCAACCAGCGTGTATCTGCGTTCCCCAGAGACTGAGGTCTCTGTAGCAGGAGACCTCAGCGCAAACTTTGTGCAGCAGCAGTGAGGTCTCCCCCGGCAGCATCCATCGGTGTAGACAGGTAGGGGCAGTGGGCTGCCTGTCCATCCTCCTGCTGATTGGAGGTCATTCTTTATGTTAAAATAAGCCCTAAACGGGAGATCAACGTCCAGCTCCCAGGGCACACTTTTTTAGACTGGCTTGTTGGGGGTATGGAGGGGGAGGAGCTAGCTACTGTTAGTTTTTTTTTTAAGGTGCCAGCTCCCAGTTAACCCACTCCTATACCCCATTGTATTGAGACTCCAGTGTCCCCTAGTGGATGAAGGAGAAAGACAGTAGTGTCAGGGGCAGACAGTGATTATCAGGGGGGGAGTAAAAGACAGAAGTGTCAGGGGCAGGCAGTGATTACCAGGGGGGGAAGTAAAAGACAGAAGTGTCAGAGGCAGACAGTGATTATCAGGGGAGAAGTAATAGACAGTAGTATCAGAGTGTCAGTGATTATCGGGGCAGGAGTAAAAGACAGTAGTATCAGAGTGTCAGGGACAGACAGTGATTATCAGGGGATAAGTAATAGACACTAGTATCAGAGTGTCATGGGCAGACAGTGATTATCAGGGGAGAAGTAATAGACAGTAGTATCAGAGTGTCAGTGATTATCGGGGCAGGAGTAAAAGACAGTAGTATCAGAGTGTCAGGGGCAGATAGTGATTATCAGGGGAGAAGTAATAGACAGTAGTATCAGAGTGTCAGTGATTATCGGGGCAGGAGTAAAAGACAGTAGTATCAGAGTGTCAGGGACAGACAGTGATTATCAGGGGAGAAGTAATAGACAGTAGTATCAGAGTGTCATGGGCAGACAGTGATTATCAGGGGAGAAGTAATAGACAGTAGTATCAGAGTGTCAGTGATTATCGGGGCAGGAGTAAAAGACAGTAGTATCAGAGTGTCAGAGGCATACAGTGATTATCGGAAGAGGAGTAAAGACAGTAGTATCAGAGTGTCAGGGACAGTGATCTCTGGGGGAAGGTAATATAGTATCAGACTATCAGGAGCAGAAAGTGCAGGGGAGTTACTTAGGTCTTGATTTAGAGGTGGGCCCTAGTCTTAATTCAGCAAGGATCGCTATTCTGATACTTTTCTGATAATACACACGCAGTTGCTAATATCAGTGGTGATATGCAAATGATTGCATTCACATTGTGATCGCAGCCTGACATAAGGACGCCCACTTACTCACATCGGTATATTCTTTAGCAATATAGAGAAGCCATCGGTACAATCGAGTAACATCGGACCCATACGCACTCTTGCACAAGCCCAGACCTCACTCAGAAATTGCGAACAGCCTGCGGGCTATGAGACCTCACACTGTGTATGGCTGTGCAGTGGATAATTTATGCATGCCCCTGAAGCTGGCACACCTGCCTTCGGCCAACCACCCCGCCATCACCACTCACAAACGGCACTTCCTGTCAATCACTCTGCAATGAATTTGCATAGCCTCTGCGCTCGCAGTGGCTGGTTTGCGCACTGCGATGCATACGCATAATGCAATAATCGCTCGATTGCGTGCTTATTAGCAACTGCGATCCAAGCTGAATCAGGCCCTCAGTTGCATGCGCAGCCGTGATTTAGTTCGTAGTGGACTTGGGAAAATATTCTAATGACTCTGCCGCCATCTTGTACACTGAAAAGCCCACCACAGGCATCTCACATCCGCCACTCACGTACGAAATGGAAACATTGGGTGCGCATCGGACAAACCCTCGGACATCTGAGCAACCGTATGCTGTCTCATACCGGGGCCTTTCCAGCTGCAAATTAATTCACAGTAGGTACCACCTCCTGTTTCTTCCCTAAACACTAGCTACCTGTCTCTCAATTTGCGAATAAATCCTCTGTTTCCGACATCGCTAAACATAAGACTTCCTCATCGGCTAATTATGGTTTGTTTGCATTTGCATTGCAATCGCAGCCTGACATAAGGACACCCACTTCGCCTTCCTCACATCAGCATACGTTGACAACATAGCGAAACAATCGATAACATCAAGTAACATCGGAGACATGCGCACAGTTAATGCAGGTCAGACCTCAATCAAGGAATTGCTAACTTCTGCACACGCTATTGGACATCAGGCGGCTTCTGGTATCGCAGTGGCTAATTTATGCACGCCAATGCAACGGCGTCGAAGTGCGGTGGCACGCCTGCGTTCACCCAACCACCCCCCCATCACCACACACAAACGGCATTTCCTGTCAATCACTCTGTCATGAGTCCGCGTAGCCTCTGCGTACGCAATTCTGAATGCAGCATCTAGCTCACGCATGCGCAGAGCAAATTAATCAACCGATTGCGTGTGTATATGCAGCTGCGTTCCTTGCGGAATCAGGCCCAGAGTGGCTGGAGATTATCAGTGGTGAATATTGAGAATCACTGATATTAGTAATACTGAAGTATATTGATGGAGACCGATGTAGAATATCATTAATGAAATATCGGTAGTGACTGATGTTGAATTTCAATGAAGTGACTGATGTTGAGCATCACTGAAGAATATTGATAGTGACGATGTCGAAGAATATCGGTAGTGACGGATGCTGAATGTCACTGGTAGTGACTGATGTTGAATATCACTGAAGTGACTGATGTTGAATATCACTGAAGTGACTGATGTCGAATATCACTGAAGAATATTGGTAGTGACCGATGTTGGATATCACTGGTAGTGACTGGTGTTGAATATCACTGAAGTGACTGATGTCCTGGCTGGAGAATATCTGTGGTGAATATTGGTAATCACTGATGTTAGCAATACTGAAGTATATTGATAGAGACCGATGTAGAATATCATTAATGAAATATCGGTAGTGACCGATGTTCAACACCACTGGTAGTGACTGATGTTGAATTTCAATGAAGTGACTGATGTTGAGCATCACTGAAGAATATTGATAGTGACGTTGTCGAAGAATATCGGTAGTGACTGATGCTGAATATCACTGGTAGTGACTGGTGTTGAATATCAAGGAAGTGACTGATGTTGAATATCACTGAAGTGACTGATGTCAAATATCACTGAAGAATATTGGTAGTGACCGATGTTGGATATCTCTGGTAGTGACTGATGTCGAATATCACTGAAGAACATTGGTAGTGACCGATGTAGAATATCACTTAAGTGACTGATGCCCTGCTTTATACCCTTAGTTAGCCTTCCATTGGAGGAGAGAGTCAGCTGAGAGGTGACCAGGCTACCATTGGTGAAGGGTCTGGTCTGGTGAGACAGACAATATGGGTGCGCCCATGATCGCCGCCACGGGAACTCCGATATGGAAGATTGCGTGGAAGTCAACAGGGCATCGGGGATTATACTCAGCATGTCACCCGCCGCTGCATCTGACCGCGCAGATAGTCAGGGGAAGCCGGCGCCACGGTGAGTAACGGCCGATCCCAGGCTGAATCCTGACAGTAGCGCCTGATGCACAAGTGGACACAATGATATTTACGCAGTTGGATGATTTTTTTTGTACTGCATACAGTGCCGGCTGAAGGCACGGGCTAGCAGGGGCGTTGCCCGGAGCGCCGTAGCCTGAAGGGTGCAGCCCTGCCTGAACAACAAGAGGAGACATGGTCTGTCAGTGCGTCAACCTGCCTGGCTCCAGAAAAACCCGCCCTCCATCCACTCTCTGACATTTTTGGTATATGCCAAGGGGGAGAGGTGGCGACCGCGCTGGGCGCTGAGAAACCTAGCGCCGGCCCTGACTGCGCATACGTCTCTGAGCTGTACTACAGAGGTGTTGCAATGAATAGGACTTGCGCTGCTGGAGTATAAAAAATCGTTGTTTAATCAATGAATTCCACAGGGAATATCAGAATATAAAGATCACAATAAAACACATGAATAAAAACAAACAGATAAAAAAGACTTGTTTTAATAACTGTGAGTGTATGCATACAAGTTTTTACATGTAACAAGCGGGACTATCCAGTATGAAAATTGAAGAATTGTGCCCTAATATAGGGAACACTTCCTAATTCCTACTAGACTCTGCTCTGCCTAGGAGGCTCATTACGTGATTCAACAGTATCTGTATCCTATCCCCCCATTTTTTCTAGCCATGAGCTGATTTTTTTTTAGGAAACGATACATTGTTTCCGACCATGGTTACATTTTGATACTATATCATCCTATCAGTATCTGTATTTTATTAGTTTGTTTCCATTATTCTACACATGTAGATCCTCTCATATATATGTATTTTTTTATCTGTTTGTTTTTATTCATGTGTTTTATTGTGATCTTTATATTCTGATATTCCCTGTGGAATTCATTGATTAAACAACGATTTATTATACTCCAGCAGCGCAAGTCCTATTTGTTTTTTTTGGGTTCTATTGTATCTGGCACCTTCACAGTAGGTTCCCATTGGACTTGCAGCACTGAGAGCATATATATCATCGGTGTATTATTACTATATATTTGGACCTTTTTAAAGGCGCCCTGTGCTTTTGCTTTTTGTCGTTTTTAGAGGTGTTGCAATGGTTTGCTGACAGCAGTTGTAGTGAGTATTTGATGCTGAGTGATTGGCAGTCAGTCAGAGGTAACGGATGGGGGCTAGGCTAAAAACGAGCGTGTCGCAAGCGTTTTGTGGGCTTGTTACAGCCAGCGGCTGTGTCTTTGTACCCGCTCCACTGAGTGTATTGGAGTAACATAGCATGGGAGTATCAGGGCAACATAGTATCAGGGTGATGACTAGTAACAGAGGATCTGATTCACTACGGATCGCAACTGCGATTACGCACGCAGTCTGACTGCGATAGTATGCTACTCCATTGCAATCACTATGCTGTCGCAGCACTACATAGAGACACCCACCTTACCTTACACACATCTGTAATGTTTAGCAGGGCCGGATTAAGGTCTGTGGGGGCCCCTGGGCAACAAACTTGTGGGGGCCCCTTATGCAATGTCCCCAGTAGCAGTGCCCCTTATGCAGTGCCCCCAGTAATGGTCCCCCCTATGCAGTGCCCACTGTAGTAATGCCCCTTACATCATGCCTCCAGTAGTGGTCCCCCGATACACTGCCCCCAGACCCAGTAGTGGTCCCCCCCTATGCAGTGCCCCCAGTAATGGTCCCCCATATGCAGTGGCAACTGTAGAAATGCCCCTTATGCAGTTCCCCCAGTAGTGGTCCCTCTATGCAGTGCCCCTTATATAATGCCCCCAGTAGTGGTCCCCCTATACAGTGCCCCAGTAGTTCCCCTTATAAAGTGCCCCCAGACCCAGTAGTGGTCCCCCCTATTGCCCCCAGTAGTAGCCCCCTATGCATTGCCCCCAGTAGTAGTTCCCCCTATACAGTGGGGCCAGTAGTTGTCCCCACTATGCATTGACCCTAGACAACACCCCCCCCAGTGCCCCCATGAAGCGGCCCCCTATACAGTGACTCCTATAGCAGCCCCCCTATGCAGTGCCCCCCACCCCTATGCAGTCCCCTGTAGTTGCCCCCCCATGCAGTGACCTCTGTAGCGGCCCTCTCCCCTATGCAGTGTCCCCTGTAGCTGCCCCCCCCATGCAGTGACCTCTGTAGCGGCCCCCTCCCCTATGCACACACACAAAAAAAAAAATCACCACTTACCTGAATCCCGGCTCCTGACGCGGCCGCCGCTACCCGCTCTGAGTCCGGGCTCTGCCACTGCACTATGGGAGAGACGTCAGCATCATAACGTCTCTCCCATTATCAGCAGATGCGGGGGGGAGCCGGAAGTCGGAGCCCATGAGTGAGCTCCAGCCGGCTCCCTCTGTTGTGCAGCAGCCAATGAGAGTCTGTCTGACTCTTATCGGCTGCTGTAACATACACACAGCTACCACGGGCGGCTGTGTGTATGTCACTGTGTAGTGTAGACTGCGCTCACTGCGCGGTCTACACTACACTAGCGGAGGGGACACTATCGGCGGGTGCAGACAGCGCACCGCTGCTAGTAGGGGCCCCTCCGGGTGTGGGGGCCCAGGGACGACTGCCCCTGTTGCCCCTCCCTTAATCCGGCCTTGATGTTTAGCAAGACTGAGAAACCATCGGTACCATCACAGCCTCACACACACTTGCACAAGCTCTGACCTTACTCAGGAATAGCTAACCTCATTGCACACTATGAGTACTCAAGCTGCGTATGGCATAACTGTGCCTAATTTATGCATGCACCTGCAACGCCGTTCGGCACTGGCACGCCTGCGTTTCGCCGACCACCCCGTCAACACCCACTAACGGTACTTTCTGTCAATCACTCTGCGATGGATCTTAGGCCCTGATTCAGAGCCGCTCGTTCGCTCCAAGCGATGTTTGCCCAACTGCGCATGCATACGGATCGTAATACGCATGCGCGAACCAGTCAGTGCGGTCGAAATTCATGTGCTCGCAAAATAGCGAATGCCTGAAAAATTGAGTGTCAGAAAGAGGCGTATGTGGGTGGTAACAGGGGAAGGTGCTTGAAAACGGGGAGTGGAGATCCGAAATCAGGCGTGCTTAAAGGTTAAAACGGGCGTTTTATGGGTGTGCATAATTAAAACAGCAGCGTCATTGACCACGTCACTGGGTTATTTTATAGCTAGAACTGCTCGCAAGATTGTGGTAGGAAAAACCAACCACAAGAATAGCGAGCAGTTCATACGCTGGTCGATGTACTCGATTAATCTAATAAATAGCGGACATGACCTAGGATGCGAGCGGCCAGGGGGCGTAGTTTTCCAAAAAACGACCGCAAGTTTTGTTCGTTCGTTCAGACCTAGAGGCGTGAACAGACCGCAAAGAGCGAACGGTTCATTTGAATAGCCACCCCTATTTTCTGGACGAGCGAGCGCTAATTGCGTCCGGCTCTGAATCAGGCCCTTAGTCACTGCTGTCCCAATCGCAGTGGCTAGTGCGATCCCTGCTGAATCAGGCCCAGAGACAGAATAAAATAGTATCTGAGTAAAATAGTATTAAAGTAACAGTGTCAGGGTAAAATATAGCACCCGAGTAACAGTATCAAAATAACCCGAGTAACAGTATCAAAATAACTATCAGGGTAACATAGTATCAGGATAACTTAAGGGGGGTATCCACTAGACGATAAAGTTGAACGATAATGATAAAATCGTTCAAACATCGTTTGAACATAGTTTGCAAATCGTGCAGTAATTGTTTCTAACGATGTACGATGCGCGCTCCCGCTGGTCGTTTGATCGTCTCCTCCATCGACTGAACATGCAGGTCAATTTCACTTGATTGCTTACAAATCGTTTACACATCGTTTACACATCGTTCACGCTGAAAGATCAAACGATGAACCACTGCCCACTATAGCTGAAAGCTCTCAATCACAGATTAAAACAACATAGTTTATTGTTAGATCTTTTGCAAATTGTTCAGAGTGGAAGATCATATTTCAAGGGAAACTTCAAGGGAAAATCGTTAAGAGGTTGGACAGGGATAAAATCGTCTAGTGGATGCCCCCCTTTAGAGTATCAGAGTAACAAAGTATTGGGGTGTGAGTAGGCGCCATCACGCAACGGGTCAGAGCCTTTGGGGAAGGGGTGTGCCGCCGCCAGCACACGTGACACCTCCCCTCCCAGGCTCAGGGGCGGGGCCTGCGGCTGGCGGTGACGTCACGCCCTGTCTGAGCGCAGACCCCGGTAATGGCGGCCGGTATGTTGCTGGCTGAGCGCAGCGGGGAGAGAGGGTGACTGGCCCGGGGTACTGGCGCAGCGCCTGGGATTCGGATCACTGAGAAGAAGCTAGGCGGGTGTCTGAGCGCTGCTTGTTCGCCCCCTAGAGACACGGCATCGGGTGGGGAGGCCCCGTAGTCAGGAGTCTCCGGGCGGCGCTATGGGGAACTGCTTGAAGTCTCCAACGTCGGATGACATCTCCCTTCTACACGAATCGCAGTCTGACCGAGCAAGTTATGGGGATGGGCCTGAGGGGGACCAGGAGCCCCCACCCCCTTACCAGGTAATGGCACCCATATATCCCACTTACCTTGTAATGCCTCCTGTATACTAATTCACCATGTAATGCCTCCTGTGTATCTCACCGGGTAATGCCACCTATCTACCCCTCTTACCAGGTAATGCACCTCTTACCAGCTAATGCCTCTCTTACCAGGTAATGCCCCCCTTGCCAGTTAATTCCACCGGTATCTACCCCTCTCTTGCCAGTTAATGCCACCGGTATCTACCCCTCTCTTGCCAGGTAATGCCACCTGTACCTACCCCCCCCTTGCCAGGTAATGCCACCTGTACCTACCCCCCCATGCCAGGTAATGCCACCTGTACCTACCCCCCCCCTTGCCAGGTAATGCCACCTGTACCTACCCCCCTCCCTTGCCAGGTAATGCCACCTGTACCTACCCCCCCCCTTGCCAGGTAATGCCACCTGTACCTACCCCTCCCTTGCCAGGTAATGCCACCTGTACCTACCCCTCCCTTGCCAGGTAATGCCACCTGTACCTACCCCTCCCTTGCCAGGTAATGCCACCTGTACCTACCCCTCCCTTGCCAGGTAATGCCACCTGTACCTACCCCTCCCTTGCCAGGTAATGCCACCTGTACCTACCCCTCCCTTGCCAGGTAATGCCACTTGTGCCTACCCCCTTCTTGCCAGGTAATGCCACTTGTGCCTACCCCCTTCTTGCCAGGTAATGCCACTTGTGCCTACCCCCTTCTTGCCAGGTAATGCCACCTGTGCCTACCCCCCCTTGCCAGGTAATGCTATCTGTACCTACCCTCCCTGCCTGGTAATGCCCCCTATGTGCCCTGCCCCTCACCAGGTAATGCCACCCATATATCCCCCTCGCCAGGCTATGTCACCTATATACCCCCCATTATACTGTAGGTGTGAGACATACTGATGTCTTTGTTCACCGTACATGTCCCCATTATGCCGGGGTATCTGTGGTGTGTGTGTGTCCCCACTATACCTGGCTGTATTATATATGTTGTCTGTATATTCAAATGTTTGTTAACTGTATATGTTACCTATATGTGTGCTGTTATCGTTGTAACTGATTTTATATAGGTTTACAGGGTGTTAGGTATATAGATGACATATACAACCCTATCTGTTACTTTCTGCTTATTTCACTATTCTATTCATTGTTGTTCGCCTTCCAAGTCCTCTATGTATAGGATGTTATGTTCAGAATAGCTAATGTTTGTGCTGTGTCATCTAATGTATATGAAGTGTGGGTCTCCTTTAGGTGTTTATTTCTGCTTTTATGTATTACAATGTACATTGCTTCGTGTCATCAGTCAGCTCTTTGTCCCTTGTGGGAAAACCTTCCCTGGGTCGTATATTCCTGGTTTATCAATGTTTAATAAAGATTTGTTTATAAATGTTTTTGTTCACCCACGGCAGCTGGAAGCTGCTGCAGAACAACTTGGGACAATGAACGGAAGGCCTCAAATTTATTTAGTGACCATGTGGGGAAAGAGGATTGTGTCTAGGACTGTTATACTGCACCCTTCTTAACCCTTAGTTCCTTTTTTTTATGTAGAACTGGTTTCTGTGACAGGGAAGCAGTTGCATTGAGTGTGTTCTAACTCTTGTGTGTCTGACTGAGGTAACATGTATGTACAGGCTGTGTAAACAGAACTCAGCTGGTGCCTTTTAGTATACAGACTAACATAAACTTTCCATTAGGTCGTTCTTTAACCACTTCACTGCTATACTTTGGATCACATTCGTGTACTTTATAGAAATGTTTTTTTTTTTTTTTTTAGTTAATATGATTACGATAAATGTATCCCTACATGTGCTTAATTATATAATGGGTCTAAACGGCAGAGAACAAATTACAATATATTTACCAGTTTTTCATTTTCACTTTTTTATTAAGAAATTGATATTTACATTTTATATAGTTGGACCAGGTGTCCCACCAGTGAGCTCCACATTCTTTCACAACTATGGGTCACCCTTATTCACATAAAATGTCCCTTTGTGGTGATATTTCTTTTTTAACATACTTTTATAAATACCCCTCAATGTGCATACATTGTCCCAGAATGCAGCACTAAGGAACACCCCATATAAAGTGCACCGTTCATATCGCTGAAATTCACACATACTGGCTAGTTTCAAAAGTTGTTTGACATGTGGCAAACTCCTTTTTTCCAGGGCCTTAAATGGATGATGGGGGATTTTTTTATTTCTTTTTTGGGTGGGGATAAATAAGAATATAACAAAAATAAAAAAAAATATTTATTTACTGACAAACTCATTAAATTGTACATCTGGGCAATTACACTTTATCAAACCCTGGTGATGAAGACGTAAAACAGTACCAATAGTGCATGTTGTGTAATCTATACATTGATCGATGTTCCAGTTTAGCCACGTATGTCCGTTGACCACATATGCTGTCAGTAGCAGTTGGCACCATTTAGATCAGATGTGGAGGCCGTTTGTGGCCCTTTGGTGTGTAACCAGCTAATTGTCTAGCAGCATGTATTGGCACCCAAATGCTAGTTAAGGGGCCTATCCATTAGCAGATTAAATGAGTGATTGAACGATATATCGTTCAATCGTACATTATATCTGCTAATGGATAGGCCCTGAACGATGACAGATGCGCACTCCCGCGGCTGGTAAATCGCATCTATCATCTCTCCAACATGTTGGTCAATTATCGCATGTAGCTGTACGATATTAGCAATATCGTGCAGTTTGTATGCGGTGAATGACAAAAGATATTAGCAACAGCTACAGAGCGCTGCAGAGAAAAAAAATCCACTCCCTGAATGATGCCTGCGATATCGCTCGCCGTTTGCCAAAATCTGTCATGTACATGACCGATATCGTTCAGCACAGCCACCGGAATTTTCAAAGGATATCTTTTGTCTTTCATCGCTCAGAAATACATCTGCTAATAGATAGGCCCCTGTAGCGGCTGATTTGCATTATTTTATTTCTACCCTGTTACTTAATAGTGTTTTATTCTAATGCTATATGTGACTGTATTTTTGACTGTAAAATCTGGCAGGTCTGCAAATTCAGCAGTAAATATCCTATACGTTACATGACTTTCGTACCCTCCTGCGTCTCCGGCAAACGGCTGCATACTGTGCTGTGATTAATGCGCATACACTGCCTCATGCCTCTCATCAGCTCCTTGTCATTCAGTAATGGGCCTCAGGAAAATATATATATTTATTTTTTATAATGCGTGTAAAGCGCAGGGCATTAGATCACTTTTATTTTATACATCGTTGCTATTCCACCTGTTCATCTTAGTGCAAGATGTCCGGTTACTCATTAACTCTTGTCTGATGATCAATTTAAATAAGTTGCTACATTTTAGGCATTGGAGCAGTTAAACTTTTTTTTTTCTCTTTTGACTGCATCCTTCTTCAGTGATGTCATTTTTTCCCCCCAGGGCATTAATCAGAAGTTCTGCAATTCCCTAGCTCTGGATAGGTTGATTAGAGGTAATGTGTATTTTCTGTGATCTGCTAACACATTAGTCACTCGGGAGAGGACAGCGAGGTCAGCATGTCTCATGTGTTTGGGTGCAGGGCTGCGGCCTAGCAGTAGCTCTGTGTGTAGTTTCCTTTGTTATGTACAAGATGGTGATCTCACTGTCTGCATCTCGCCCTCTTTCTTTTTCAATTGCAGACATAACTTTCCTATAATGCAGCCGCCCACTTATTGACCCCTGATTTTACTTAAAACAAAGTAGTTGAGTTCAGTAACTGATTTTACATTGATGGTTTCTCTTTGTGAATAATACATTGTTTTTTTTCTTGACATTTCACAGTGCTGTGTCATAATTTGCTTTATATTGCTTCATTTTAAAAGGCTGGATCATGGCACGCAGAAATGGTACGGAAAGGTGGTCTAGATGTCTGAATGCAGGACCCGGTCAGCGCGTTTAATTGTTACCATACTTACTGAGGCCTAGTCTGCACTTTATAGGCGTGGAGACAAAGGATTTCAAGAGGTCTCTTTGTGATCAGCTCTGGAAGCTGAACAAAGGAACAGAGCTTCACAGTCCATGTGAACTCTGATTTCTGTTGTCATATTTCTATTGTTTACTAAATTGCATGCCAGGGCCACTAAATTGCCAGAAAGTGTAACATATCACAGGTATTCGTAGTCACCAGCGGTTATGTCTGGTATCAGCTATTTAGTGGTGAAGTCAGTACTGTGCTCTCCAGCGACTTTACTGAACGGAAGTTTGCCAGTCAAAGGAAAGACATCTTCCCCCTAATGCACAACTTTCACAAGTTCAGTGAAGCCCCTTATTACATATAACAGGGAGTGTGTACATTTTTACTAAATATAATACTGTATATTACAAGGATAGGTTGGCAAACAGTCTGTACCCACATAAAGGCACAAGGTTCAGTGTGAGAGCCCTTATACATGTTGCAGGAAGGACCCCCTAGTCTTGTGTCTGCGATGCGTAGCCGTGATGTTAGGCTGCACACATTCCTGTAAAATACCGTTTTATAACATTGGCTTTCTTGGTGGTTTAAAGTGCTGTTGTTCCAATGGTCACTTCCCAGCTCTTGTTGTTTTATCCCTAGCACACCCTGCAGTGATATCCTCCCATTTTTCCAGTCTATACTAGATGTTGGGTCCCAACGAGGATGGTGCGAGGTTTGGGAGGCTAGAGACCACTTAGATGGTGTACCATACACGTCGCAGACATCGCCCGTAGTTGTATACCCACAATAATGTTTGTAATATATTTAATGGATGGAGGGATGTCATGCTTTTATAATGCTGACTCATTTCCCTAATGAACAGTGAAGTGATACCATAACTCATGGGTAAATGGGTGGATGTACCAATGTATTCAGGTGTTTGTAGTGAGGGCCATGAGTCAGTTTTTTTTTTAGTAATTAAAAATAATTATCCACACACAAATTATTAGGGGTTGAGTTATGTACATTGACAAATAGTAACCTTGTGCCCAACAATGACCAGCCTATGAGGCTAAAACAATGATATGGAAACGGTACAAATTATGGCATATTATACACAGCCTGTACCCAACACGTTATACAGCAGGTACGCAAGTCTTTGCAAAGACAATATACAGCAGGTTACCCCAGCGGGATGTAGCTGGCATCCCAACAGTAAGAATGCCAGCACCGGAACCTTGACTGGTTAGAATCCTGGCAACGGCATGTTGACCGCTGGCATCCCGACAGTACGTATAAGGGTTAGTGTCAGTATTGCAAACTATCCATTGGGGTAGCACACCCCTCTGGTCAGTGATGGGGTGCGGGACGCCTTTCTCTAATAGTAACAGCGCACTCAGCTGGTCTGTCCCGTACTGGCTCTGAGTTTGTGGGAGTGTCCCTGCCGGGTCTGCTGTGGAAGCTACAGTAGGTGAGCGGGCGTGTCAGACTGCAACCTATGCGGGTTCACACCAGAACAGCAGCACTTAGCAGTTCAGTCTCCCCTGCCTGCAGACTAGGGATGACCATCAATTTTTACAAAACAGTTCCATCCCCCCGCCCCCCCCCGACTCGCATGTGAAGCCCTGCTCCTTGTTCTGATTGGCCGACAGCCCAGTATGTCATGAGACGGTATGACCATCGGTGGTTGAAGCCTGCACCCCTCCTCCCTCTAGTACAAGCGGCACTGTGCTGCCCCAACCATTCTTATAGTGAACTAAAACTAAACTGCCCTAATCAGTTTATTATAATACCCTGCACTGTACCTAACTGTATAATGCCTTAACGATCCTGTAACTCTACTGCACCCCAGACTCCACCCCCCCACCTGTACTAGCGGCACTGCACCCTGACCTCACCCACTTTCTCCTGACCTCTGTCTTTTGCAACCTAACCTCACCAACCTGCTAACCTTACCCAACCCCGTACCTATATAGTGGATGTGCAGAGCCTCCTCCATGTTGTTCAAAACATGCAGAACTAGGCAGACACTGTCCGTCTACTTCCGTGACATCACAAGTTGGTGAGAAGTTCGCAGGTATGAAGAAAAAATTGGCTGGTTGTCTGGTCTGATGAAAAAGTTGGTTGTGTGGGGTAGAGTTTTAGTTGGAAAGATAAGTTTGGATGTTTGGAGGAAAGTTGGTGTGGTTTATGGAGAGCTTAAAGGGGCCTACCCATTAGACGACTTTCTGAACGTTCCGACCAAAACCTCCTGGTTTTGGTCAGAACGTTCAGAAAGTCGTCTAATGGATAGCCGGCAAGGACCAACGATGCGTGTGCACGCTGGGTCCTTGCCGACCACGACTATCTGTGGAACATGCCTTTCAACCTGACGACAATTGTCAGGTTCGGCATGTTCTCAGATAGGAGGTCGGTCTCTTGCGCTGAATGACGTTCAGTGCGCACACCGCACCTAGGCGACCTGAAGGACTGAACGCTAGTCGTTCAGTTTTTCAGGTCGTCTAAAGGATAGGCCCCTTTAGACACACAGGCTACTCCTCTGGTGTGCATGCAAGCTAAATATGTTTGGCTAATTAATACTACAGTAAAGGCAGCTTTTGTAAGATGGCGATTCACTGCAGGTTTTGATACTGAATGCAAAACCAGTGCCGGGACTTAACCCTGTTAACCGCTGAAGTGTCGGACATTAAGTATTCCAGCTTGTCAGTGCCACCCATTAAATATCACATATTAACATACATTGTCCAATATTTGAATGTAAGCTCCCACGAGCAGAGCCTTTTTCCCTCATGTGCTTCTCCTACCCTTACTTATACTCATTTACTATTCACTCCTTACAAAGGCTCCAACACTTTGTTGCTGACGCCCTGCTGCTTATTTAAGTGTTATGATCGCTAATGCAGCAAAGTTTATAAACCATGTTCTTGTCCTGCATGGTTTGGTACTGTTAACTGTTCTCTTGTGTGATCCTTTGCTTATGTACTTTGGAAAGCACTGCGGAACCCTTGTGGCACCATATAAATAAAGGATAATAATAATTTGATTTACCGTATATACTCGAGTATAAGCTGAGTTTTTCAGCACAAAAAATGTGCTGAAAAAGTACCCCCTCGGCTTATACTCGAGTGAAGTGTGGCGCTGACCCGATGGAGTTCGGTCAGCGCTACACACTGCCAAACACACAGCCGCCGGAGCCGGCAGCTGTGTGTTTGCTGTAATCAGCAGCCGCTGAGAGTCTGTCAGACTCTCAGCGGCTGCTGCTATGGCTCCCACTGCGGGAGCCATCTTCCGGCTCCCGCAGTGGGTGATGGGAGACACGTCGTCATGACGACGTCTCTCCCATGCAAAGCGGCCGGAGGAGCGGACAGCGGCGGGACCAGGAGCGGGAGTTTCAGGTAAGTGTTTATTTTTTTTTTAACTCTTATCACGTCTCTCTCTACTGGGGGGGGGGCACTACCAGGGGGCGATTACTACAGGGGGCATTATCAGGGGGCGATTACTACAGGGGGCACTAAAAGGGGGGATTACCACTGGGGGAACTACCAGGGGGGGATTACTACAGGGGGCACTAAAAGGGGGGATTACCACTGGGGGAACTACCAGGGGAGGATTACTACAGGAGGCACTACCAGGGGGGGATTACTACTGGAGGCACTGAAAGGGGGGATTACCACTGGGGGCACTACCAGGAGGGATTACTACTGGGGGCACAACCAGGGGGAATTACTACTGGGGGCACTACCAGCTGCTGCCATTTCCCACACTAGGCTTATACTCGAGTCAATAAGTTTTCCCAATTTTTGGGGGTAAAAGTAGGTACCTCGGCTTATATTCGGGTCGGCTTATACTCGAGTATATACGGTACTTTTAAAACAATATTTCACTTCTAATAGTCATATGAAATTACAATTGTTACTAGAATAAAATATGTAATGTGAAGGTGTTTAACAGCAGTCACACATGAATCTTAGACGCCCATTTATCATTGTGTATTTGTGGCTTAATCCCCCGAAAACACCCGTTTTCAGGGGTTAACAGCAAATATTAAGTTTCCCCCAGATGTATGACGGAGCAACCGCAGCAGATATCTCCTATACCTGCTGCGATCCCTCCGTTCCCACTTGCGGCCCCTTCCCCCGTAGGTTTCTATAGGGGATGTGATGCTGACATAGGAACCCTCCCCCAGCAATTGCAGCCACGCTTGTGCAGTCGCCCCGACAGTACTCCTGGCACTTTGCAGGGACAGGCTCCTTTCGGAGCCCCTTTCCCTGAGGGTGCCGGGTGATGACTCCCGGCGCTATGATTGCATTTTACAATGTGATCATGGGCGGTAATGTCGTGCCCAGATCATATTGCAAATGCGATCATTCATAAATGGGCACTTTAGTGTCCTAACCAGACTTTAACCTTGATTCATAGATAAATGTTACGATTTTAACCTTACTTCAGTCCTGTGAGTGCTCTTCTTCCATCTTCACCTCAAAATGGGTCCAGATTTGGCATACAGCAGTGACTTTTATTTTATTATCCATTACATTAAATTGCAGAACGCAAAGTAGCTTTCATTGCTCAGTCATACATTACACAGGAACAAATGGAATGACAGTGTATATATAGACTAGCATAGTATGGCAATAGTTTAGTCTCACCATGTTTGGATTCATTGATAATTCAATTGGCTGTGCCGTACTTCAACGTCTCCCTTTATATAACAGATGCTATGATGTATTATTTAGTTACATAGTAACTTATAGTGTGTATCCGTTTATCCAAAAACTTGCTCTTAAAATTGCTATGTATATATTTGGCAATTAGCTATTTGTTGACGTAATACATTTTATATATCATGTCTTATTTTGACTTTAATTGAATTGGTTTAGTACCCCTTAAATCCATCTAATGCACCCCTGCCCTATCTGTTCCATTGTCATCTGTGGATGAAATTTAATTCCACCTGTGACATGAAATAACAAAAAAGTTTATAATGCCGGCATTGTAATGTACAGTTGGGGCTCCAAGCACGTGGAAACACACCCAAAATGTCCTATTGCTTGTCATCATTAGTTCACACCAGAATTGCGGAGGTGAAATAGTTGTCGGTGCTGCCCCCCTCCGTTCGCATTTACTACCAACACCCCAGTCCCAGGAGCGCGCACACACTCACTAAAACACATTCACTACCAACACCCCAACAGCACACAAACACACACCATCCCCCTTTGCATTCATTGCCAGCACTCCAGCAGCACCCATACACTCTCTTCCCTGCATTCACTGCCAACACCCCCAGCACACTGGGTGGAATTCAATTGTTTCCAGCCCCCATCGTGCCCGACTGAGCTATTCAATTGTTGCTCCTGTCGAGCTCGATCAGCTGTCAACGCTCCATTTCAGCTCGCAGCCCCAGGGTGTGAGAGCTGAAAGGTGCGAAAAGTGACCACACAAACATCACTTTTCGCGGTCGCGCCCAACGCTTTGGTCGGTGGTAGCTACCTTACGCGGCTAAACCCGACCACTTTGGGCACGATTAGCGCAAAAAATGGCAGCAATTGAATAGAGTCCCGCCATCTCCTGTCACTTTAGACGGGAGATCCGGACCGCGTAAACAATTGAATTCCGCCCACTGTCCCTCTGCAATTCACTCTTAAAATCCCAGTAACACCCAGACACACTCTCCCCTTGCATTCACTGCCAACACCCCATCAGCATCCAGACTTTCTCTCAATCTGCGTTCACTACTAACACCTTTGCAGCATCCAGACACACTCTCTCCTCTCCTGCATTCATTGCCAACACATAAGTAGCAGCACACACACACACACACACACACACACACACTCACTCCTCCCCTGATTAGTTACCTACACCCCAGCACACAAACTCCAAACACTACCTGTTGCTGATCGGGGACTTCCTTTCTTGCTATATGCTGCTCCCACAGCAGAGGAAGTAGGTCCCGCGAGTGTGTGAGTGGGAAGAACCAACAAAGGAGGTTGGGGTAATGCACTCCATCCTTTGCCCGGCATCTGTTATGCACATTGGTTTGTGTTTCTTGCCTTTTCCTGTTCTTTCGACACATAAAGCAGAACCTGGAGCATTGGAGGTCATCATGGTGCCCCCTTCAGGGCTGGTGCCTTCTATTGTCTCCTGTATTTCTGCCCCGTATCACCGGATAGTATATGTTAATACATGGCTCAGATATAGGAGTTCTCTTGTTACTCCTTAGGCAGGATAGCTCATGTAGGAGGTTTTCTTGTTCAGTGCAGTGTTTATTGACTTCGGTTATGAAAGACAAAGATTGTTCATGAGGTGTATCAACATTGACAGTCTGTGTCTTTAAGGAGGGACATCTATATTACACATTCAAGGTTTGTGGGGGATGGGGGGCTGTTTGGACTTTGACATAAGCTTAGCTCATTGGAGCGTGTGCCTACAGAATTTATTTTGACCATGGTAAGCCTTGCCGTCAATAACAAGTGGGTGCTATTGCACATTTTGTAATAAGGTAACGCCATTACTAACCATATGATTTTTTTTTTTTTTTTTTCCCAAATACAAGTACAAAGTCAGTTACATGTCGTTTCCTGTAGAACATTGAGACTCCAACATAAAAACAAAGAACAAGCATTTTGTGATGCATTACAGGGAGGGTGACCAAAACAATTGTCATATTCCTGATCTTTACGATCACTCCAGTTTTGGGCAGATGAGCTACAAAAGTGGCTTGGTTCTATATCTCCATGTATACTGAGGACGTGTACCTCAGATCTTTGGGCCCCAGAACTGCCATTGTGTACCTCGGATCCGTGGGCCCCAGAACTGCCATTGTGTACCTCGGATCCGTGGTCCCCAGAACTGCCATTGTGTACCTCGGATCCGTGGTCTCCATATCTGCCATTGTGTACCTCGGAACCGTGGTCCCCAGAACTGCCATTTTGCTGTATAAATTGCCAAATAGTCCTAGTCGCAATACAGACTTTCCTCACTTTACGGCCGCGTTCCGTTCCTACAACTCGGTCATTAAACTAATCGGTCATTAAGCAAGGACGTATAGTGGCCGGGAAGCAGCAGCACCCAGGCTGTGGGTGACACGTGCCTGTGTTTGCCCACCTCCTCCGAGAGCGCGCCGCTTCCCCGTCTGTCCTTTCCCTCATTGGAGTCAAGATCTCCTGTGTGTCCCGCACCACAGCCCCCTCTCTCAGCAGAGTCTGTCTTTTTTTTTAATGTTTTATGCTTGTGTACTTTCATGTCATTGAGCGCATTGAGTATGCTCTTAGCAGTATACTGGTTGCTCACACAATCATTTATACCGCTGTCCAACACTAAATGAACGCAGACATGTTGAAAGCTAAGTATACATACAAGTAGAGGATTTCAACACACAGTAAATATAACTTGTGATTACTTATATGTTGTCTGTTCAGATGTTTGTTTAATATGTAGTTGGCAGGTTTGCAAGTATGAGCCCTTACCCATAATTAACTTCTCTTCCGGCCGCCCTACAAGGCTTATTCTCGTGCAGTAAGGTCAGGCTGGATAAAGAGTAGAAAGTGCGCCTGTTTGCAGAGCGTATCTTGCGTGTTTGGAGCTCTGCATGGGCAATGCAGTTTCATGTGTTGTCCGATTGCTTTTGGAGGCGGAACTATACTGTAATGGGGCATTGTCATGTAGGCAGAGCTCAGTGCGGGCTCGTCAGTATAAATACGGGCTGTGCATGTTTTCCAGGAGTATCGTAAACGAGTAGTAAACCAAGCATGCAGATAGGGGCTGGATACACTGCAAAATACATGCAGCTCTACTTGTTGGCATATATAGGCAGGCGCAGTTACGCTCTATATCTGCATCAGGCCCAGTGATTGCGTGACCTAGCACCCACCCCCACAGTTATCTATTTGTAATGAAAACTGTGTACCAAAGAAAATTTGGAACATTAGCTTTGCAGGACCGAATAGATGTAAACTAGGCAAGAGCACCGCATGTCCAGCACTTTCCAGAATAATTAGTGATGGTGGACTTTTATAAATGCCCTCTCCCTGGTGAGTGGTAGAAGTGTCTATCCATTACATGAAGCACGCATTGCAGACCAGACTTCCTCTGCTTGTCCCATCCCTGCTCTATAGAAACCCAGCTTGTGACTCAGTAACTGCTGTCAGTATTGATATCATTCAAGATTAGGTAACTCTAGCATCTCCATGTGTTTCAGGGCTTAAAGTTTTGCATAGTTATAGTCCGAAAAGCACAAAGTACTGTAGCAGTTGTCCGCCCGAAATTATTTCTTATTTCACATTGCTATTTGTTCCTGAAAGCCATACGTTGTCCTACTGGGTAGCCTCTGCCTTGTTTATTATATCTATACCTATAATAACCTACGCTCGCGTTCATCTTGCATTATACTTAGGTCATCGTTTTTTACACTGTACTGTATCACAACTATGTCAGCTTATATTCATTAGATCATTGTTATGTCAGTTTTTCTATTTTTCCTCTGCGGTGCCTTGAAAATAAAAAAAGATGATGATAATCTTCCAAAATCTTAATATTTTTATGTGCTGTCTTATGACCTGTTCTTTCATGTTCAAGGGTCACTGAGAAGGTGGTCTTGGATCGCTTGGCTAAAGAAAGGCCGTTAATGCCATGAGCTCCTGCTGAAGACGTGAGAGCAGGGGTCGCATAGCCACTGCCGCACCGCATGCTCTGCTTCACTGGAAACACTCAAGTCTGGGAAAAGCCAGATTGTCTAATAGACGTCTTGGCAAAATGTTTGTATGGGAAAAAGATGTCAGTTTCCCTTTGGCTTAGTCCTGCTGGAAATGTGTCTGCCTTTGTACAGCCATGGCCAAAAGTTTTGAGAATGACACAAGTATTGGTTTTCACAAAGTTTGCTGCTTCAGTGTTTTTAGACCTTTTATATCAGATGTTACTATGGTATACTGAAGTAACATTACAAGCATTTCATAGGTGTCAAAGGCTTTTATTGAGAATTACATAAAGTTTATGCAAAGAGACAATATTTGCAGTGTGACCCTTCTTTTTCAAGACCTCTGCAATTCGCCCTGGCATGCTGTCAATCAACTTCTGGGCCACATACTGACTGATGGCCGCCCATTCTTACCTAATCAATGTTTGGAGTTTGTCAGAGTTTGTTGGGTTTTTTTTGTCCACCCACCTCTTGAGGATTGACAACAAGTTCTCAATGGGATTAAGGGCTGGGGAGTTTCCTGGCCATGGACCCAAAATTTTGATGTTTTGTTCCCCGAGCCACTTAGTTATCACTTTTGCCTTATGACAAGGTGCTTCATCATGCTGGAAAGGCATTGTTAATCACCAAACTGTTCTTGGATGCTTGGGATATGTCACTCTTGGAAGATGTTTTGGTACCATTCTTTATTCATGGATGTGTTCTTAGTCAAAATTGTGAGTTAGACTACTCCCTTGGCTGAGAAGCAACCCCACACATGAATGGTCTCGGGATGTTTTACTGTTGGCATACAGAGGACTGATGGTAGCGCTCACCATTTCCTTCTCCGGACAAGCGTTTTTCCAGATGCCCCAAACAATATGAAAGGGGATTCATCAGAGAAAATAACTTTAACCCAGTCCTCAGCAGTCCAATCCCTGTACCTTTTGCACAATATCAGTCCGTCTCTGATGTTCTTCCTGGAGAGAAGTGGCTTCTTTGTTGCCCTTCTTGACGCCAGGCCATCCTCTAAAAGTCTTCGCCTCACTGTGCGTGAAGATGCACTCACACCTGCCTGCTGCCATTCCTGAGCAAGCTCTGCACTGGTGGTGCCCCGATCCTGCAGCTGAATCAACTTTAGGAGATGGTCCTGATGCTTGCTGGACATTCTTTTGCGCCCTGAAGCCTTCTTTACAGCTATTGAACCTCTCCCCTTGAAGTTCTTGATGATCCGATAAATAGTTGATTTAGGTGCAATCTTATTAGCAGCAATATCCTTCCCTGTGAAGCCCATTTTGTGCAAAGAAATGATGACTGCACTTGTTTCCTTGCAGGTACCCATGGTTAACAGAGGAAGAACAATGATTTCAAGCTCCACCCTCCTTTTAAAGCTTCCAGTCTATTGTTCTAACTCAATCAGCATGACAGAGTGATCTCCAGCCTTGTCATCGTCAACACTTTCACCTGTGTTAATGAGAGAATCACTGACCTGATGTCAGCTGGTCCTTTTGTGGCAGGGCTGAAATGCAGTGGAAATGTTGTTTTGGGATTGAGGTCATTGTCATGGCAAAGAGGGACTTTGCAATGAATTGCAATTCATCTGATCACTCTTCATGACATTTTGGAGTATATGCAAATTGCCGTCATAAAAACTGAAGCAGCAGACTTTGTGAAAAGCAATACTTGTCATTCTCAAAACTTTTCGCTATGGCTGTAGATACTTTATACAGTTTAAATATTGAACTAAACATTTTAGGTCACCATTTTATGGATTTTTTTATTTTATGTGTCTCAACAAAGAGCATGATGACTGTTTCCAAATCATTGTGTGACACCCATTGTTTATATATTGTGCCTATTCATGTATAATATGGCAACGCCATCACGGAGTACTCAATGTGGAGGACCTGAATAAAGTTACCTGGAAAGAAGCTGCCACTTCCACACATTAAAATGAGAATGGTATTTCCCTTGTTAGACTGCAGGCCGTGCTAAGCCCATAATTGTGTTCTTGAGGTAACCTTCATCTTTTGCCCAGCCAGCAGAATCTGCTTGTTTTATGGTAATATAGCCGTAATCTGTATCCTCCTGTGCAGATTATATGCAGATCTGCGGTATAACATACCTGGAGCACCTATTACCATACAGCTTATGATACTAATGTGTGGTTTATGTCGTACGGATGGGATCTGATGGAGACAAATAAGCTGTTATGTTGGTTTCATTTCTGTAATGTCAAAAATACCTGTACAGTGGCTAAACATAATGAAGGGGTGCTCATGTATATAGAATAAGGGAATTTATTTGTAAGCAGGTTTTGCGGCCGCACGCAGTATTTGTATAGTAGAATGTGCATGTGTGTATATGTATACGTGTGTATATGTATGTATATATATGTGTGTGTATATGTGTGTATATATATATATATATACACATATATACATTTTTATTTTTTTTATGCAGTCAGGTGCATAAATATTGGGACATTGACAGAATTTTCATATGTTGGCCTCTATTCACCACCACAATGGTTTTGAAATGAAACAAACAAGATGTGCTTTAACTGCAGACTTTCAGATTTAATTTGAGGGTAATTACATCCAAATCAGGTGACCGGTGTAGGAATTACAACGGTTTCTATATGTGCCTCCCACTTTTAAGGGGCCAAAAGTAATGGGACTATCAACTCATAAGCTATTTCATGGACAGGTGTGGGCTATTCCCTCGTTATTTCATTATCAATTAAGCAGGTAAAAGGTCCGGAGTTGATTCTAGGTGTGACATTTGCATTTGGAATCAGTTGCTGTCGACTCTCAATATGAGATCCAAAGAGCTGTCACTATCAGTGAAGCAAGCCATCATTAGGCTGAAAAATCAAAACACACCCATCAGAGAGATAGCAAAAACATTAGGTGTGTCCAAATCAACTGTTTGGAACATTCTTAAAAAAAGAACGCACCGGAGAGTTCAGCAACACCAAAAGACCTCGAAGACCACAGAAAACAACCGTGGTGGATGACAGAAGAATTATTTCCCTGGTGAAGAAAAACCCCTTCACAACAGTTGGCCAAATCAAGAACACTCTCCAGGAGGTAGGTGTATATGTGTCAAAGTCACCATCAAGAGAAGACTTCACAAGAGTGAATATAGAGGGTTCACCACAAGATGTAAACCATTGGTGAGCCTCAAAAACAGGAAGACCAGATTAGAGTTTGCCAAACAACATCTAAAAATGCCATTACAGTTCTGGAACAACATCTTATGGACAGATGAGACAAAGATCAACTTGTACCAGAGTGATGGGAAGAGAAGAGTATGATCCAAAACATACCACCTCATCAGTGAAGCGTGGTGGTGGTAGTGTCATGGCGTGGGCTTTTATCACTGTCAATGGAACCAGTTCCCTTGTATTTATTGATGATGTGACTGCTGACAAAAGCAGCAGAATGAATTCTGAAGTGTTTCAGGCAATATTATATGCTCATATTCAGTCAAATTCTTCAGAACTCATTGGACGGCGCTTCACAGTGCAGATGGGCAATGACCCGAAGCATACTGCAAAAGCAACCAAAGAGGTTTTTTTAAGGCTAAAAAGTGGAATGTTATGCAATGGCCAAGTCAATCCCCTGACCTGAATCCGATTGAGCATACATTTCACTTGATGAAGACAAAACTGAAGGGAAAATGCCCCAAGAACAAGCAGGAACTGAAGACATTTGCAGTAGAGGCCTGGCAGAGCATCACCAGGGATGAAACCCAGCGTCTGGTGATGTCTATGCGTTTCAGACTTCAGGCTGTAATTGCCTGCAAAAGATTAG